>JARKIF010000050.1:0-329893 GCA_029378245.1 Roridomyces roridus
TTCGAGGGCGGTCTCCGACCGCCTCCGGGCCGGTAGATCACCGGTCGGAGACCCTCCGGCAGCAGCGAGCACTTGACCTTCCGGCGGCGACAGTTGTCGCACGCACGGCCCTTCTTCGGGGTATGACAGGGGACCCCGGCCTGTTCACATCCCTCGCATTCTGAAAAGGAAATCAATAAAAAAAAACTCAAACGAAAAAAATCCACTGCGACGCACTGGAATGTTTCCCCTTCATCTTCCGCTTTCCTCCGACCTCCGCGTCACTCTCCGGCTTCTCCGAACTCTCCGACGCCGTCTGGTCTGCGACCTCCGACCTCTGAGGAGACATCACGTCATGGAGATACTCCATGGCGTCTACCTCGGCGTCGGGATCCTCCGCTTCCGCCTGCAGACGCGCTGCCACCGCCCTCGCCTTCTCCAGCCTATCCTTCAGCTCCTGCGTCCTCCGCTCCGCCTCGTCGACCTCCGCCTGAACCTCGTCGTTGCGAGAAAGGAGGCGAGCGATGAGGTCGCTGCGCGCTTGGAGGCGCTCCGCGCGTTCCTCCGCCGTTTCTCCACTCCCCTCCTCATTCTCCGGGTCGTCGGCGAGCACCGTGTTGAGATCTTGCTGGACGCTGTCCAGCTCGTCTTGCGCGATCTGCGCGGCCGTTGCTTTGGTTTTGCCTTTGCTGTTTGAGGGGTCCGGCGGGGCGCTCATGGTGGTAGAGGACAAAGAGATTTTGATCAACCAACCAGTCACGTGTTTCATCTCGTCATGATTCCAACGATTTTTTCCCACGCTCATTTATGAACAGTGTCTCGTTCCTTGGGGTCAAGGAACCCTAAGAGGGGGATACTGTTATATCCATGTCACCAACCCCGTCCTTCCGACATCCTCCGACCACCTCCGGTCCGGAACATCTCCGACTGTTCCGGACGCTCCGACCAATGATGCATCCGATTCGTCGTATTGCACAATCCGATAGGGTTTTCACGCAATGAAGTCGTTCTGAGCGTTTCCCTTATTGTGATTATCTTTATCATCTTCTTTCTTATTGTTTAACATAGAGCTTATTGTCTTTCGCGCTTCTGACTCCATTTGATCGTGTCATACTTACTTAGTATAAATAGGACCTACGATTGTGATGTACGTCAGTAGTTAATTAACGTGTGTTGCCTCCGCAATTCCTCTGTGCCAATCTAGTCTCCGAGTACTCCTCTCTCGGAAGTCAAGTGGCTGGTGCGCTCTCCCTCCGAGTAGCGTTCACCTCATCCGGATCACCCTCGGTCTACGTCCCTCCGACCTCCGACCTCAGGTTCCGGCCTCTTTGTCCTTACCCTCCGACACGGACATTACAGGTGGTAGACTTTGGTTATGAATTTCATCTTGACCGGCTGGAGGGGTAGGATTCGGGGATGACGAGGAAAGGGCTAAGTCGAATGCACAGATTTTGGCGGTGACTGAGAGGGTGTGCATGGGATACATGGCTGACAATAAGCGGGTGGATGTCGAATATATCTGAGGAAGGAGCATTGGCGTCGTTTCGAGGGATCAATAAGAGCGGCAGAGAAGAAAGACAGACACGGCTCGGGAGTCCCAGGGGGTGAGATTCTTGACGGCAGTGTATAGATGACGAGGGATGGAGAGGAGGGAAGGGAGAGAAATGAGAAACACACACCATGGATGTGCGGCTGGGCACAATGAAACAAGTAATGGGGTACCTGTAGAGCGTGAGCAAACAGCCTGAACCGGTCAAGGGGAGGGGGAAATGACCTGCTCTGTGGTGGGAATTGGACTGGTGGGTTTAGGGATACGGTGAGTGAGTGTCCGTTGATACGCAGCGTCACGCGCACTAGTGTATAGTAGATAGCTCGAGTAGGTAATGTCCTAGAAGTAGACCGCGAAGCGATACAACTCCACAACACACTAACCACACAACACACACAACACACACACAATTCCTTGACTAGCACGCTGACACCTAACGGTTGAGTTCGGGGTCGTCTGAAGTATACAGATAAGACTGATACTCCGCGGTTTGGTTCTCGGAAGCTTGTAGGTTGACTCTCGAGGTTTCACACCAAGTTCAATGTCTTTGAACTAAGAGGAATCTCTTGACTGGTTTGTAGACTGCTCACAACGAACACGAGGTTACGATGTTAAAAGGTTTTATATTTTATTGACCGAAACACACAATATCCAAACACCAATACAACTTCGATACAACACGAAGAGGAACTATAGCACAGAGGGCAACCCACTACCCCTTAAGTATGTTACTATAGCTGACCCAAGTTGAACCAGAGCTCGGGTGCCTTTGATATTGCGTCTAAGCTAAGAGAAATGATACAACAAATCTCCGCGGAAGTCACAAGACTGCACTATAACCACAGATCAAGCTTCGACCCAATGTCTAGGCAAGAAGGCGTACAATGCAATGCTGCAAGGGCGGGATCTACAGGCCTTATATACTACTCCCTACTGGTCTGATGATATAACTACTATTACGCGCCTGCCATCCCTATTTCCGTACTTTCCCTATAACCCTAGGTGTCCTGTCACCTATATTACATCCCCTCGAACCGCTCCGCGTGGTTCTGTTGCTTATGTTGCTGCTTGGCCCGGCTGATCGGTGGTCATGCCGTCTTGGCATTCGAGCCGATTGGCCTGGTAATTTGATTCCGTCGTTTCATTACACTCTCTTGCTGAGCCAGCTCCCATTATGACTACAGCCCTCGACCCAGGTCCATAAATAACCTCGGTCCGCCATCTTCGCCATCCAGAGCTTACTCCTGGCATATTCTGTCAGACGCGATCATCGCTCTGATCGTCTGCCGCGACTCCGCCGCTTTTCATGATCATGATCGTACTCGGATCAGTTCTCGATCATACTAGTGTGCCTGCGCGAGTTCGACTCGCCCACTTGTCATCTCTTTTCTGGGTGTCTCTGCAATACCGGAACGAATGGTAGTATTTCCTCCAACTCGCCTACGCGAGCCACTCTGTTTGTATACATATATATAGACTTATACCGGTCCGCGAGGTACTCCGCGAACCTTGTCATGATAGTACTGCGCGTCCGCGCAACCTTCGTCTTTGCTCTATAGCTAGTCTAGCTCATTTCTGAATACACCTGGGCTTGGTATATCTCCTTGGGTATGGTATCTCCACAAGTAGTAGTCCCCGCGAACCGCCTATTGGAGTCACTACAACCGACCACTTGAACGAATAGCCAAGCGTAGTGTACTGACGACTTGTACTTGTCTCATTAATACACGAATAGCGACACGGAGCTCGGTCCTATCCCTTATTGTATATCACCTGACAGAGGCATTGGTGTGCGCACCAAAACAGCTAATTAGCCAGATTTCACGCGTGCGAAATACGCAGTCGTATCACCGTTACTGTATCTTTGAGGGCGAGCATGGTGTCGTAGAGGTCAGCGACGCACCTGCGGGATGCCACGTCCAGTGCTTGCTCCTCCCCACAAGTTGTTCCGAAGCTTGAGGTAGTCGGTTTCCTGTCACATTTTCATGCCACGACGGTCGTTGCATGTGGATTGAGTGAGCTGGCCAGTGGCCGTTCCGGATGCGATGTTGATGCGAGGAAAGGAAAGGGACTGATGAGCGTCACGGGCTGTTGGGCTGTGCGTGACTGGTGTCACGCCCCGTGATTCACAGAATTCATGTGCCCTTACATTTCCTGCCGTCGGTTGAAGGCACAGTCATGTGTGTATTGTACAATTCCCGGTTGTGCTTCCCTTCCTCACCGGTAAAACTATCCAGCCACGCTAATGCTTTCCCGGATTGCCGCTTATTCTATGTTCAACTTCCCAACAGAAGGACTTGTAGTCTCGTACGGGTATCACAGGGGGGAAGGCATCTTTTCCGCACCGCGGAAATACTTTATTTACGCAACATTTCCGCAGTATTTCCGCAACATTTCCGCCAGCTCCGAAAATAGGTGATAAAAAATCAAAATCTGCCAATTTAGCAGAGAATCTCATGATTATGTAATGAAATCAACACATTTCCGCCACGCGGAAATGTTGCGGAAATCATGCGGAAATACTGCGGAAATATAAAATTCCCGCTGTGCGGAAAAGTGAGGTTCCCCCCTGTGTATGCGAAGCATTGGCCTCAAAGCCCATGTGCTCCGTTTGATTTCATTGAATGTGCTCTCGAGTTGTTCACTGGCAAGTTCATTCCTATTCACTTGAGATACGAGTTGAACCTGACCGTCCAAGTAGCGTGCTCCTTCGTTCTTGCTCCCGATTTTTCAGCAATTCATCCCTGTTGCAAAATCGCATTTTTGAAGGTAAGAATGCAAGTTCGCGCCGACTGAGCATCCACAGCGCTGGTGGGTATGTTTTCGTGCTCGATACGACTCGGACCCTTGTTGACTTGAATGGATTTGCAGGTCAACGGATTGTGAGACTCCACACTACCTTCAGGCTTTGTTACTTTGTTACTTTGCTTAGCTCTGTGAAAGCTTAGGAGTTTCACTATTTTGTGTGAAACTTTGGGACTTGTGGTTTGATTTGGGAAACTTTGTGACTTTCTTTGCATCCCACGCTGCAAGCTAATCGGATGGCGCAGATGAGGACTATATGAGTAGTCTTGCAAGTTTGTGAGTTGACCACGGATTCGACCGATTGTATACCCAGTTGGAGCCGAGATACGTTCAATGCCGTTGATTTTGAGTGGCGTGTGTACTAGTATTCAGAGCATTTTTTAATTAAACATACGAGGCTTCGGAAACGGCGGGCACCATTTTTGGGAGACCAAGGGGGATGGTGGCAGGAAGTCCCTGGGTTGAATTTTCCGGGGTCGGTTGCAGGTAATGAGGCTTCAACTCGTGAGCTGAGAGCGAGAAAATGGTTCATGCAAACCATCTGCGCGAAATATGCATGGAATAATTCACTTACATCGTGCTCCGCAGCCCAGACCGAGATACGACCGTCAAGCACTCCCTCACACTGGTACACAGTTTCCGGCCATTTTCTATAGAGCACAAGAGGTCTCTCAGGCTTTTGGAATCATTCTCATAGGTGCCAGAGTAGGAGTGGCTGAAAGTGGGCCACATTGATCTTGAACCGTCCGGTTTCGGCAACTCAACAATCAGCCGGGAAGACCGGTGTCTCGTGGGATATTAAACAAGTCATATGATCTGCCAGCGTTGTCATCCACACTCGTACGAACTCTGGGCTGCCGCCATTCTTTGGTCCTCCTGAGTTACCTAGGCAATCAATATGCCGGAAAAGACGCCTGTTCTGGGTTTCCAACGCGAGGTGGGATGGGAGGAGCGTCAGGCACTAAAAGCAGCTGGTACAGTAAATGTTTTGCAAAAAGCCATACTATGTAATGGGCAGGTATTTTGCAAAGTATCCAACTAGTTGGCGTACCGCCACCGGGGAGAATATATATGGCATATATGGCTCGGGAATCACTGCAGGTATCAGGCCTTCACTGGATTTCTGATATAGATAATCAACCATCAATCCCAACTGCAGCCCATCAGAATGCACACATCCGGCATACATGGCACCATCATTGCATCAAAAAATCAAAGTTGTAGAGCTGATTCATGGCTACAGGAGCTGTCAACATATGTTTTAGCTCAAAATGCTTGGTTGGCCTGAAAAATGCCAAATACTTTTTCAAACCAGAGTCTTTTCAACTAGGTTCCAATATAAAGTGTCTCAAAAGTATATTGAAGTCATCTGCCAATCATATGCTCACATTTGCTGGGAGGAGACGGTGTTTTGAATGGACTGGGTTATTATAAGGGAAGATTCCAGTTGAGCCCATGGATACAATCCTCCCCGCACATGTCATATCATCGTCTGCTTTGTCTACTTGTATAGTGCTCTTTCTACTTGATCCCCTTTTGCTGGAGCTCCCGGGTTCAATCCCCCTCCCTCTCTTTTTTTCTGTTCTTTTTATTGGATATGAGCCCAAGCCATCTCTCAACTACACAGATTTGAGTTGAAAGCTAAAATTCTCACCCACACTGACTGCTATTGAAGTTTGATCTGAGTTTGATGGGCAATTCCGAATGTAGCCACTACGCTTTTGTCCCAAAGAGGAAATTTTCGACTTTGTGCCCTTCCCGCGCTTTCCGTGTTGTTGTGTGGGAGAATTTGCACCAGAGGATCCTTCCTCTATTGCACTTATGCATGCTTGAAGACATCTGAGTATCCAATGTCATTGTTTCAGGGCTCTAATTGCTGAAATAGACTGTGGTTGGCTGATCTGTTGATATGACTTGCACTTTAGCTCTCCAATCACCACTTAATACCTCCAATGACTAGTGCCATGAGTAACCATGAGCCCTAACTAATTTTGCTAGGATACACATGCTCTCAAGGTGCCCTGTGGATGATTCAGTGAGAATGTTGATCTCAATGATAACCCTGATATAATCCACGGAACTTCTGATCCTACTGTTTCTCAAGTGCAGTAAATGTCACACTACCATTTTTGAGTAGCCTTGAACTGGACAGTATCCCACAGACAGGGATACTGTGTGAGGTTGGCTGGGGAAGACTGGTGCTTACATTGCATCTACCCTGGGATCTTCCAAGTCGTTCCCATGGCTCAGGACGTATTCTGAACTTCCCAGGTACGATCTGGAGCCAAAGATCACCAGTTAATGCAGTGATAAACATGAGTTTCATGGACATACATTTCTAGATCAATTGACTGAATGAGCACCAAGGAGACCATTCAGACCGGATTGGAGACTGAAAACAGGCACAGTGAACCTACAGGATCCTGAAGATGCTTTGGTTTATCAGATTTGGTCAAGAATTGACAGAGTTCTGTTCAAGTGGTCTCCGAGCAAATGGCCAAAATCTTACCCTACAACCCGAACACCCCATGACCCATTCAGATGCAACCTGTGCATTTTCCACTTCCAATGTATGTCTTGACCAGAAATATCATACTCCACCCAGGTTTGAGCACCTAATTTGAGCTCCGTAACCTTCCAGAGGGTGAATTTGTGGCATCAGTGCAAAATGATGTTGGTTGTAATTCATGCTACACCTCACTGAATCTTTGGTTTCTTGAGTCAAACAGGTGATCTAAGTCTATTGAATGCCTAATAGGCCATGGGACTGGTCACAGCAACTGCACAGGAGGAAATGTATGGCAGACTTCATTTTACCCAAATTGTGTAAGTATCCCTATGGCATGAGAAAGCACCATGAAGCTGACATCAAATTCGAGGTTGGGGAGCTTCTGGGTAGCCCACAGCCTGTGGGATCAGACAGGATAGTCACTCTATCAGCACATACCACAGCATCACCAGCTGGGTTGATGCACCAGCTATGCCTCCACATCATTTTTGGTGCTTGGTATTGACACATAAAATTCATTGAAACATCTGTAGAAGCACCATGGAGAAGGCTCTCAAGGCTTGACCAACAATAGCAGATACTGTATTGGGTGGAAAAATGTGATCACTATACAACCCATACAGCCTCTTGGTTACCCTTTGTAGGGCTCCAATGGAAGCCAAAGGATGTAAGATGGTTGAAACTTCAATGCCTGGGCAGAATTCAGCCCAATGAGTAAAGAGTCCTCTCAAATGCACTCCAAACTGCCAAAACTTCCTTTTTGGGAAGAAAGCGTTGTGGCTCCGGATTGACAGCTGCCAATCAGTGGTTGGATTCAACCTGGATTCAACTATTTCCTGTGATTGTAACACATTGCAGACCTTGGAGTTATAATGATGCATGTTGTGAAAGTATGGCAGCAATTAAAAAAGGACAGGAAAACAAGGCAGAAAAAAAAGACATATCCGGGGTTTGAACCCAGAGCAAAAGGACACATGAGTGGAAGATTAAGGGAGGGTGTTACACATAGACTACGCAAGGATACAAGTAGGTTCTTGTCTGTGTATATCTACCTGGTGAGCTCCTCTCAAATCACAATGTTGATTGTCATTATGATGCTGATTTTTGGGCGGTATTTTGAATCTCACAGACCAACCACATATTCTCAGGCACAACTTTATTGGGATGTTCAGTAGCTCGGAGGGAGGGCTACAACTTTGATCTCATCATCATTTTTTGATGGCCGCTCCAATGCCAGGCCAATATGATCACCAATTGATACTGCACCGGTCCTGTGCTGATGGCCTGCATGCCACAATTGATGCCATCAGCCATGCCATCACCTCTATGCACGATTGATCTGGCAACATGAGAAATGATGAACTGGGTGATCCGAGCGCCAGCCGGGCCAGAGATATCGGATTGAAGACCTGATTGAGATAGATAATATTTAGTTGGACATTTTGCAAAAGACCTGTCCATTACATAGTATGGTCTTTTGCAAAAGACCTACTGTATCTAGTGCTAAAAGACAAAGAGGTGCATATTGAGGACGACATTACTTTCTTTGGTGCGTCCCTTTCCCATAATCCGAAGGTATTTTAAATAAGGTGGAGTAGGAAACCTTGTCATACACAAGCCATGTACCTCTCGCGGCACGGGGGCCAACGCGACATATACCATCGCATCCCCGCCTCCCGGTGATGCCAGATTTGTGGAGATCCCTGGCGTGGGAGCACGTTTGCTACTGTAAAATTTAATGAAGTCCGTGGCAGCCGTATGGATCAACTGACAACTTCATCAACAATCTGAACATTACCGGTCGCATTTGTGCCAAGGCCCGTGGGAAAGAGTTGGCGGTCGCCATCTGCAATGCGGTGTCCGACCACAAGGTTTATTGATTCTCAATATGTTTCCGACTCGATTCACGGATTCATTGCAGTATGTGCTTCGGGTCCACTTCAAAACCGAAGCACATCTCTTCTGGATGCCCACGGAGATGTATCGCCGCATCGTATCCCAACCAACGAGGCAACGCCGTAGTGGTCTAGCCTTTCCTGTCTCCCCTGACTGCATCAGTGGACCGAAACGGGAAGACATCCTCCTCACGATCCAAGCCGCCTTCGTCCGCCCGAAATATACTCTTGTATTTGTTGACCACCAAAGTTTCATTGGGTTCACCTTGATTCGTATGGCCTCCCATTTCACATTGGACGACTTGGAGCCAACCTCGGAGGCGGGTTTTGAATGTACGACTTGCCCACACATGAATTGATCCTGGAACAGTTTTGGTCTGCACTCTGGTCCTCGACGCATGGTCCAGTCCATTCCCTGGAACCGACCGCTACAAGGGCCCGGTTTCTTGCTTGGCGTCAAAGCATGATTGCCAATGACGATGACCGGCCGATCCTCTTCTTGATGAAGGATAAGCAGGACATATTCAACGGCTGCGGTGCATGGGAGTCTGTCGACATCTTGGTTCGCGCTTTGGTCCACCCAGCCATGCCGGCGTCCCTCCTCTGCTCCAACGAAACCGTATTCCACCGTTTCATTACTGCGATTATGGAGCATGAACATGAGTCCACCCTCGCCATGGGACCGGGCGCTGCGCAACCCCTTCCGTATACATCCAACGACAGCCCATTCTGGTTCAACCGCGAGGCTCACAAAAAATATGTGCAACGGCATGTGCTTTGCTATAGACGTGCCTCTGTCTCTCTCCCGCTTCCCACCGTCCTTCAAGCGGCGCAGATGAATCTCTTTGTTCCTAACGCCGTGATAGGTTCAGACGGTGTTGCTCGAGGCAAGTCTCCCCTGAGCGCATGTGGCATTCAACTGACCGAGAACAGTTCCTCCAGGCGAAGTCGCTCAGAGGGCCACTTTGAACCCCATACGCGATGACCGTAGGCAGCAAAAGATGAAACTTCCTAACTATAAGTTTGCAGTCGGCACCGGGACTCAAGCGTACAGCCCATTTACTGCTAAGCCCGATCCAGCATGGTCTTCTAAGGTTCGTTTGAGCACACTCCCTGAGAGCTTTCCAGCTAGACACACCTTGTTCACGCTCTCTCACCTAGGATCCGATGCTCGTGCAAACCGATGTACAAGACATCATTGACTCCATGACGCTAGGCACTTACAGTTTCCAAATTTTTGTGGACTGCGCGTGGTCCGCGAAAAGGGTTAATCAGAGCAACAAGGTTCTCAAAGGTCGGAGGCCAACGGAGAAAGGTGGGAATCGCAAGCGCCCGAGGGCGGAGGATATAGAGGCTACAAAAGCAAAGGCGGTGCAGAACAAGAAGCGCAAGCTTGAATTGGACGAGCAGGAGCGGAGAAAAGAGAATTTCGCACCCTGTGAGGGTCGGGTAACCCGTTCGAGAAGCAAGCAAACTGCAGTATAATGTCGTTCACGTACCTGTACAACGCGAATGAATGTACCAGATAGTCAACTTGAAAAGTTGGAAAGCGTGGAGGCTCTGACTTTCTTTGGTTCAGACAGCGGAGTTACAGTAGCAAATGTCACGGAGAGGGATGTGTGGCCCATAGAATGAGCGGGGTGTCATTGCCGTCCAATCAGTATGTGGAAAACCAGCCGACTTTCTGCCACTGGCGAGCCCCACATGATGAATATAATACCGAGTGCCCATTTAAGGTGGTATACTTGTGAGAAAATGATGGCTTAAGTGATATCTCAGCCAGACGCATCTTGACGGCCAGGGCATGCGAGTCTGAAGTGATCAACTCAATTTCAATGGCAATTTTTTTCTCTGTTTTTTTGGGCAACTGCTAGGGGACCCAGAGGAACAATCTCATCCTGTCTACCTGAGTAATAGAGGGCCAGAAGTCAAACTGAGTGCAGAGGGTGCAGTTTTAAAAAAAAGTGTAAATGCACAATATCGTGGTTGGGGTTGACAATGGCAGCAACACCTTGGGGAGTCAAGACTTTACCACACCCCTAGGAGTACAGACGCAAACTCCCAAGTCAATAGAATGAAAACTGGAGCTTGTGGAGTGAAAAGAAAAATCAGCTGATGGCAGCTGCCAAAATCAGTGATTGTGGCCGCAAAAAGGAAACTGCACAGCCGGCTTAATCAAAAGTCCCATTGTCTGAAACCTCACCCAAAAACTGGCCCACTGAGATTTTAAAAGAACGAGAACTTAGCAAGTAAGTTCTCGTAATACTTACCTCGGTAAAGACGACGGGCGGATTTCATTCCGGTCAGACGCAGGCGGCCACTGTATTGCATAGGATGGAAGGCGGGAGCTGCGAGTCGGCGGTTGAGGGATGCTGAGCGGCTGTTGTGGTCCAAAAGCAGTGCAGGTCACCTTCCATCGGCGTGTAATTCCAGTCTCGACGCGGCATGCCTGGAGGAGGGTGTAGAGATGCTGGTAAGTGACATTATATATCTTGGTAAATACGGCAACGTGATTGGAGGAGGTGGGAGACAACGCGGTGTTGGGAACGCGGGCAACGGTATTGACGGATCCCGGGGGGCGGTAGCGAGAGGCGGTGTGTCGAATTGAGTAAATAGACGATGATTCCGAGCGAACTGAGAGTGCGAACGGCGGCGTCTGTCCCCAACGACTGCGTGTCAGCAGCGGGCATGGTGCATCTCCTCGAGGCTCGGAAGACGGGAACACATTTCTGTTCCCCAAGCGAGGACTTGAGCGGGTTGGCAAAAGATGACGCCGTTGGAAATGGAACCCGTTCGCTACATGCCTGAAAGTGGTCCTGGCGATGGTGTGATCCGATGGGACGGGCGCCCACGCGACGTGTGTCATGGTGCCCAGGGATTGATACGTGCGGAAAGTGGTGAAGCGGGCAGCACGCAGGGATGTCGAAAGGGCAAGCGCAACAGACGGGGTGTGCACGAGGACACGCGGCTGACGGCGAGTAGGTAGATCTCGAATACATATCTGAGGACCAGCTTTTTGAGGCAGGAAGGCTGACAGACGCGGCTCGGGAGCACCATGAGATGTGCATTGCATTGCAAAAAGTAATGTGGTACCTGTAGAACGTAAGTAAACAGCCAGAATTGTTCAAAAAAAAGAGGGTGGTAGGCATGGAGACCCTGCTCCTTGGTGAGAATTGGGCTCAGGAATGGGAGGAACGGGCGTAGGGATATGGTGAGTGAAAACTGTATGTACCATGCCAGACATCATTGGATGGCGGAGACTGTGTTTTTTTTGCATGTACTGCATGGAGGGCTCAAGTAAGGGAGATAACAAGGCGAAAATAGCACAGTCTGAAGGTTTTGAGGGCGAGAATGGGCCGCAGAAGTCAGCAACGCACCTGCGGGATGCCGCATCATCCAGTACCTGCTCCTCCCTGCAGCCCGTTCTGAGGCTTGAGGCGGTCGGTTGCCATAGTAGACAATGCCGATGCCGAGTCGATTGAGCAAGCTGGCTGTTCCGGATGGGACGAAAGAAAGAGAGTCTGTCACATGTCACAAGCTGCTGGGCAATGCGTGACTGACCCCGTGATACACTGTTGACTCAAACCAAACCACCATGTCGACCACACGGTCTGCCTCACCCGCCTCTGCCTCCACGACTGACCTGGAATCTGCCGACCTGCTTCCACACCCCGGCTCCTCCGGTGTGAGTTTCCATCCTTGGTGAAAAGCTTATTGTGGCCAACATGAAACGGGTGTTCTAGGTCACTTCAATTTCTATTTTCAAGAACGCAAGTGCACAAGAGCTCATCCACTCTGGGAATGCCGCGTATAAGGAGCTACTCCATTCAAACATACAGAGCCAGGAGGAGTACACAAACCTTGTTCGGGGTTATCTACGTGTGACGGAGTATTGCCAATATTGTGGGGTTGTATGCAGATCTCAGGTGTGTCTCAAAGATTCGGGCTCTCTATTGCAGCCATTGATTCTATCTGAAGGGCTTCGCTCCCGGATGACGCTGATGCCCCGCCGTGGCAGTTTGACCCTCAGCAGCCTGCACTACGAAAGGCACATCTCAACCACTATCAACTCCTTCTTCGCATCTCGCCCGAACTCCAGTGGTCTGTATGAGGTCAGGGATGATCCAGGGATGATTATTGCAGCTAGGGAAACATGTGTGCTGCCTGGTGGGGCCGTTGTTTTTGTATTTCATGATGTTTGTTTGCTCTAGTCTAGACTCACTGTGCCGTCAAGCCGATTTGGCTCAATTTGTTTATCAAATCAATGGGGCTCTTATTGGCTCTGATCAACTGGTCTCGTGCTCTTATAGCCTTTTATAGACCCCATCAGAGATCACGAGTCTTATAATAGATCTCATTATTTCCGACATTAAGGCGCATGGAATTGATGGGGTTGGAGAACATTCGGAACCAATTGGCCCTGGCATTGGACGGCCCGGAGACACAGTCTGTGGCAGGTACCTTTGTCGAACGACTACTCCATCGCGCATTTATTCACAACAAGATGCCCGTACCATCTGTCTTCGGTGCCGGTGACAATATCATTCGACGCAGCTTGTTTCTCTATGGCCAAGCCCAGAACTTTGTCATTGAGTCCTGCGATCCGGCCGTGCTTCAAACCCGTCCGCTGTACCTCCAGCCACACGCTCAGAATTTCGCTGCTGTCGACGCCATCATCGTCACATCCAGCACCCTCTGCCTCACCCAATCCTCCCTCTCCAATACACATCCACACAACCTCGCGACCTTGCTCCAGATCATCGCAAGACTGGGGGCATATAGCCGTGGGCTGGGACAAGGAAAAAATTTCGACGTGGAAAACCTCAACCTCGTCTATTGCCTTCTCGGGATCGATGCCGGTCCTGTCAGTAATTTAGTTCGACAGGCGCGCGAGGCAGTCAAGGACCTCAGGGATGATCCAGATGCCCCAAAGCAGCACAAACCACTGGCAGCCCTCATCGGTCGCCAGAGACTTGCCAGATTGACAGTCGAGGGGCTCCTGTTCAATCCTGTACAGGATGGGCTGATGCATCTGCCGGGACCGTAAACTACTGTACCTATGCCACTTTCTGCCATTCAACTGGCAGTCAAGTTGGCCTCGCAAGAAACTGCCAGCCGTTCAACTGGTTAGTCTGTACTTCTTCAAGTTGTTTCTTGGTTTCGTACTTCTTTTACTGTGTACTCGTCGTTATGTAGACTTTATATACCCAGTCGGAGAGTATCTCCAAGGAGCGAAGAGACCTCGAGTGCGAGTGCGGTGCCTCCTACTTTGGGCTCCCGTGAACCAGACGGTGCCGCTCCGTGGCACCACCTCCTCATTCCTGTTATTCCTCGGCCGCGCTAGGAAGATCATCATCCGAACCCTCTGAAAGATGGAAGGCAGCTCACAGTTAGCCAAAAACTTCTCCATGCCTCCCGGCTCGCGAATCGAAGCAGCCGTGCGTTCTTCTTCACAACGCCCTCGATGACACCAAAAAAGTCTGCGTCTTTGTTGAACCAGTCGTCATGGAAATAGTCAATGTCCGGGCTGAAGGAATTGTGAGCAGGGAAGGAAGAAGTGAGAAACGAGAAACGTACCCACACTGGATCTGAGGTGCCTGTGCGCTAAATCACAAAAGAGGTGATATGACTGTCTGGTGTACAGATGCGAACGCACCGACAATCCTAGTATACATACTCGAGATAACCATCGACACTACCAATATCCTCCCTTCTCCTCATCCTGGAGCTCCGTATTACACGCCAGGGCGCACGTCCGCAGAAGCGTCATCTCTTCTTCAGATCCACGCCGGACTTGAAGAAAAGAAGAGATGCGGGAGGTGAAGGTGTGGAACGATTCGGCGTAGTGCAGAGGATGTGGGCAGTTTGCGGGCGGAGGGGAGGATGGGGGGTACTGGAGAGGAAATGGGCTTCGCGGCGGAGTGTCGAATGTTGAGGAAGAAGACACAGAGGACGACATATAGATACAGAGCCTTGGGCGGACGTCCCCTGCACAGAGAGAGCCTCGAAGGAGGAAGCGTTGTGCTGCAACCAAGCCTGGTCGCCGTAACACCCCAAATCCACGGGCCATTGGTAGTATGACACCGCCCGGAGTCACTGTACACGGACGGGATGGGCGCAGCAAGAGTCTAGTAAGGCGAGGACGTGGGCGAGGGGCAGGTCATATTGGTGTGATGCATTTCCCGCGCCGGAAAAGACCCTGAGGGAGCGCGGTGGGTGGGACAAGGCTTGAGAGCTTGAGATTCGACCTGTCGTGTGAGGGTCAAGGCGAAGTTCGACTGCAGTGCCGGAAGCAGAAAAGCTATTGATGACGTCAGACGCCCTTGTGCCGAAACTTGACCGTGCAGCTGTGGGTGCTTTGGTGTGTCCGTTGTGTGTCCACTCTTCTTCACTTCAACTCTCATGAGCAACGACACGCTTCTGCCCGACTTTACTCGTCTGGGCCCAACCGAGCCCTTTTCGGTGCTTCGAAAGCTACTTTGGCCGGCTTCAGAAGAGACATGGGCAAACGACCTCGCTCTCGATGAGCCTGAGCGTTTGGCCACATTCATTCAAGAGTTTACTCCAGACGACCAGGATTCGCCGTCCAAGATTCGCTATATTGACCTCACCAAGAATCCGAGCTTGGCTGTCGATCAACTGGCGGCCTTGGACGTGCTCATCGTCCGGCAAGACTATCTCGATTTCATGGCCCAGACTCAGAGGTCAAGGAAGCTGGACGGAAAGCCACGCTACGGTCGGGAGTATCTTACTGGGGAGCATGGAACAGGTGAGTACCCGATATCTGCTTGTGTCATTGCTCATTCGAATCAATTGGGAAGGCAAGAGTGTCGGCGCGTTTTACTTTCTCTTTCGTCTCCTTGCCGCCGGCCAGCCAGTCTTCTTCACGCCCAACACCAATGCTGGAATCTACTACTTTTCTAAATCCGGTGTGGATTTCCTCCAAGAGGAGGGCATGACCATGGATAGAAAAGCAGTCATGCATGTCGTACGTGGCAGCTGGGTCATCATAAACGATCCCAAGTGGCAGCCCGGGAATTGGTGGGTCGAAGCGACTCTTGGTGGGATATGGACCGCGGCGCCTGAGGGCGAGTGGCTCATGCAGCAGCTGACGATGCAGCTGAAAGCGGGCGCTTGGGGGATGAAACCTTGGTCGCCTGGAGAAATTGCAGCCGTGAAGTATATTTCTTTCTGCCCGGGAGACTTGCATACTGAACCCACAGTACAGGACACTGAGGACTAATCAGCTTCAGTAAGCGCGCACATACGTACCGGCACCTCCGAGTCGGACTTTCTCGGAACGACTGGGTCTCAGTGTATAACTTCAATGTAACAAAAGAAATATGTACATATTCAGTATTCTGATTTTCCATTTCACTTGCAAGTTGCCACCGATGTCCGCTGCTGCCAGCTGACAGTGACAAGCATGGGAGGTAATCAATTATTTGTAATTATTTGGTGGACTCTTTGGCGCGTGATCTGTGTGTGGACCCACAGCTATCTTCTCTTCATCCATGACCGCCAACAACCCAATTCTGCCTGGATTCACCACTGTGCAACTCGGATTCACTTATTTGGAGCTTCAAAGGGAACTTTGGCCAACACCACACCATCCCGACCGTCTGACCCCGCTGATCAAAGGCCAGGCCACAAATTTGAATATCTGGACGGACGGAGACCCCATTGATGTCTCGACGGATGATATCCCTATGGAGGTGGATACCTCCAGCCATGTTGCTCGATATATCAGCCTTGTGGAGAATGACTTCCTCTCCTTCCATCGAGCCAAGACCTTGAATCACATACTCATCCGCCAAGAGTATGAGGATTTCCTGGCTCATGTCATGAAGAAAGGACGTGGTTCTTTCTTTCTTACTGGCCAGCCAGGGATTGGTGAGTTTTGGAGCACACTCTCCCTACATTTTCACTTATCCAGTTGGACCCAGGCAAAAGTGTTGGGGCATGCTACTTTCTCTGCCACCTTCTTGCTTCTGGCCAATCAGTTTTTTTCCTGCCCGACAGCAAGGCCGTCTACTACTTCTCAGCCTCAGGGGTCGAGGCCCTGAACTATCCTCAGAACCCTTTTGCCATGACATCAGACAAGGTCCGTCAAGCTCTTAAAAAGAGTTGGGTCTTGATGGACAGTGATATTGACAAGAATTGGCAACCGGATTCATGGATCCAGGAAGCTTTCTTGTCCATATGGTTCTCTTCACCTGACGACAGTCGTTATAACAGTTTCAAAAACCAGACCAAGGCATCTTTGTGGTGTATGCAACCATGGTCTTTGGAAGAACTTTCTGCTTTGACGTAAGTCTTTTGATATTAAGCAAGGTCTCAAGTGTTAATCCACATACTAGGATCCTCACACAAGAGAACCCATCTGAAGTTTTCAAGAGATTCAGAGAATTTGGGCCAATTCCAAGGTTCCTCATTGATGCCAAGGACACTGCAACCAATTTGAGCATCCTGGATACAATCATCTATGCTTCCCTTGCAGATAGTTTCTTTACAGCAAAAGCTGAGGCGACTCGCAAAGCTAGCAACCGAATGTTCTTGGTCAAACCACAAAAAACACAGGATGGCACTCTTGACCGGAGTCAATATGGCTACACCTTTGTCTCTGATTTTGTCCTTGAACGGACGATGGAGCTCATGCAGAAGAGTTCAGATCTTGACCGGCAGAAGCTGCTCCTTGAATTGGACCAACCTAATACACGCTCTGCTGCAGGCATCCTCATGGAACACATGATCCATCAAGCATTTATTGAGGATGGGATGTCTCTTCCCCTTGACTTGGGAGGTCAAAAGATTGATGCAACTCTGCGTCTTCTTGGGACTGCGCGGACTTTTGTGATCGAGACACACGGTCCGACAAACCTACTGTCCAAACGGCCACTTTACTTGCAGCCACAGTCACCAAACTTTGCTACAATGGATGCCATTATTATCACCCAGCAGAATCTCATCCTTCTGCAGTCCTCCGTCTCCCCAACACATTCTCATGATGTCTTGGTTCTCATTACAGCTCTTTGCATAATTGATGACAGTGAGCCAAAAAAAAACAATTCACAACATTTCGGTCAAAATGCACTTTTTGCTTGAATACCGTGCCTCTCGTACTTGGTGGAGCTGTCCAGCACTCTCGGCATCATGTAATAGTGGCTATCTGTCAACTATGGCCTTTAAACGGCCCAAATCGGCCCCACAGCCTGTGTCGGATCGAAATACCGAAATCAACACGGAAGCAAAAGGCATGCTTCTTTTCGCTGCCACGTCTCTCTCTTCCCAGCTCTTCCCTCCTTGCCCGCCCGACACGACCGCCCCATCCTTCTACCAGCCTCCTGCCCTGCCGACCAATCGCTGCGCTCCGAAGGCGCCACTCGGAGCCCCGCGACTTGATTGATACTCACACCACTTGCTCGCCCACTTGGATCTACCACGCTCCACCAGACTGGCTCCCGACTGCCCATTGACGTGAGCCGACGACGTCAAAGCCCACCGACGCGAACGAAGATATCACCTCACTCGGAACGCCCCGCCTTGGGCTGCCTCTTAACGTCAGCCAACGGGCAGCTTGGCCCTTGGTCTGGACGGCGGAAACGGGAAAGGAGGAATGGCCCCGGGAAGGGCGGGTGGGACAGTAGTCGGCTCACGAGGGTGTGTACACTGCATGAAGGGCGAGGGAGGCTTGGCGAGAGAGGGGCACGGAGCCGCGAGCATTGTAAAGGTGCCATTTTGTCGTATCTTTGTTATTCGTTAGAACCTTTATCCACCCTTCATTCTGCCATTCTTCATCTCGAGAATGGGCCCTGCCAAGGCATATTGTGTGTCCTATCCATCCCCAGCCCACCCAGACCCGTGGCTCCGCGCTAGAGACGGAGAGACATTCGTTTGATCAAACTTGCGCGATCATGAGCAGGAAAGCTTCGTTCTGAGCCGTTCCACAGCCGTTTCATGCCATCCCAACGACGTAGAGAAGGGATCTTATCATAAGAATGTCACCTGCATAGCATACAATCCCTAAAGCGCGCTGGGAGGCTCACAAACGAACAAAAAAACTGATTTTCCGAAATGTTGTGAGTTGTTTTCTTTTTTTTGCTCACTGTCATCAATTATGCAAACAGCTGTAATTTCATTGCGAGACTGGGTACATTTTTGCGCAAAGCCAAACCAAAATTTGAAGTGGATACCCTTGGCATTATCTATTGCCCTGTTGGTACTCAAGCAGGTCCGGAGCGTGTTCAACACATGGTCAAAGAGGCACGCAATGCCGTGAAGGCACTTCAGGATAATCCAACTGCTCCAGAGCTCAAAGGAGCCTCGAAAATTGGTTTAACCAGACTGAAGAATTTGCAAGTCAAGGGACTCACATTTGATGCTTCCCGCAAGATCTTGACCTTGCTGTCAGTGTAGGGGAGGCTATGAGAGTCCAAGGGCCAAGGGAGGACTATCACTCTCAACTGTTCAACCAGTAGCCCCTATCAACTTGCTGTCGCCGTTCAACCGGTTCGCATGCACTTCTTGTTTTTGTGGTTCCATTACTTTGTACTCGTCGTTATGTAGATTTTATATCTTACTGATTCTTACATACGCTGTAAAAACATTGTCACCCAGGAGCGAGACCTGGACCAATATATTTATTTTCCTGCTCGGGTTCATTTTTGACCTTGAGTTTCTCCGAAAACCATTCCATTTTGCCCCAAACATTCTAACGAAATTCTAAACTCATCATCAATCTACCCAACACTCGCCGATCCACTCCCCAAAATCTCCTTTGAAATCAAAATCCTCCTGGCCAACGCCGACAAATTCGCATCCGCAACAACCACCTCGGGCGCATACTCGACATCAAACGTCTGCTTAATCGCTCCGCAAATCCGTTTCGCCTGCTTCTCAGACCAGAAAGTAAAGTCGTCCGGATCGCGATGGTCCTCCGTAGCAGAAGTCGAATGCTCGTCGTCGGTGGTAGCACCGGCGGTAGCGGCATCACCAGGTCGGGGCGTAGACGGAACTTTGCACGACAAGGGCGTCAGGGAGGGGTCCGAGTCGAGGCAGAGCGGCACGACACGCATGAGGTTCTCGCGCACGGAAGTGAACGTCAACTCGGCGGGTGTTTCGACTGGACCCTGCGTGAGCTCCTGGGACATCCCGACGGAAAGAAGAACGCACCATAGATCTCAATGGGTGCGACCAACCCCATTACATTATACTTCCCATCATGATGGTATCGCACCTCATACCGCCCCGCGATCCACGGGAGTGTGTTCCCCTTGAACGTAATCGTCCCACTTTCACTCTCATCCTCTTCGCCCTCCCCATCAAACGGCCTCGGCAGTCCAAGCGGAACATCCCCATCCCACTCCTCGTCATGCACCGGGACCCACATCCCCAACGAGCTCGTCCTTGTCACCAGAGTCGACTTGTTGGCACCAACCTACGCGCAAGTCTGAGTATCTCTCAACAGAGAGAGTAAGATGATAGACCCACCCGATAGATGCCCACCCAGTCCTTCCGCGAGTGCGTGTGCGGTGCCTCCCACTTGAGCTGGATGGGCTCACCGAGATAAAACCGCAGCGAGCCGTCAGAAGAGGGTACCGCTTCGAGCTTGTATTTGGACGTATCATAAGCCGAAATGTCGTTAGCGATGCGTCTGAATGAAAAATCAGTCTCGGTCTAGGACGGAATGAAACAGCAGTGGAAACCCACGTAATAACAAGCCTCTCCCTGGACTGCTGAAGCAACACCTTCGTATCCTGCACCACCTCCTCAAGCATTGGCCGAGCTAGAAAAGATCATTATCAGCCTCGGATAAATCCCATTCAAAGTCAGAGAGCCCACTCACATCTAGCCAAAAACTCCTCCACCGCATCTGCTGTCTCCTCAAACACCTTATCAAACGTCCCCTTGACCTCCTTTGCAACCCTCCGAATCTCCGGCGCATGCCTCCCAGCCCGCACCTCGAGCAGCCGTGCGTTCTTCCTGGCGACGCTCTTGATGACTTTGACAAAACCTGCGTCCTTGCGGAGAGAGTCACCGTAGAACTTGCGCATATGCGGGCTGGGGAGATTTGTGAGCAGCCAAGCAAGAATCGAGAAACGAGCAACGTACTTCTCCACAGCCTTGAGGAACCACCACTGGGAAAGGTGGCGAATCACAGCAAGAGTCAGCACAAGCTTGCTCCCGCTAACGAGCGCAAGGCCAAACCACGCCGCACCACCCATGATTTCCGGATTGTTGAGATACCTGCCCCATATGAGATGCGATGAGAAGGGAAGGATGCCAACGCACCGATAGATCCCGGTGTACTCGAGGTGCGTAGGGAACTCCTCCATGAAAAAGTCGCCAAAGAACCACCCGAAGAGGCCTAGAACCTCGAAACATTCCAGGGCGGCCCAAATGTGCAGCCCGACTAGAAGCTAGATTTCAAAAAACAATCAGCATCAAGGATAAGAGGCGGAGAGAATAACACACCAAGCCCATAGTATGCCTCAGCAACTCATGCCCCACAGTCCAATCACCCGGAATCGAATACGTCTTCCATACCAGCCCGATAAATGACACTGAAAACTACATCAGCCTCTCCCCATCAAAAGACGAAAAAAGAAACCCACCATACGACATAAACATACTCAAATTGTAAATCGCCTTCCAATTCGCCCATGCCTCCATGACCGCGCCCCGTCCTCCATCATTCGCCGGATAATGGTAATTCTTCATGAAATGCATCACAAGGAACTTGCTCTCGCTCTGGGCTCGCAAGAGAACGCCCAGCCCGAAGCAGTGGAAGACACACCACGCGAGGGCGTGTAAGAAGTGCAGGGTGAGCGTACCAGAGGGGGAGAGCCGCTGGGGGAGGAGGGCAAGAACGACAGAGTGATGATGAGAAGGAGGGTGGCGTCGTTCGCGCTGGGACATGATAAGCTGCTGCTGTGCGGTCGGAGCAAGCAGAAAACGTACCGGAAGATGTCAACATTCCGGAGGATCACCGTATCGCGTCGGAAGTACTGGGTGAAGAGATCGTGCTGCGAAACAACTTGCTTCTTCGGCTTGACTTCCGACGCACTGCTGCTGTTGGACGCCGTCTGCTGAATGGGAGTAGCACGACGGCGACCAGCTGGTGCTTGAAGCGTCTCGCTTTCGAGCTCTGTCTCTGTCTCCGTCTCAAGGTCGGTCTCGGTGGCTGTGTCCCCTTCAGTAGCAGAGGGAGTCGTGTAGTCATCGGTGACGGGAACCGAGGAGTTGCTGGAGGCCGGACTCTTTCGCGGACGGACTGGTGTCCTTTTCGCTATCGCTTTACGCTGACCGTACATACGCTCGATGTCTATGAAAAGAATGAAGGGCAGTGACCGAGATCAGAAAAATGGCTTACGCGGATTCTCGAAGAAGACGAGGAACGCAAACTGAGCGGCGTGGCCCGCAAGACTGACAAAGAGCACGGCATAGCTCCCAGCGATGAGGGACAGCCCGTAATAACCCGCGTATCCTACGAGAAGTCAGCGCAGAATAGGGAGCCAAGAGGATGCCACGGACCAACAGAGTACATGGGGTGAGGCGCAAGCTCAAAGACACCGTCAAATACGAGAGCCCCGCGCTGGAAGAACACGTCTCCCCAGTACCACCCGTAATCTTTGACCACATTGTGTGCCTCCGTCTTGACCCACAGATTGAATCCAATGAGCAAGAACCCTCCGAGCCATCTAGATGTCATAAATAAATTGGTGTTGACAAGGGTTTGGGACGCACCTGAGAACGTGGACGAAAAAGGACAGGTCGTCTGGGACACGGAAGCACGAGAACGCGAACAGAGAGTAGGCGAAAAAGTCGCTGCGAAATGTCAGTAGAGATGCAGGGCAATGAAAATTCCTACGTACTTGAGAAGAATCACGTCTACCGCCTGACGGAAGAGCAGCCAGGTGTTGTATTCAAGAGGAAGTTCCTGTAAGATGGTCAATCCACGCGCAGAGAAGGAAATGGTGTCAAACGCAGATCGAAAGAATAGTCCTTGCCCATCTTCCCAACGAGTTGGGCCTTGATCCAGTTGCGCACAGCAGGACGACGCTCGGGGTCAAGCCATCCAAGCCTCTGCACTTCCCGCACGATCCACTTCTTTTTACTCTGTTTGGTAAGGACCCATCCAAGTCCAGCGTCGTACGCACTTCTCCAAAAGGCGAAGTAGAAAAGGAAGAAGATTCGGCCGATGTTGCGTGGCACGAGAGCGAATATGACGAGCTGGAGGCCGAGAAGGGCCAAGTTGAGCAGATCGAGGTGGCTCTTGGGGTAGGTGGGATTGAAGAGGGTGAGGACGTCGTGCGTGGTGGGAACACGGAAGACTGGAGAGCGCGTCGTCAGTGCGGGCGTCGGACGGAACACGAGGCGTGCTAACCTTCGCCGCCGGGCGTTTTACCCCAAACAATTTCCGACTCTTCGCGTTTTGGACTGTCATCAGGCTGAGAGTGCTGGTCCTGAGAAGACTGAGCCGTTCTACGACGCAGCTGCGTCTGTGGTTCTGCCATAGTTGGTCGTTGATCAATAGAAGCAACGAATTCGCAATAGCACGTGTTAGTTGCGATGCCAAACATTGGATAGCACCACTACGCCAGCTTCCGGATCTGGAAGGCAGCTCTCATGAAATCTGTGCTCATCACCGGGTATTACCTCTTAGACCGCACGTCTGCTTCTCTTTTTGACGCGTCGCTTTCAGTTGCACCCCAGGCGGAATCGGACACGCCCTCGCAAAGGAGTACCACGCCAGAGGTCCGCGACTCTTGTCTCCATTCGATCCGGCCCTTACAAGACACCAGGCTTGCAAGTCTTTGCTACAGCGCGCAAGAAAGAGGTCTTATCCGACCTGGCGGCTCTCGGAATCGAGACTCTTCAACTGGATGTCTCGCAAACGGACTCTGTCAAAGCCGCCAGAGATGCGGTCGCCTCCATCACAGGCGGAACGCTCAATATCCGGGTGAACAACGCGTCAGTCGTCCACCACACCGCATCCACGACTCCTTCACTCCTCATAGCGGACTAGGAAAGCCTCCGGGTGACCGCCCTCCTAGTCAAATCTGACAACTAAGCCCTCAGGCTGCTCGGTCCCCGCCACGGACCTCGACCTAGATGACGTCAAAACCGTCTACGAAGCCAACGTCTTTGGACCCATGCGCATGGTTCAGGAGTTTGCCTCGCTGCTCATCGCCAGCTCCGAAGGCCGCATCGTCAATATCGGAAGCATGGCTGGAATCATGCCTGTTCCCTTCGGCAGCGCGTACAACTCCTCCAAAGCCGCTCTACATGCGTACAGCAATACACTTCGTCTCGAGATGGCGCCGTTCAAGTACGTACGGGTCCTTTGTTATAGAAAAGGACAAGTCTGACGAGATTTCTAGCGTTCAAGTCACTACGGTTGTCACGGGCGGCGTGAATACCAGCATCTACGCAAAAGAACGCCCAATCAAAGACTCCTCAATCTATAGCCCAATAGCGGACGTCGTAGCCGGAGGCCGCATTCCCCGTTCCCAAGGTAAGTATGCACACACCCTCCCGCTCTCCCACTCCCACTCCTTCCCTCCTCCTAACTAACCCCCTCTCACCCAGTTGAAGCCATGATTACCGCAGAAACATACGCCAAACACCTCGTCAGCAAAACCCTCAACCGGAGCGTCTCCGCATGGATGTGGGAAGGTAGCGGGGCATGGATCTGTTGGACGATAGACAAGGTGTTCGGGAGGACGGCTTTCGTGCGTCTCTGCCTTTTCTTTCCTTTTCTTATTTCACTCACGAATCGTTCCAGGATTGGATGTTCTCGTGGAGCATGGGGCTTTACAAGTTAAAGTCCATTGTAGTGGCGGATAACAAAAAGAAGCGGGACTGAGGCCATGGACTCGACTGGAGAATATGTATCACTTGTACTTGTAACGTCTCAACAATATGCGAACCATTAAACAGCATGTCCTTCCAAGACTTGGAATAACAAAGCAAAACACCACAACGCCAACGTCCAAATTAGGAAGGTCTGCCATTCTCACAAAGAATCACAAATTCTGTCCATACCAGATGAATTCTTATCAAAACAAAGACTCGCCTCCTCCTCCTCCTCCTTCTCCTCCTCCTTCTCCTCCCCCCTTGAAAAAAAAACATAAACCAGTGCTCTACTCCACTCCAGCACGAGAAAAAAAGGCACTAGGCCAGGTGATGATGATGTTACGAGTCGGTTGCACCCCACGACTGGCGGGAGGTGGTGGTGTGGGTTGTCGCTGCGGTCGTGCCTAAGAAGCCTGTGCTGGCCTAGGGTGGTTGTTGGAGAGGAGGCGTATCGCGGGCGGAAGGGGCGGGGTATCGCTCGGAGAGTCGGGGATGTCGCTCGGGAAGTCGGGATGTCGTTCGGGCAGATAAGGGTTATCGCTCGTGGAGGCAAGGGTTATTGCTCGGTGTGGTGAGGGTTATCGCTCGGAAGGACGGGGTTATCGCTCGAGGAGGCGGGGATGTCGCTCGGGGAGGCAAGAGTGGTGTGTCGCGGCGAGAACAACACAAAGGACGAAAACGAAAACCAGGGCAAACCGGAAAGCCCAACGAGACAAACACACAGACCGAGACAGCACCACAGCCACAGACAACGACAACACAAGCGACATCAGCAGCAGACATGAGATGGCACCACACACCCTTCAATCCAATTCTATCTTCCGCAAATCGACGACCTTGACCCGCGAATGGAACCGCCGCCGGAGGAATTCCCCAATACGCGCACTCAGCGAAGGGCCAGAGCAGCTTGAAGGCTGGACATGGCCATCGTTGAGGTCAATCTTGTACTGCCACCGCGTGTTGACCGTCTTCTCGTTGTCACCGCGCTTTTGCCCTGCGCTCCCAGAGGTCTTGACGAGGCCAAAGAGCCTTGAAATGAGTTCACAGCCCTTGATAACGACTTCTCGCGTGCTTGACGGAAGCGTGCCGACCTTGCGCTTGACTTGCGTTGCAGACTTGCAGACTTTCTTTACACTACGCTTGACGGGGCCAGGGGGAGGTGCCGACAATTGGCTGGAGACGTAATAGAACTCCCGGACGTGGCTATCGAACGCGCAGGGACCGCCGCGGGGAAGCAACTTTGGACGAACGGTGGTCGGGATATACGGTTTCACAGGAACCCAAGGAACAGGAGCCTCATGATGCGCTACGGCCGCCCAATCGCTGAAAATAACGAATGAGAAAGCGGAAACGATGAGTAGAAAGAACTTACACTTCCTGGAAGTACGGATGTTCCTTGACCTGCAGGATATGCGGTCGGTCATCGCCATCCTTCCTCAACAGCTGACGGATGAGGTCCTTGGTGTTCTCGTCAAGGCCATCAGCCTCCCGGAACTCAATATCCTCCATGGCATACGCCGCCTTGATTTCGACAACATTCTTGGCCCTGTTGCCGAACGGCATGCGCCCCGTGGTCATGCGGTGAACGAGCAACCCCAGACTCCATATGTCCGCGTCGAAGGAGTAAGGGAGACCAGCGTGCTGAGCGGGAGACGACCAGTATGGCGTACCACAGCGGTCGGTCGAGTGACCTTGGAGGCATTCTTCGGTTGGCTGGAAGAAACTGCCACTCGTCGCCTCCGGATCGACGTCGAACGAGACGTACTCGGGCTCTTCCCCGCCGAACATTGGGGTGGAGCAGCGAAGCTCTTGGCGCGCCCATAGTCACCGAGGACAATGTTGCCGTCCTTGGTGAGAAAGACGTTGGACGGTTTGAGGTCACAATGCGCGATCCCCGCGCGGTGGAGGGTCTCGATGGCGGTCACGAGCTGGGCGGCGTAGAGCTTGGCATGCTCGGGCGTGAGACGGTGGCCAGCGCCAAGTATAGTCATTAGGTCCCGTCCCGCACACCACTCCTAGAACCCTTGTATTCAGATCGTGGTGGGAGAAGCACAATGCAACACTCACGGTAAGGAGGTAAGACTTCTCCGCGTCCTGCCAGCTTGCGAGTAAGGGAAGGAGCGTCCGTGGAACATCGGCCAGACCAGCGAGTTGACTGTGGATCTGTTGCTCGTTCACAGCGGTGCCGGCGGTGTGAGGGACCATCTTGAGGGCAAGGTGACGGCCGTACGTCTTGTCTTTGACAAGTAAGACAGAGCTAGAGCTGCCTTCGCCGATCTTGAAGAGCGGGTCGAACGAGGTGGTGTCGAGGAGGGCCTTGGGGTCGACGGAGGGAGTCTATAAAGACGTGAATCTACATGGTGAGCACGAAGAAAGCTGTTACCTTCTTGCGGAAGATCTTTTGGAACAAGGAGAGGGTGGTGGACTTCATAGCGATACTCTGGAAGCAGGGTCAGTACGATGGAGGGTAAGAAGTGACAAGATAACATACGCGAGTAGCAAACATACTTATTGATTCTAGAGAGCGGGGTTGGATAACAGTGGGGATGTGAGAGCGTAAAGCAAGAGTAAAACTGAGGAGACGAGGTCAGCCACCCGTTTTGTCTCTCCTTGTGGTGGCTGACCGCGACGAGTGAGACTTGAGTGAGACCAAGGGCCACGTGGGACGAGGACCAGAGAGCAATAACAGAAACCCGTCGCGCATCCAACGCGTCGCTCGTCGTCGATCATGGCGGTCGTGATCAGAAAGTTGCTTGGCTCTGAGTCTAGCACGCGGTCATCGTCACTGAATGCACGAAGAGTTTGGAGTACATAGAAAATGCACATTGACTATCCTAAACAATTGCCCTCCGGGCACACCTGGATCCTCCGTGATTGTGTTTTGTACTCAATAAATGCCATACTGGTGCGCTCCTACTATAAAGCACTCCTCGCGCCGCTTCAAGTGCGTATGGTGTGGGCCGTGACTTCATGTCACATCGCATTTTTGCGAATTTTGACCTCGGATGTCGGCCGGCAGGCTTGTAGACCCCAAGAGTGGGTGATTTTTGAAATTTTGGACCGTGGGAAATTTTTGATGGCTGATGGCCAAATCTTGGGCCGAGCAATGACTTTTCATCATTCAAAAAGGGCCGGAAATGCATTTTTGGTGGACGTTTTGGTGTTCTGATGACCACGGGAACCATCTATTTCTATTGGAGTCCATTGGAGGACCACATTGGACCTTCCGGGCATTGTACCCGAGGCTCCTCAAGCAGGCTGGGAAGGTATTTCCTTTTTGGGATGGCCAAATTTTGGGCAAAAAAACCCAAAGTCGGAATTTCGACATTCTAATCCGTAGGATGTGTAGCCCTAGCCAATAGAGTGCTATTGGCGCAGTCTCAAGAAATTCTGAGCTATTCGGCCCGAGTTATTGGCCGATCAAAATTGATCAAAAAGTTTGTCACAAAGTTTCGTCCCACACATAAGTACACAGTAACTAGGGAAGGAGCATGTGATCGTGGGAGGACGGAAGTAAATTTTGTCAGACAATTGGTGATTTTAGACCTGGATACCTCCGGATCCAGGAACTATCCTAGTACATATGAGGCACCTCGTAAGGCCACACACCCATCGTAAATCTAAGGGCGACCGAAATAAATGCCATTCCTTCGCTCTGCCCTCGTATTAGCAACTCTGCAGATGGTGGAATCCCACAGGCGGAGTGAATAAAGGAGGGGGAAGGGTACGGCGTAGAATGGAGAAGGAAGAAGGATGTATTGAAAGATACCACAGCGAGTAAGAACTGGAACAAGAGTCAGCAACACGTCGACAACGAGGAAGAATGAGGACGAGGAAGGGAATCAGGGATCGACGGATATCCACAGGGCTCTGCGCCTCCACTTTGTACACTGGGAGACTTTGGTATGGGCAGAGCATTCGGTCCGCCCGTCGAAAGGTTTTCATCAAACAAGAGGGAGGGGAGTGGGGAGGGAGAGAGGCAAGATCACTCACCAAGGAGACACTACAGAAGCCCCACCACCGTCGAGGAAGACCTGGAAGAAGGCATCGTCAGTAAGGAAGAAAAGTGGACGGAGGAGCAGAAGAAGAGAGCGTCAGACAAGGCTGAAAGATAAAGTATTCCACACGAGTATTCGGAATGTGGTAAAGTATGGTTATTATGTGCATCATCACGCGCGACGACGAGGACGGGAGCGAGGTACTCACAATGGTGGAAGGTGGTGGTCGAGAGGAAGAGAGACGAAAATTTGACCGAGCTTTGTCAGCGGTTTTGTTGCCAAATTCGGCAATCAATCTGGAAATTTCTGGGGCTTTCGAGCGTGTTCCGTGCTTGTATATAACGCCTGCTTCTCCACCCCACGCGCGTCTGCTGCTACATGGAATCTCTACTCCGCTGGGGCATAGAAAACTCTGCCAACGCCAATGATGGGTCCAACCCACCCCCGGCCCCACGCCAGGACCTAGATCCCGGCATAATCGACATGATACTAGGGAAATCCGACGCAGTACTCATGAAAGAGGACATGGCCATCGCACAGGACGAATCTCAATCTGAATCAGCGCGTATCGACGCCCTAGACCACCTCGAGATGCTAATAGAGCAAATCGACAACGCCAATAGTGAGTGAATCCCTCCTGGACTTGCGTGAACTCATCTTGATGCAGACCTCGAAAAGCTGCAGATGTGGACCCCGCTGCAGAAACTCATTGAGAGCGCGCCTACGCCAGAGCTGAAGATGCAGGCTTTGTGGGTCATTGGTACCGCGCTACAGAACAACCCCGCAGCTCAGGATGCCGTGAGTGTCTGCCCGCGTCATAAAAACAATGCTAACGACCCCTTCAGTACTTCTCGCATGATCCTCTCCCTGTGCTCACCAACTTCCTTACGCCCTCCCCGTTTTCCACCTCCCAAACGCGCTCAAAAGCCATCTACGCGTTGTCAGGCTTATTGAAACACAATGCACCTGCCGTAGAGGCTCTCTCCCGGTCAGACGTCAACGGCTGGGAACGTCTACGGGAAGCGCTGCAAGGTCAGTTTACCATTCCTTCCCACCGCGCTAAGCTAACGACAGAAACAGACCCAGACCTCGGCGTCCGTCGGAAAGCGCTCTTCCTGCTCAGCACCCTGCTCATCCCCTCCTCCGACCCCTCCTCCTCTTCAGCATCCTCATCCCTCAGCCAACCAATCCACGCCAACTCGCACGCCGCCGCCCTCGCCAACCCCTCACGCACCGACACGTCCAGCCCCTCCCTTTCCGCCCTCTCCACACACGGCATCCTCCCCGCCGTCATCTCAGCCCTCACCTCCCCCGTGCCCTCTGGTCCAGACGGCGACGTCCCAGGACCCGACCCCGATTTTGAGGAAAAGGGACTCGCGCTGCTACGCACGTACGCTTTGGAGTGTAACGGGCAGTTCAAGGACGGCGAGAAGGAGGCGTTGACGAGGTGGTTTGACGAGGAGAAGGTCAAGGAGGGCGGTGGTAATGGGGCGCTGGCGGAGCGGTGGGGTCTCAGCAAGGGAGAATTTGACTCTCTGAGGGAAAAGGTTACTGGGGCGTGAAGCTAATGCCATAGAATGTATAATGCAATTTGTACGCTAGTTGACCCCAAAAGCACGAAGCACTTGTCCAACCCTAAAATCTTCAAGCCCTTGTCGTTCCTTCTGGGCGCGTTGCCTGACAAAGTCGGAGAGGAAGTCTATAGAGAACTCGGTCCGCTCGATTTTCACAGTCCAATTCCCAGGACTATCATGTACATGTACTTCCCCGGGCTTGAGGAGGAACATGCGATGGCTGGCATTCTTGATTGCCTTGGCCTTCACAAGGGAAAAGCGGTCTGCAGCTCGGTTGAAAAGAAGAACGCCCTGGATGATACTCCACAGCCTGTCGTCGCTCGGGATGCCTATACAGTCGAGAAGAGGTCGCGCGCAACTGGCCCGACCCTATGCAGCCTAGCCAAAACAGCTTGAGGATCCCGATTCGTGAGACTCCTAGACATTTCTGAGTACCCAGACCAAAAAAAAAAAGCAAGAAACAAACGTATAAGCGTCGATTTCCTCCAACGACCATGGCTTCATGACCCAAGTCTCCGCCTCGATCTGATTTTTAAAATGATGCATCCGGTGCTTGTCCAGAGCCGCCGTCCAGACCACAAACTTGGCTCTCCTAATCCAATGGTCGGGTATCCAGTTAAAAGCATTGTCGACATCGACCAAAACCCAACTCTTGCGAATCAAATCCTTGACCGATTCGATGCTCAGGTACTCGGAATACCCTGGGCCCCGCAGGATCTGGACACCCGACTCGGAGATGGACAGTATCTCGTGCGCATTGGGGAGGAAGAAGACGGGTTGGCCCATGGCTATGAGACGAAAGAGGAAGTACACCGCGCCCACGCTCTTCCCTGCAGCTTCATGAGTACCTTGAATAAGAGAAATCTGAAAGAGTCTACCCACCGATTCCAGGGTGACCAGTAAGAAAGAACCTGCCAGTTCCCCGCTGGAGGAGCTCAGCAAGGAAGTTGTCGTATTCATCCTGAATAATGTACTTTTGCAACTGGAGCTTGTGAACCTCAAGTTGGGGTTGCAGTGCAATGTCGAGGTATCGAGCGTTCAAATGGCTGTGGATGTACGGGGTGAGGCGGTCCGAATCAGAGTCTGTCGGCCAGAGAAGTGCATGGGCGAGTGAGCATTCCGCACTGGCGGCTAAACGAGCAAAACCAGGAAGTGTATCTTTATAGGAGACAAGGCCGATTGATGAGATCAAGGAAAGGCTGATTGCATTGTGCCGGTCGCTAATTCTACTCAGTATGTGTTCCAAGATGCGGCGGGGTGGACCTCATGCAGGTCGCTTCAGCATCCTTGGATCAACTCCAGCAAGCACAACGAATCTCGGAGCAAGCACACGCACTCAAGGCCGCAGTTCCCTCTTCGCAGTTCCGAGGGAATCTTTCTGCGACCACTGCTTCATGTCCTACTTAGGATCTCTTGAAGCCTCCAACGTTCTAGATTTGAATGTTATGCTCCTGAGAGACGCTCCGACCGGGAAAGAGACACACCTCAAAGCTTCCTTCTCCTCTGCCGACCACGGCTGCATGACCCTGATGTCCGCCACGAACTGGGTCGTGAACCAGTGCTTCGGTTCATCTTTCAGGAGCGCGGTATAAACCAGACCAACACCCAGGGCGATCCACCAGTGTGGATACCACTCAGGGTATTGCACGGCATCGACAGCGAGCAAGACCCAGCTCTTACGAGCAGCATCTTTGGTCGGGCGCGTACTCATGTAAGAGTCGGCGTAGCGTTCCCGCAACACTTGAACACCAGAGTCAGAAAAGTAGCAGATGACATCGGGTTCGGGCACGAAGAACACGGATTGGCCACAAGCTAGGAGGTGGAGGAGGAAATAGCTTGCGCCGACGCTCTTGCCTAAATTAATGTATGAGCGCAAAGTAAATGGCAATGAAGGTGGTGGGTACTCGCCAATCCCGCGTTCTCCAGTGACATAGAAACGATACCCCTCTTCCACCTCGGCCAAGAATTCGACGTAAGACCGGCGTACAATGAGCGTGTCCACCGAGGTGAGCCCATGCACGCGTAGGCCCGGATGTTTCTTGAGGTCAATGTAGTCAATTGTGGACGAAGGATCGTTGGTGTTGTAAGTGTCGATATAGGGGCTCAAACCGCGACACTCGGGGCCATGCAGAGTCGGGCCTGCTGGCGGGTCTCCAGTTGGCCAAAGCAGCTTTTGAAGTATGGAAAACGGTTCTGTTGGACTCAAGTGCGCAAATTGGGTCAGTGTGTCCGAGTTGGAAGCCATGAGTGAGAGAGCAAAGTAAGGGGCTGATGTGTGATCAGAAAGCGATAGTATAGAGGAAAGCAAGTGGACCAAGAAAAACGGAATTTCAGCACGCAGGTCGTGCAGCAGAATCAAAAGGCATGGATGCGTATAAGTTTTCTTCGAGGCATACACAGAGACAAGATTGGCCATAATTCAAGTCGCGCGAAAACCTCTCCCCGTCCTCGCCCGCCACCACACCAACAACACCTCTCCACCCACTCATGCAATCAACGTGCTGGCCGTAGCAGAGTCGTACTTGAAGGTTGGCGGGATCTGCTGCTTGGTCTTGTAGTACCGCGCAAGCCGGTGGATTCTCGACTCGATGAGAATGAGACGGAACTTGGAGTCCTTGTCCTTGCGGTTGACCTCCAAGTGTTTCCGGACAGAGACGGCCTTTTTGATGAGGTACCACAGGTCCTCAGGAACGGAGGGACCGAGACCTGAAAAAGAGTGGTATTGGTATCAAGCTCGGCGTGAAGACGCAGTAGACGCACCCTGGCTCTTCAAGATACGCAGGATCTTGTTTCCGGTGAGGAAACGAACCTGGGGGATACCGTGCGAGTCACGAAGGGTAACACCAATTTGCGACGGCGTAAGACCCTTGCGAGCGAGCTTGACAATGTGCTCAACAACCTCCTCGGGGGTGGTCTTGAGCCAGACGGGGGGCGCGCGGCGGTAGGGGAGAGCGGAGGACGCTGGTAGAGCACCGTCAGCATCGTCTGCAAAAGACTTTTTTGCTAGCACATACAAATGCCCTTTCCGGGAGCGTGCATACGACCCATGGCGGATTCTGAAGAACGGGGTTAGAACAACAAGCTCTACGACGTGCAACGGCGAGCACTCACAAGTTTTTGGAGGGGTAGGTCTTGAGGATGGGCGGTGTCGACGCGAAAGCGAGTTGCTGACTAAGACTATGCAGTTCCAAATCCAGCCAAGATAAACACACAACAATAAATCCGATAATAATTGCAGCTCTGTATGTACGACAGCAAAGCATTCAAAGTGTAACGATATGAACGAAGAAAAAGATATAATGTTATGGATACATCGAAAGAGCCCGTTCAAGAGTCTCTGCGTCTAACCCACGTATACGCAGGCATTTTTGGAAGAGCCTTCTCTCGACAGGGTAATGCACACGGCTCGCCAGGTGTTGCCCAGCGACCATCGACTTGATCACCCGCGCGATGAGGCGTTGCTTGTGCACGTTAATAAGAGGTTCTAAGTGCATCGACGGCGGCAGGGGTGCGAGGGCCGAAAACACTTCTGGGTGTGACGGCGCGTCAAAATTGGAGGTGACAGGGTCGATGCCGACCGCGACTGTCGGCGCCGTAGGGTCAATCAAGTCGGGCAGCTTGTTATGACGATACAGCTGCGCCAGATAAACGCCTAACAGAAATGAGCAACGTGCTATACAAAGAGCAGAATAACATACCGATGAAAGGCACACAGGCCGAGGCTGGCTTGTACTCGTTGATAGACTTGTGCTTGCTAGCACGGACGTCTGTTTCACTGCCGTTGGCACCAGAAGCGTCCTGGGACTTGGTATCCGCGATGGCCTGACGAATGTACTTGAAGTCGTCGGCGCTAGTGACGTACACCTTCAGGTCATTAAACACCCGAATCTCCCACCGCCCGACGCTCCTCCACGTCTTGAGCGCTTGCGAAACATAAGGACTGCGCAGCCCTGTAATAATCGCAACCAGCATGTTGAAGCTGCTAAGAAGGTACGAATTCTGCAGTTCGGGTCAGTCACATGCGACAGAACAAGTTTCAAGCTACTCACCCAAGCTATCCGAATAAACTTGGCAACAACGGCAGGTCGTTCGTTGGGCGGCGACAACACAACCTCCGTCACCACAAACTTGGTCAAAAGATTAAAGCGAGCGCGCACAGAGCCAAGCGCGCTGATCTTGTCTCCCCACTCTGGATCCAACTTCCACCGCGCGCGATCCTTGACAAACTGCCCCCAATCAAGCACCTCGACATCCTCATCAGCCTGCCAATCCGAGAGAACCTCTTCGAACTTGACAGCCATGAACAACTCGCGGTCAATCATGGCGAAATGCTCCGCCAAAACTTGTGCCCGGTGTCCGAAAATGAAGGAGCGGTAAAAACGCGTCGTTTCTGGGGGCGGGACAAACTTGGTCACCTGAGGTCGGATTGCGGGTGAAGGAACGGCCGGCATCCTGCTCTGCAGTATCTCCAAAGGAACTGCATCCTCCGGCGCCGGTTTGGCATCGTCCGCAGGTCTCGGTGGGTGGGCAGAGTGCGGATTGATGGGCGTCGGGTCCTCTCCAGGTTCGACAATCGTTATGTCATGAGGTTCCCTCGCAGCGTCAGGGTCATCATTCGAGTGTGGCTCGTCGTAATCCTCTTCCTCTTCTTCCTCCTCCTCATCATCCGAAAACCGCCGCTCACGATCCACATAGTCCCCGACCGCATGCCGCTGCCGTATCGTCCGTATCCACAAATCAACCTTGGAAGCCTTCTCCTGCTGCTTCTCGGGGTTTATCTGCCCTTCCAGCCGATTCAGCGCCGCCTCCACGTCCCCGGTCTCCTCTTCATCCGACATGAACGACTCCACAAGGGCATCCATCTGCCACTGAGCGAGCTGCATCGGCTCATCCGGCGTCGCAGAAACAGAAGAAGCCACAGACGAATGTGCACTCCTCTGCCCAAGTGACGAAACACTCTCCGACCTCCGCACAAACTCAAACTCGCGCCGTAAAGGCAGTCGCCTCACGGGCTGGCGCAACCCTGGAGGTACAGATGGGCCTTCATCAGACGAGTTATCCGACAGATCGAGCTCGTCGATCGACATGACTTCGAATTGCCACTGCGTCTGTGCACCACCAAAAGTCGCAAGCCCAGGAGCAAGGGGGGCGCCGAAAGAGTCCGTGGAGGAAGACCGGAAAGAAGAAGCACGATCAACCGACCCAGGCCGAACGAACGAGGAGGGGGCGAGCGAGGCCACCTCGTGCGCCTCGGATTCAGAGGCGGCAGTTACGTCCCCTGTTGGGACATCATCCGCTGGCAGAGATGATATCGTCGAAAGAACGGGAGACAAAGACACCGCGGGATCCGGAGCAGTGGGCGCAGGACTAGGGGACGGCGCAACAGACGGTATTGAAGGAGCCGTCGCCGGCTCAATCATCTTCAAATACTGCTGGACGCCCCCATTAACGCTCAACAAATCCCTTCCAACAGTAAGCTCCAAATCAATCCCAGACGGCGCCCTCAGACCACCGCCCGACCGCTGGTTCAATACCCGCTTCCACCTCCCTAACCGCCCAATCGTGTTGACAAACGCACGCGAAAGAGAATTGTGATGATGAATCGGCAATGTCGCCGGACTCTGCACGAACGGCGTCACCGGGCCCGGATCCGCCACCTGCGTCTCCGTCCTCTCAAGAATGGAGAGTGATGAAATCGGCATCGCACGCGTCGAAGAACCAAGATGCACTGTGCTCAAATGCGCATTGGCAAGGTCACCAGCGAAATCAGAAGGCGAGTCGGGCACCTTGCCCTCCCCGACTCGAAAGTCCAGATCGACATCCGAGTCCTCGTCCTCGTCGCGCGGCTTGCGCGTGGCGGCAGCAAACTGCTCTCCAAGCACATGTGGCTGCGGCTGGCCTGCCTCTGCCTGCTGTTGCTCGACCTTGACCGAACTAGGCCGCGGCTCCTTGGGCTTTGGAGGAACCCGAGTGTGCACCCGCTTGCAATCCTTGGCGACCTTCTTGAGCTTGCGGACGATACTCTAGTCAATCCATAAGCGACCGCGAAACACATCCAAACAAAGCGACACACCAGACCATCCCCAGACTTTTTCAAAATCGGATCCGCCACGAGCGTATTCAGCCAGCCCGCCACCAACAACCTCAACTCCCGATCCGGCAAAAAATCCACCGAAAAGAAGGTCAACAACCAATACCGAATCGCCACAAACGTCCGTACCCTCACCACCCTCCTCACAACTTCATCCTGCGGAGACTTTGGTTGCTGGAGAGCCCAATGAAAGCGGCAAATGAGCAGATGACAGAGATCGACACCAGAGATGTATGTCCGGTATGTCAGGAAAAAATTGAGCAGCTCGTCATAGCTCAGATCACTCGTGAGCTGTGCGATCCACCGCTCAATCGTAGCAGCGACGAGGATCTTCTGCGTCGGCGCACCAGTCGGATTACCAGCCTCGTCCAACGAGAGCTTGAGCACCGGCAGTGGCGCCACTTCGCCATTCGACCCGTTCTTTCCCTTATTCCCCCGCTTCTTCGACAAGCTCGACGCTGAACCATCCGTATGGTGGCTCTGGCTCTGACTGTCCTCGTCAGTGTCCCGGTGTTGCTGCGACTCGGGTATCGCCTCTCCCCAAATGACAAATCTCGGATCGTCTTTGGGTGCCGCCGTATTATCCGCCGAAAGCGACATCTTGATCACCTTGGTCTCCTCTCCGGCCGCCAGCCTTTCGAGAAGCGGAAGTCCACGGTACGTTTGTAACACGTCAAAGACGTCTGTCGAGTACCTCGAATGGATCGCAGTTTCCAGGATCGGACCAGCCGGCAGTTCCTTTGGAAGCTCGGGTGAATCCACAGCCGAGTCCAAGGGAGATTCGGCAATGGATGCAGCAGGACCACTCAAGTCGCTGAAGAAGGACGCAGAGGACACCGTCGAGTCTCGCAAACGAAGCGCCGAGCGCGGCCTCGTGAGGCTGTGTCCATCCAGAGAATCTTCGTCATCACGATGGTCCTCTGGCCTAGCCGTCAACCCGCTCTCAAACGACTGCATCTCGCGGAGGAGCCTTGGTGTAGGGAGGAATTCGATCTTCGGCTTGCTAGCCGGAGATTCGAACAGAATTGTTGGGCCGAAGGGTTGGGAGAGTTCGGTGGGGGCAGAGGAGGACGCTTCGCCAGAAGGTCGTGGGAGGTGGCTGTGAGAGGAGGAGAGGCTGGTTCCCGAGGGCGCGGAGGGGTACCACCCCATTACCCCTGCGAATATATCTCCGGATCGGAGCATGGATTCGCCAACAGAGGACGACATGAAATCTGCGGACGTCACGCTCTGCGAATGGCCACGACCGGGAGGCCGAACGGCAGGCGGCATCGAGGTCGAGGCGGTGCCCATTTCAGAGAATGAGCGTGTCTTGCGTAGCTTATTTCGCGGACCTGAGCCTCCGGTGGAGGTCTGCGGCCTGCTAAACATTGCGACACTGACACTGAGTCGTGACTTGCGGGGAGGCGAGTTGGCGCGAGAGTCGCTAGAAGACGATACGCTAGTGCTCGCCCGCTCTCTACTGTCAGGTTCGACTGCGGACGCGGCTGGGGGTGTCTTCTTCTCGCGTTTGCTGTTAAATCGTTAAGCAAGTAGATAAAATATCAAGAATCAATGTTGCGCACCCGACACGATACATCTGCCTCCCATGCTGGTTGATGAATGCAGTGATGGCATAGGGCGAGCGTACGTTGACGCCGACCCCGTAATGGTGGTCATACCGCCTCTTTAGCTCACGCGCCGCCGGACCGGAGGAAGTTTCGACAAAGCTTCCATCGGCTGGAAATAGGCTCGGCTGTGAGTTCCTTCTTCCAAGCAGAATGTAAGACTTACGAGCGATGGAAATGTCGGCTGCAGCGATTTCTGGCGGGAGCGGATCGAGGGGAGTCCCGTCTATATCGACTTCGGAGAAAGCAAAAGATGCTTGTGAGCTATTGTCGGACGCGGTGGTGGGGATGGGAAGCAGGACGCGACTGCCGTGGGAGTCGGAAGACGAGGCCGGAGACTGAATGGAGGATGTCGAGGAGAAGGCAGAGGTCGATGGCTCCGGGCTGGTAGAGAGGCCGGGAGGTGAAGATGGCGAGAAGGAGAGGCGGGATGCTGGCGGCGTGTCGGGGGCTGGGATGGGCAGTGCGGCGGACATTGGGACGACTATGAAATGCTGGGCTGGAATGCAAGGACTAGTAAGACATGGTATGGGTGGCTCCCAGCGTCAAGAGAAGGAAAGGAAGATCTTGATATGCTGATGTTAACTGTCGTTGTCGCGGTATCCCCTGGACTCTGCGAGACGGGTTCTGTCGGACGTGAAGGGTCGTATGCAGCGTCGAACGGCTGCTCGTGAGCGTCAAGGTCGGAGGACAAACCAACTCGGGCTCACAAACAATTAGATTTGTCAGCAACGGAGCTTGCACTTGCCCACAAGCTGCCTTGTGAACTCGGTCTATTCTCGCTCATGGATACACAGTGAAGCTAAACAGGTTACAGGAATGTTTAACTGCTAATCGTATGATACCTTGATGGGTAATGGGTAAGGTCCCCGCTAACAGTTATCTTTGTCCAGGCACTACAACACCCGCAGGATTTTCATGACACCCATCGCGTTTTTGTAGAACGTACTCAACTTTCTTGCATGTGGATTGTATCTCTTATAAGATAAAGGTTTGATTAAGCACAAGGGCAGGTACGCATGGACCCGTCTTGTCGCGGATAATCGGATTGAACAAGGCACATCATCGTGGGATCGTCGTATCTTGGCTCGAACCTCTAGGTCTGCTCTGGCCGGATTTGAAATTTCAAGACGCCCAAGTGACTCGGATCTCCACCACTTTGACTTGATCAAGGCAGCCTCCGGGACACCTCATGTCTACCCGTGTTCATCGACCACAACTATCGAATGTCTACTACGCCGTGTCCACCGCCTCCGGGGCAGTTCATTAACCGTACAGCTATCCTTCAGTCTTACAGCACTTCCACAGCACGCACTGCCGTGTGGCGCCTCGCCAGGTTTATATAAGAGCGCATCCTAGCTCTGTACAACTCCTTGTCAGAGAAAACGAAAACCCACATGCTCTAAATTTATGGGATATGCTTATGCACGTCAATCCTTCTTTCCTCTTCTTATGATTCCCGGTGACGGCGTATCGAGGGTCAGTCGAATTTCCAACCATGTTGAATTATGAGTTTCTCATCCACAGCGCAGTTCCAGCCAGCCATGCGGAGAGAGTGCTGACGCGCTGACGTCGACGTCGAATTATGTGTTGTACTGAAACTTGCGGATGTTGAATCAAGAGACACTCGCCTCGTCCACGAATAATACCCATCCTCGTAAATTCTACCCTAGCGCCGTTGTTCATCGCCACCAACGCCTCTTTGAAATCGCATCTCATGCAAAGTTGGCATGCACCTAGCTGCGTCCGTATTCAGTGAGAGATGTGGCCAAGTAAAATAATTGCATTACCTCCAACTACCCGTCGTTCGACAAGCGCGCACTCTCAATCGAATAATCCGGGCGCCTCTGATGGGGAAATATCCAACTGCCTGACCAGGAATTCATGTAACCGACCAAGGACGTCTTCGTCGGGGCTGTATTCAGCTTTTCAACTGAAATCTCGGTGAAATATATAATGCGACATGGCATCACTCGGGTGAGCCAGGCAAGAAGCTGTTCTTGCCGACAGGTTGAAACTTCAGTGTTTAAGTGCATGGACATCGAAACACGAGGTATCGGAGGCTGAGGTGAGGGCAGAAAGAAAAGTATATGATTCAGGGCGATTGGGTTTCATACATTGCAGATTGTACAACCATTACAAGAAATCTGTCCGTGCTCCAATAAGCAGGGCTCATCTGGAGGCAGTGGTCAGGTACTTACCGGAAACTGACAGCGGAGTCGGAAAAGTTCAACGTTCAATGCTCAACCCCAATCGGTGCGGTTCCATATACGAAGCCTCTCAATAGCACGACATTCGAAACGATGAGCGCCGGGTTTCCAATCCGCACTCTGACATTCCTGTTGGACTTGTAGTGAGCGTATGAGGAGATTTAAAATCAGGCGCACCTTGCTACAATAAGCCGTCTGGCATTTTCCACATCTCTGCGTCGACTGCTTCTTACACTTGCTACACAGCTGCAACTCGCCTGCATCGCTCTGATCACGGAGGCGTTTGTTCAATGCGCGCAGTTCGGCCATAGAGCAGGGTAACGCCTGCCGAGTGTTTGTCGGTGTCGGTCTGCGTCGTGGCGAACTTTCAGAGACGAGTACTTACAAAAACAGTGCTCGGGTCCTCAATCCTATACCCATTCGAGCCGTCCACGAAATGATGGCGCATACCGTTGGTAATGCATAGAACGCGCCCAAGTTGACAACCCGCCGCTTTGGCGTCCTCGTTTGGGTTGTCGGTGTAGAATGCAACGGGATATTCGCAGTTGATCTTGTCGCGGACTGTGTAGACGGGGCGGAAGACGGACGCGTCATTGACGATCTGCGGAGAGTTCAAAAGAGGCTCTGAAAGGAAAGCGTAGACACTCACCTCACCAAAAATTATCCAACTTTCGCCAGGTTCTGGAGGGAGTACGGGGACGTGGGCGGCGTCGGGAAAGGCAATAATGTCGTCCAAGTCGAGCTTGTACTCTGTCTCCGAGCCTGCAGCCATGGTGGTTGCGTCCTAAGCGGAGGTGCCGAGAGAAGCCGAGGTCAACAGACAAATCAGGCTAAACAGGCTCGCGCTTGCGTCACCGCGACGCGTCTTTCCCTTCCTTCTCATCGTCGTCGAAAGCAACGATGGCACCCATCTCTGTCAATATCAAGCACTCGGGCAAGTCCTACACCCTAGACCTCGACCCCGATCTCCCCGCCAAGGCATTCAAAGAGGCCGTCTACCAGTCCACTGGCGTCCCCGTCGACCGCATGAAGGTCATGGTCAAGGGTGGCGTCCTCAAGGTCTGCTTCCTTCCCTCTTTGATTCAGATCGACCGACTCGTCTAGGATGATACGCCTTGGCAAAAAATCAACCCCAAAGCGGTACGTACGCGTCGCCCATTTTTTTCTCTTTCTGTGTTGATCGACGGATGTAGGGCCAAACGTTCATGGTCATCGGTGCGGCGGGTGAGCTACCCAAGCCGCCTGAGCAGCCCATCGTCTTCCTCGAAGGTCGGCTACCAAATTTATCAATGGAAAAAAGTGATTTAAAAGACAAAAAGACATGGACGACGCCGAGCTTGCTGAAGCTGTATGTTCTACCCAACGCTCCCTGGCTACTCTCTGACGTGTTACATAGCTTGCCAAGCCCGTCGGTCTGCGCAAGTGCGCTTTACCTTTCATCCTAGATGACAATTCCCACTGACGGACCCAAGCCTCGGAAACACTTGCTACATGAACGCGACGCTCCAGACCATGCGCGCCATCCCCGAATTGCAGACCGCCCTCGGTGTCGAAAAGTATGTTTATCTCTTCGATCCACCCCGAATTCCGTTCCGAGACTAATTTGACGGCCAGGGCCGACGCCACAACTACTGACGCGCCCGGCGCCATGCCTGGCGTCGCGCCCACCCTGACACCGCTGCCCGCAGCCATGGGAACGCTCTTCACCAACATGCAGCGCACCGCCGACGTCCTCGCCCCCGTAGCGTTCTTGAATCTCCTGCGAGAGATCAACCCTCAATTTGCCGAGCGCTCGCACTCGCACTCCTCCAACCCCATGCCTGCGATGATGGGCGGCGGTTATGCTCAACAAGGTACGTGGCTCTTCTACTTCTCCCATCTATCTTCATGCGAATCGCCGTTCTAGACGCGGACGAATGCCTCACCACGATCGTCAGCCAGCTTGGATCCGTCCCCGGCGCCGCGGGCTCGAACAAGAAGTTTGTGGAGCAGTACATGACGGGCGAAATGACTCGGGTGTGCGTACTTTTCTCTTTCCCGCGGAAAAGAACCTGACGAAAGCAGGCTAAAACCTGCTGACCCGGCAGCAGCTGATGAGCCCCCGTCGACGAGCAGCGAGAATGTGCTCAAGATTACGTGCAATATCGACTCGACGGTGAACTATATGGCGTCTGGGATCCAAAAAGTAGCCATTTTGTTGTCTCTGCACAGTGCTTGACCTTCTCACAGTCACTCTCCCAAACCGTCGTCAAACGCTCGCCGACTTTGGGCCGGGACGCAGACTACACGCAGGAATCACGCATGACGCGTCTGCCGTCTTACCTCTTTGTGCATATGGCGCGTTTTGCGTGGCGCGCGGATATCAATAAGAAGGTTAAGATCATGGTGGGTTTCTGGTCTCCTCGTGTTCTCTAGCACGCTAATGTCGTTCTAGAGAAAGGTCAAGTTCCCGACGGAATACGACGCAGTGGATCTATGCGATGACGAGCTCAAGAACAAATTGTTGCCTGTGAGTAGGCGGTTGAAGGCTGTGGAGAAGGAACGTGAGGAGAGGAGGAAGGTGCGGAGGAGGACAAAGACCGCTGCGGCACCCAGCGCGTCCAAGCCCGCTGCTGCTGCGCCTGCTGCTTCGGCAGACGTTGAGATGGCTGATGCCGCTACGGCTACTGCTGCGACGGCAACAGCAACAACGACTCCAGCTGTTGAGGGCGAGGGCGCGGAGAAGAAGCCGAGCGCAGAGGAGGGCGGGGAGCTCGAGCCAGAGAGCCTCTATCGGGAGCGCGAGCTTGCTGAGCTGCAGGGCTTGGTGCATGAGAGTTTGAAGGGGGATGTCGGGGCCAGTGTGAGTGGGTTGTATGAACTTGTTGGTCAGTCGAGTCCTGGGTGTCCTCCTTTGAAGGTGCTAACAGAATACAGGGATCGTAACACACAAAGGTGCTGCTGCCGACGCTGGGCACTACATCGGTTTCGTCAAGCGAAGCGTATTCCACCCGCCCAAGCTCGGGGAGGAGACCGAGGCGGACGAGGATTGGTACAAGTTTGACGATGACAAGGTATCGGTGTTCCCCAAGGACAAGTTGACGACGCTGGATGGCGGTGGTGCGTATTTCCTTCCTTCTCTTCTGTGCTGAGACTGATTATCATGTAGGGGAGGACTCGTCGGCGTATGTGTTGCTGTACAAGGCCAAGCCTCTGGCGTGAGCCATACTCAAGTACATACATAATCAACCGCTGTATATCGCTAGATCGCTTTGAACCAGTGAAAGACTTCGAGACAGTAGAATAGAAATACAGAAGAGCAGGTATACAAAGCGTGCTACGAGGCAAGTGGCATCGCGGAATCCGTGTCGGCGGATTCGTCTTCCAGGTCGTTTGCGGAGGGGACGGAAGCCGATGTAGCTGCGCCTGCAGTCTGCTGCTCCGGCGGCGTGACGTCCCTGGACAAACACAGCTAAGAAACAAAGAAACGCGTAGACGAGAAACGCGACAGACGCACCATTTTATTTGAAACCTCGTCACCCTAGGCTTCGTACTGATATTCCTAACGAGCCGATTGAACATGATATTCTGCGGCGGCGTCGCGATCATCTCCTCGTTGTCGTATTCCGTATTCTGGTAATACCCCACCCGGACGAATTCCTGGTCCTTGTAGGTGCCGGTGAGGATGAGGGCAGCGACGCCGAGGACGTCTTCTGCGGGGATCTTTGACGGGTCGGGCGGCTGGCCTTCGAATTCGAACGAGTTTACGCCGGTGGGGACGGGTCCGACGACGGCTTCGTCGAGTTCTTGGTCGAGCTCTTCGTTGCCTGGGGAGGAGACGTAGATGAGCTTCCACTCTAGATCTGCGGGTAGAGTTGTTAGGAATGGAAGAATGGCGCGTGGGAGAGGAGGGAAGGACCGTCTGGGAGGGGCGCGATGCAGTCAAAGGTGACGCGAAATCGATACACATCGGAGAATTTGGCGGGGTTGTTGATGAATTCGACGTTCTGTGGTAAGTGTGAGGGTTGGATGAGAGCTAGGAAGGCAAGACGGACGCGTATCGTTACGATGGACATGAAAAACGCGGACGAGGTGGCAGACGCGTCGAAAGCTGATGGCAAACTGTGTCAAACAAAGTCACCTTTCTTTCACCTCTTTCATGTTGAATTGACTCTGCGATTTTCTGCTGCTTTCCTCTTGATTTATACGTTCTTGCTGCTGCGATTCCATGACGAAAAGATCTCGCAAGTCTGGCCTCAAGAGAACCGTCGTCTTTGGTCTGGAATGCCGTGGTGTTGAGAAATGCACCTGATACTTAGCTACCCGAGCTAGTGGCTTGTTGTGGGTCCCTCTCTGTCACCAAGCGCTCCACCCTGCAATGGCTTTATGACACTAGTCCAAGTCGGCTGACATACCTCGGCGTGTTGCTGCCCTGTTGGTCTTGAACTTGACGTAGGCGGGCCAGGGCAGGCAGGCAGGCAAACTGGTCCTGTAAGTAAATATCCACACTCTTCCGCTTCATGACCTCTTTGTCCCTGGTTTTGATTATCCCGGCGTCTCGATGAAACCTCACTGGCAGAAGATCGCCATTCCCAGCCATCTGACAGGGTGTAGGCTTACTTCTGGGACCTGCGGCCGCGCTTCGATTCAGACTGAGAGGGTTCTCAGAACTACATTCGTGCATTCAAATTCCAAAAAAAAGCCGGCGAACTCGGACCGGGTGGCGTTTCTGGGTTCGGTAATTCCTAAACTCGTTTAACAGCGGACTTGTCTGGAATTGACGGTTGTGGAATTCAATACAAGCGAGTTGAAGCTAGTCCAACGGAGTTTTCGGCCCCCGCTGAATTATATATGTGCTAAACATTCAAATTTCCGCGTGGTGCGCGTCGCGCGAGGAACATTCCCGCCGTCGACCTGAACAAAATCTTCTGACAGTTATGTGTTATGTACCAGGCCCCACCTTACCTCTCGGGCCCCGGACCCCTCTGTGGCGATAAATTGAATCTGTCGCATCGTGAATAAACTATCCATGAGTCCGCTGTGCGAGGCGACCCCGAAGCAAAGCAGGGAGTCTAAAACTACACATTCAGAAGTCTAGGTGCTGCTTCTTGAAACGAGGATTCCTTGCTCGTCTTCGGTTAGTCGACAGCAGCCTGAGGGTAAACGGGTTACTCACTGTACTTACACCAGATTTGGGCAGTTGAAACTTGACCGCGACGGATTTAATAGTTTGGCCATCCCGGTACGTCGGACTTGAGGCATGAGGCGGGAGGGTCCAGGTGCTCTCCATGGACGGCATGCTGAGTCACTTCAATCTTCACCGCGCCCATGCCCATCTTCATGTGCAACCCGTAGACAGCTAATAGTAGCTGACTTCCGCCCGATGATCAACCAAGGGCGCGATTGGCACCGCTGGGATGCCCATCGACGCTCGCACAGACTCCACCTTCTACTTCGCATTTGAGTTGAGCCTTGTGCCGGTGGTAGTCAATAATATGTGGTGAAACCTGATGGGCTCGGGTGGCGTGGCCCGGCTGCGAGGGAGCGGGCGTTGGAGACTTAGTAGCTCTTTGGGTAGGGGCCGAGCTGCGTGGAATTATGGACAGAATAACAAGTCTGGGGCAAGTCTGGGGCAAGAAACCTTGGCAAGGTCCCGATTTCCGATTCCCAGGTTGAAATGATGGTGGCGTTGACGAAAGCATTATCCGAGCAGAAAGGAAATGATCAAGCACTGCACCATTCAAAGCTCTCTCCCTCTCCCCCTCCCTCTCCCCCGACGCGCATGGGTCCCCGCTCGTACGATGAGGACCCGCTCAACGCAGCCATGGCCCCGCCGGCCAACGAGACGCCTGCTCAGCGCAACGCTCGCGAGCGCGCCGAGTCAGAGGCCAAGCGCGTTAGTGACGAGATTGACGCTGAATTGCGCCGGGAGCGGGAGTTGGAGAAGAAGCGCAAACCCGTCAAGCTGCTGCTGCTTGGCCAGTCGGAGAGCGGCAAGACTGCGACTCTGAAAAGTGCGTTTGACCGCTGTACTTTGTTCTTCCTCGGTGCTGATGCTTTTGCTTCCAGATGTACCGCGGAAACCTTCAAATTTCAATTGTACCCGCTGACTTCCTTTTCCCAGTTCCAACTACTGTACTGCAAGAGACTATGGCAAGAAGAGCGCTCGTCGTGGCGTTGCGTTGTGTTGCTCAATCTCGTTCGCAACATCAACGATATTGTCGACATCTTGACTCGCGAAATGGCATCTGCCAGGTCCTCAACCCTTCCTCCTGCCTCGTCCCTGGGCATTCCTCAACCGCCGACGGCCATTCCGACATCCACGTCCTCCTCGCCGACATCCTCACCGCTATCATCCGACGAAGAAGATGATGAGCCACCGCCTAGCCGTCGCCAAAGCGCCACCATCAGCTCCCCTGGCCTACCTGCGCTCAAATTCAAAGACAAACACCGTCTCCTCTGTCTGCGTCTGGCTCCCCTGCGGCGCGTGCAATCGGATCTGGAGCAACGATTGGGCACCGCCGCCACCGAGCTGTACAGCACATCAGCTACCTCCGCAGCACCGTTCGACCCTTCTGCATCTGCGAAGCGGGAGAAGGAGTTTAGCATACATTCGACGAATGGGTGGAAGACTGCTCTCGAGCGTTTTCGGGCGCTTCGAAGATCGGGGGAAGAGCAGGGAATGTTGCGCAAGGTGCGCTCCATGGAGGACGAAGTGCAGGGTATCATTTCGGGGTGCCGTGAGGATATTCGGACTGTATGGGAGGACCGTGTCGTGCGGGAAATGCTTGCGAGGCGGAAAGTGCGCCCAGAGGATTCGGCTGGCTTGTGCGTGATCCTCTCTTTTGACACTGGGCGCTGCTTACCAACAACAAACAGCTTTCTGAACGACGTGGACCGCATTGCGCGGACGGATTATCAAATTACGGACGATGATATCATTCGGGCACGCTTGCGGACTGTCGGTGTGCAAGAGTACCGCGTGACGTTTGAGCATGGTGCGTGCCGCTGCTTGTTTGTGTTCTTGAGTGTGGTCTAACCATGTCCTGCAGGACACTCTGCCGGGAGCGAGTGGCGAATGTATGATGTAGGCGGGACACGGAGCAGTGTAAGCCATCCGTGTCCACTCGTTCTTTCTCCCTCATGCACCTCTAGCGGGCTGCTTGGTACAGCTACTTTGACGATTGCGACGCGATCATCTTCCTTGCGTGAGCCCTCCGCTCTTCTCTCGTGTCCGTACCGACCACCGTTTCAGCCCTGTTTCCTGCTTTGACGAAAAGCTCGCCGAGGACCGGCGTGTCAACAGGCTAGAGGACAGCTACATGCTCTGGCGGAGCGTATGCGGGTGCAAGCTGTTGTCGAGGACGCAGCTCGTGTTGTGTGCGTTATCCTTCCTCTCATCCCATTCTCCATGGACTAACCGAGCCTCCCCGCGGCCCAGTCCTGAACAAGTGCGATCTGCTGCAGGCCAAGCTGATGCGTGGAGCCAAGATCCGCGACTCGGTGCCGAGTTTTGGGGATAGGAAGAATGATGTGGCGACTGCGACGAGATGTGCGTGCTTCTTGTTTCGAGTCGGCTCAGTGAGCCTGGGCCTCTCGGGGACTAGATCATTGCTAGCTTTCGGACCCGCGCTCATCTCATGCCCCTCGCTTCCCGTTGCTTGTTTTACTTACATTCCATTTCCGATATAGATTTCCAGCAACATTTCAAGGAGATCTTGCGCGGGGCGTCGCCCATTCAGCGGCCGTTTTACGTTCATCTTACTTCTGTCATCGTGCGTGCCATTCCTTCTTCTTGCTTTCAGAGCCTTGCTAAGCCTGTCGTGCAGGATAGAAAGTCCACTGCGGTCACGCTGGGGGCTGTGGAGGAGTCTATATTGAGGGATCACCTGCGGCGTGCGGATCTCATGTAGGCTTGGCTGGGGGCCTCTGGGGGTGGGCGGACGCGAATCAAGCGCGATCCTTCTACGCGCGCATTTCTCTCTTCTCTTCCTTCCCTTTTCGTTCCTTGCACTGCACAAAAGTTTGTTAGTTTCGGCTACCACCCCCTCCTCCTTATACTGTACAACAACTTTTTACACTATACTAACAGCTAACTTGCCATGGGTTATCGTAACTTATTATTCTGGGTGTTGTAGGATACATATGTACTGTCGCAAATGGAGAAGAGAAGATCAGGGTGGGGCTAGATAAAAATTGCGATTGCGATTTGGAGGATTGGCAAGCTAACTGGGTTTCTCAACTTATCATACTGCGTGTTGCAGAATATGTACATATGTACTGCGCAAATGGAGAAGATGAAGTGGGTCCAAGTCGAGGCCTCGGGGCTAAAAATTGCGATGCGATGCGATGCAATGTGGAGGATTGGCATGATATCTGTGATTGTCGATCCAGCGCTCATCATGAAAACAAAATTGGCCCTTTTTCTCCAACTTTAAATTTCTTCCGAGATAGATATATATGGCGACGCGACGGGAACAAGAGGCACGGTTTCGGTAGGCACAAGATCCAATGGCCCGTGTTGACGAATTTGGTAGAATCGACCCTGGAGGTAACTTGTCTGACGGCCCGCTACGGCCCTACCCCGCGTTTCCAACTTGTCAATAGTCAAATAAGTCGTTCTCAGTCTGAACGCCGACTCCTCCGGCCACCCATTAAATACCAGGCTTGTCAGCGGCGACCATACCTTGGGGTAAATCTGGGAAAATGTATCCGACATTGGTAGCTTTCCAAATGAACAATTGACCGGATTTCTGCAAGTCGCTTAATTGCCAAATGGCTTCTCTTGTGGAGTCTGGAGAGGGTTCGAAGGAAGAGGTGAATACTTGCATAGCCGCTACTCGTCGTTGCTCGCTCAAGGGTACGAATCAGATGGCTGTTCATGTCAACTCAAGTTCGACATATGTGGTACATACCCAAAACCGGTCAACGGCGGCGGCAACTTCAAGTTGGAGCAAGAGAAGAAGAATCTTGAGGAAAGAAGAAGTATGAAATGCCTCTTTCTTTCGAAGAATTCGACCCTAGAAGAAAGACCCTAGATGAGTATTCGCCAAGTCGGGGATAGGCAATACATTGTCGACGACGCGAGTCGGACAAGTCAACGACGGAGCAAAAACACCCGCGTTCCATGTTGGAAGAGGCGCGGCGGCGGCGTGCAGGGACCCCTGTACATGTGCGGTCCAAACAAAAATCACCATCTTATCTCCGCACCCAGATATCTTTAGGCCGCCGGGGTACGCATGGGTGTAGGCTTGAGAATCAGAACTTGAACTTTCCTTCGGCATTGTTCGGGCTTCCCCACTCCGCAATGGCGGAACCGGAGCAAAATCATTGACGCACCTGTACAAATACTTCCCGCGACTGTTCACATTCACATGGATCTTGACACCAAGCATTGAAGCATTGTCGTCGGAAGCTCTAAATACAAAAATCGTTGGATCGTGCATGTGTGTACAACTGGAGCTATGACTATTGCAGCCATCCACAGCGATATATAGTCACAGCGAGGGGCCCGAAACCGAGGGAGACACGTAGAGAGGGAAGAGGGGAGGCATAACCGAGTCATGGTCATCAGTGGTAAGAGGAACTCAGCATCACTTGGTACGGCGTCTGGATGTAGTCGCGGAACGAAACCCAGTCAGGTTGGGTGACCTCTGGAAAGAACGGTTCTAATCCAGGTCCATTCTCAGGCCACGTAATGCCCGTGCTGCCGTAGGGATTGGGGGCATCTGTAACGTTATCCTCGACGGGCGGAGCACTGTGTGGTGAGAACAAAAGAGTCAGAATAGACTAGGTTCAACGGAGAGGACGTGCCAGAAGGGTTCCAGAGCGAGAGAGAGCTCAGGTATGTTTTTGGCGAGAAGGGGAATGAGATGGCGTGCCCGCGCCAATGCCAAGTCGCCCAGTTCGAACGACGGAACACTCCGCTTCGCATTCGACAGTGCCGAAATGAAAACTCGGAGTTGGTGAATTACCCGTTGCCAGGCCGCTCCGTCGGACTGGTCGGAAAGATCCGCCATGAGTACAAGTCGCACAAGGAGAATGAGACACGTCGAAAAGTGGAAGGCGGAATCTTCTCCACTCGTCAATACAAATAAGAAGAAAAGAATCACCGACTCACAGGTGGTGAAATATCCGTGGAGATCTTCGGCAGTGAGTGAAGCCGTGAAACTAACCACCTCTTCGGTCACTCTCAATGCACTTTCGTACGCTGACCGCGCGGCGGATAGCGGAAGTTCCAGGTCAAGAACACATCGAACCAAAAGCTGTGCAACGGCGAGGTATGAGAGTTGAAGTGAACCTACAAACGTCAACAAACAGTCCAAATAAAACGGAGACAACATACGGAAGCCAGGAATGAGATAGTTGAGAGATTGCGCCATAGAGTCGAGTCGATTCTTCCACGTGTCGAGTTCCAACCCAAATCGAGAGATTGTGGTCATCGTCTCCCTGATATCCTCTTGCCTGCACGACGGCCGCACAACATGCAAGTTACGCAGGATGCGATCAAGGATGATGGTGAGCTCGCACAAGGAGACAAAGGTAAAATCATTGGGAATTTCGACGGGTGGGAGTGGGACGTCCCAATCGGTGTAGTGAATATAGCTCGAACGGCCGTAACAGAGCGAGGCCCTAACACACAAGGTCAGCAAAAATATACGTGAGAGCACCCAACACTGTACCACTTGTCCTGCTGCAGAACGGCCCACCACAACTTCACACGGAGGCTTTTCTCCCATTTGGGAATCAACCACGAGGCACAATCAAGGTGCAAACCCATTAACCGCGCGGCAGCAATGGTCTAAGCTCATTTGAGTTGAAACTCGACGGAGAAGATGAAAATAACAAAGAACTCACTTGACCCAGAAGCATGGAGTTTCCCGTGGGATTCAAAGACGGCCGTCCGTCCAAATCAAGAAGATTGGCCTGAATCGTGGAGACACGAGCACTTCGTGATTGTGCCCGGTTGGTCAACGTGGTAATCTTCCAGGCCTCGGCTGCAAGGTGTCGTAACTGATCGTCGTAGATCACCCCTCGAGAGACATAGGCGCAAAACAACCCGGCAGGCAGTCTTTGCTCTGGATTGTCCGCAAAGTCCGACGCCCGCCAGATCGGAACCGCGTATCCGTCCAGTCGTAGATAGCTAAAGAATTTCATGAGTTGCCGTATCGCGTAAAGGGAAGATGACGACAAACTGTTGCAAGAGACGTTGTATATTGGTCGGCCCCAGAAGCCCAATGAGTTCTGCGCTGGTGTATTTGCCGACGGAGTCTTCTCCATACGGACGGGGACGCTCAAAGAGAAAGAAAACAGGCTCGGCCTGGTTGGTAGACACTTGACGGACACGGAAAGGATTCAGTTGAGGAGGGGTACTGCCATGCCCGTTCCGGTGGTTTGTGGTATGGACCGATGCAAGGGCGCTGAGTACAAGGGCATCGCGTTCTCCCGTCTCACCCACATAGTGGGGCTCGAATTCGTCGTCCGCGTCCGAGTCGAGTGCGCGATAGTCATCCTCGGACTAGGAGAATTAATTCCGAAATTAAAAACTAAAAAACAAATCGCGACTCACAAATTGCGTGCTCGGCGTCTCGCTCACTCCCGAACCCAACGGCGGAGGATCGCAATGAAGGACGATACTCGAGAAAGCCCCGCCAAGCTGCAAGCCGCTTGGGGACGTAACAGGCGAGGTTACGTCAGGACGAAGCGAGTTGTGCCTCTCGAGCTTGACCGAGGGCGCAGACATGCCGATCGTAGGGCTTCGATAGCCTGGAGAAGGATAGGAACGTCCAAACTGGCGACTAGAACCCGCCTCCGCTGCCCCGTTCTTTGGCTTCGAGTCCTTCTTGTTCCGCGGCCGAGGCATGTCCACGGCGGCGGGAGAGTCAAAGGTACATGGAACGGCGGATATCTGGCAATTGAGACACGTCCCGCTGGCTTGGTTATGCATCTTTGCTTCCTCGACCTGCGGACGAGTCAGTCAAGCACACAAAATATATCGCGCCATTTACCTGCATCGGTCGCACGGACGAGCCTTCCTTGACGAGTCAGCCAAGCACGCGAATTATGGACCATTGCACGAGCCTTTCTTGATCTGTACGGCCGCGTTGACTCGATGGATTCACGACCCTCGGTTTCAGTTTCCATCGGCTGGCGGGGGAGGACTCGAGGATGGCAGAGGATGTCACAATGCTGATCGGCACATATCGGGCCTGGATCACGTGCAGGCTTCGTGTTTGCAATCGGAGAGTTCTCAGATAACGAGAAGACACGACAGGCTTACAAATCTCTGGGGTAGAATCAAAATGGGTGACTTTACGTGACCTGAAGGATGGTGGCTCAACCGAATCCGTTTGCGACCGTCTGTTTCCATGAACTCGTCTGCCCGACGGGATAAAAAGGTGAGATTGATCTACACTCGGCAACAGCCACAACGATCACGTTTCCCCGACGGTAAGCCACCGGCTCATAAAAACCGCCTCAATTTTTCTCAATTTTCAATATTCCCCATGGCCTCCTCTCAAAACGATAACTCCACCTTTTGGAAACGCGCAGAAGACTCGCTTATCCGTTATTCTGGCGGTGGTTCCTTTGTCCACCGCATCATCGAACGCGCCGAGGGTGTCTACCTCTACGACGCGGATGGCCAATGCATCCTCGACTTTACTTCGGGACAGGTTCGTGTTCGACGCGTTATTCCACCTCGTCTTTCTCATGCACGACTCAGATGAGCGCCATCCTCGGCCACTCGAACCCCGAAATCGTCGAGATTATTAACAGGCAGGTTGGAAAACTGGACCACCTGTATTCCGGCATGCTCAGTCGTCCCGTCGTCGACCTCGCTTCAAAGTTGACCAGCATGCTTCCCCCCGGCCTCGATAAAGTGCAGCTCCTGTCTACTGGCGGTGTAAGTTTACTTCTCCGAATGAGTTTGCTTATTTTTGACTGGGCGTAGGAAAGTAACGAGTGTGCTATACGCGTCTGTCTTCTTTCTCTCTCTCTTATCTTGTCTTCTGACCTGTCATTATAGATTGCGAAGATGTACACCGGAAATTTTGAAATTGTCGGTACGTGTGATACCTGTTGGGATTTGGTCAAGTTTACTCATACTTCCAGGCTTGTCCAACTCGTGGCATGGAGTGACTTTTGCGGCGGCGTCAATGACATACCAGCTCACGCGTAAAGGTTACGGCCCAGCAGCTGCCGGGTCGCTCGCGCTCCCCACGCCCAACGGTTACCGAAGTCCGTTCCGCAATTCCGACGGCACATATGACTGGAAGAAAGAGCTCGATTATGGGTTCGCACTCATCGACTCCCAGTCTGTGGGTTCGCTCGCGGCGGTAATCGTGGAGCCCATCTTGAGCTCCGGAGGTGTCATCGTGCTACCTCGTGGATACCTTCGGCGTCTGAAAGAGCATTGCGTCGCGAGAAATATGTTGCTGATTGTCGACGAAGGTGTGACCCACATCAACTCCTCGCGATAGCGTCTGCTGACCGCCGAACAGCTCAGACGGGCGTCGGCCGTACGGGCAAAAACTGGGCATTCGAACATGACGGCGTCGTTCCGGACATCTTGACCCTGTCTAAAACACTCGGCGCTGGCCTCCCTCTCTCCGCAGTGGTGACGTCGAAAGAAATCGAAGAGGTGGTTCATTCACGAGGGTTCTCTTTCTGGAAGTATCTTTCAAATTCGGCAATTATCCTCTTCTGTCGACTTACCTCGTCTGTTTTGTTTCTATAGTCACCACCCACGTTTCGGATCCATTGCCGGCCGCAGTTGGTCTTCAAGTTCTCGAGATGCTGGAGCGTGACAACCTTGCCGAGCGGGCCGAGCTTCTCGGCCGCCGATTCCACTCCTTCCTTCTTGGGCTGCAGGCGCAATACGAGTGCGTAGGCGAAGTACGCGGGATGGGCCTCATGCAGGGGATGGAGATTGTCAAAGACCGCACGACCAAGGAACCCGACGCGGAGCTGTCGTCAGCGCTTGCTGACCGGATGTTGGAGCTGGGCCTGAGTGCCAACGTGCTTCGCATACCGGGGATTGGAAGCTCATTCCGCATGGCGCCGCCTTTGACAATCACGCAGGAGGAGCTGGACGCCGGGTTGGCTATTATCGCGGAAGCATTCCGGACGACGCCAGGGATAAATTCGGTACTCGCTGTCCATGGCCATTAATTCGGGTTTTTCACTACGTACATATTTTATCGTTCAAAATTAGCCAAACGGCGGAAGCAGGATTGAAATGTATGGCTTCGGACGTCGGAGGCGTCTCGGTGTCTTTTGAAAGCCTTTGGAAAGAGAAGAGAACCACACCCACAGGAAGCCCGTCCGGAAGATGTATATCTGGCGCATCACTGGACATCAAGGCGGCCGTGGACCTTGGGGGCCGTGGGTTTGGCCACTTTGGAGTCCGAGAGAATGAAAAAAAAATCATGTTCCACGTATGTGGAAACGATACTGTGAAGCGAAATCTCGAGTGCCGGGGGCCCTTTCGTGGGATATTCGATTGGGGACGGTGGGACAGGACAGTCCCAATTAGTCGGGGGAAGGAACAGAAGGGAAGGTACGGTCAGACGTAAGATCGCGAGAACCCGGGAGTGTAGGCGGATAAGCAGTCGTGGACGGTCGCCTAGGAGTAGAAAAACAAAAGGAAACGATCAACTTATCGGACTGATGGATCCACAACCGCAAACTACCTTCCTTTCCTCGCGTTCATTTCGGGTGAACGGAGTTAAGCCATCCGAGACTCCTGTCCGTTGAAATCCGAAGCTGAGAAAAAGTTGCAGAACTGAATTCTCTGATTCTTTCAAGTCTAGGCCCACCACCGACGATGCAGAGCAACCCGATAAGATGGCGCCTCCCGCGAACGTTGCAAATCCCCCGTCGGTCGGCGAATTCGAACCCAGGCCCGCCTGCGAACCACTTGCCAAAATACAGCTTAGACATGGCTCCAATTTAACCTGAAGTACGGAGAGCTTTACCATTGTCGGACGCTTTATCCATCTAATCTCACCCTAGACTCGCTCCTCATCTCGCATCTCGCCTGGGGGCCGACGGTCAAGCTCACGTTGCTCGCCGACGCCACGTACTATGATAGCTCACGGTTCAGAAAGGTGGGCTGAATCCTTCTTGTTATTTAGGCCCTGATCGGGTGCCGCCCGCGGCTAGCTAGCCGTAGCCAGAGCGGCTGAGGTCATAGACCGCAGATCTGTGTTTGATCCATTTCCCGTTCAACTTCAAAACTGGTTCAAAACCTCCGACCGACGCATGCCGATCTTGCCGAATTTCGGCTGCAGAAATGCACTTGGGACCTTTCGGGCGGTTTGAATTCATATCCCATGCAAGTCAGCAGTCCTGCTATCTGGTGTCTTCCGCAGAGAATGGACCCGTTGTATCATTCAAACTAAAACAGAATTCTGCTCGGCCGGGCATGCCAGGCATCTGCCGCTCGAGCTCGCCGACGGTGGATGTTGGTGGCGTCGACAGCCACAAACATAGTGCGGCTCGAATGCGGCTTCATGTTGTACCACGACTACCATTGACAAGTTGAGTGGTCTCTCAAGTCTTCTCGAATTCTCTTGATTCTATCTTCAAGCGAACTTGAGTCTTGGAGCCCCCTTTCTCCGTGCTCAAGGTCTAGGCAACTTGATTTTAGGCTCAACTCTTCCTATCTGTCCTTGGTAAATTGTATCTGAGCTCGTGAACCTGGATAATGATTCGCCTGGGCGTCCACAACCTGTTTTCTGTGAACCACTCCGACATAGCGCATCACAGATAAACGGACAAAATTACACGCTCGGGCTCACACTGGCATTCCGCGAAGGTATTGTAACAGAGTCCTGCGCACTGGAGCCGTTTCCCTTAGTACATGACGGCGGCGGCTCGATACTCTCTCCAGATCGCTCCCGACGTACCGTGGCCAGGTCCAACTATGTCGGTGGCGTTCGGGCGGCGAACTCGTGTAATTATCTTGAAAGAACAGCGACACTCACTGGTGGAACTGTCCGAGTAGCGCATTCAGTCTCCCAGGAACTCCAGAATTACGATGCAATAGCATAATTCCGTGGTCAGGACGTGCGCCCCTCCGTCTCCAAACTCCCATGTGCCGTGACGGCACTCACAATAGCTAACGTTGTCGGCCAGGCCCCGGCACTCCAGCTTCGCACATGCATACCAGTTCTAAGGACATAACGCGCACGTTAACTCCATCTTTACATGAAGTGAACCAACGTTGGTACGTTCCACGTACTCGGACTGGCCCGTTCACTCATGATTCTCTCAGCTACTGTTCCTGTATTATTCATTGCGCCACAGGCCCATAGAGCGCAAAGCTGACATCTTCCATGGAGCGGGACGCCGACTCGTCCTTTTGATTCTTTCTCTCAGGTTGGCCGTCCGGGCCATACAAATCCATTTCGAGCTCTCTCCCTTTCGACCCACATGCGTTGAAGCTTAACTTCCATATCCGCCGACGCTATCTCGACCAATTTTACCCGAACCCCCGCCATCGCCCGTCGCGCAATTCGAGGGGAACGCGATATGGTACCAGGTAGCTGTTCCGTGACACGGTCAAGTGATGCCGCCTTGTCAACTAGGTTTTTGTTTGTAGGGAGCGAGACTGCCAACCTGAATCTTTGGTTTTCGGGATCACGGGCGTTGCTGCCTTCAGTGGGTCCGAAGCAGGCAAAACCATTCCGGAGCAAGTAGCATTGGGGCTGGTTCCTTAATTCTTTCCGGCATTTCTGGGTTGCAACAATCGTATTTCTCAAAGTCACGATCCTAGCGTTCCATTTTCAACCCACACACACACACGACCAAGACCACCGATATAAACCCCTACGAACTGGGGCACTGCAAGGTGAAACTAACGTTCGGGATCAAACCGCATTGGCCGTTATTGAGAGTTTTGAATAGTTCAACCAATTTTACCGCCATCGCCCGTCGCGCAATTGGAGCGGGGCACGATATTGGCTGTTCCGTGACACGGTCAAGTGATGTTGTTTTGCCTGGGTTTTTGTTTTGAAATCCTGGTTGTCGGTTCGCGGGCCTTGCCGTCTTTCGTGGGTCTGTAGCCGGCTAAACCAGTTCTTTTCCAGCATCTCTGGTTGCAACAATCATATTTTTCAAAGTCTAAACACGAGCACGATCCTAGCGTTCCATTTCAACCCCCACACACACACGACGACGACCACCGATATACGCCACTACGAGCTGGGCACTGGGGTCCAACTAACGTTCTGCATCGTGCCAAGTTGGTTGTTATTGAGCCTTTGGAATTCGCCAGGCGTGAAGCCGATGGTGAATTTGGGGTCGGTAAAGCAATCGTGGATGGGCACCGGATGAGTCGTTCCGTCGGCGACTGTTGATAAGTAAATTATTTTCGGCATAGGGTGTGGATGAAAAGACTCGGAGGGCTTACGCGTCACGACTGCATTGCACGCGCATAGGCTACCCGGCCGCGAGTCAGCGTTTTCTCGGATGGATGAGAATATGACTGACTTTGGATTGTTCTGGATCAAGAGACAGTTGACGGATGCCGCAGTACTGTTGTTTGTGTCCTGGTATCCGCAAGCCCCGGTTTGGGTCGCATTGGTCTCGTAATAGAAAGCTACATAGGACGACTGTCAATGGTGATTCCAACAACGCAGGTTACAAGTTTGACGCGTACCTGCTCCATTATAAGTCATGTCCGACTGGTCCTGTGCGTTGACAGCAACAGCGCCGAAGAAGATAAAGGCAGAGAGGAGACGAGCGGGGGTGAGGCTGAACATTGTAGTTGTTGGTTGAACTTGCGACGTCGAACGGGTTTTTAAAGGACCCCCGGGGCTAGGGCGGGCAATCGAAAGCGCGGACTTGACGCAGGACGCGCTGGGTTAATTGGGTCTTACATCGAATAAAGCGGATAGAAGTGAGTGTTCAGAAAGGCGTGGCCGCCCTATTACGACCCATCAGACCGCCCCGAAGCCCTTCTGTTGAGAGAGAGTGCTGGAAAAGTTTTTGCGACGAGGCGAGCGTTCCCCATTACTGTACAGCGTGGCGGGAGAAGCATAGGGTTCTGGTTCAAATAGAAATCCGGTAGACCAAATGTATGAAAGTTCACTTTGTATGAGTGTAAGGTAAGAGGGCAAAGAGGGGCGCTGCCAAGCAGAGTCATCTTGGACCTTGCCTCTTGTCTGAAGAAAGTTGGAAGAAAGTCAACTTTGCATAAGTGTAAGGTAAGAGGGGCAAAGAAGGGCGTCATCCTGGACCTTGCCTCTTGTTTGAAGAAAGTTCATTTTGCATGAGTGTAAGGTAGGAAGCACAAAGAGGGGTACTGAAGCAGACTCATCCTGGACCTTGCCTCGGGGATTTAGTTCACCGACGCGAAGAGAAAAAAGATCGAGTTCTTTTGACGCCACAGAGGCACTCAGGGGCCGTGAAAGAACTTAAGACGAGATCCAGAAGCCGTAGAAGAGTCCGAGCCATCGCGGTGTGTCTGCACGAGGGCAAGGAACGGGGCTAGCTTGGGTTGGATAGTCGGTCTACCGTCTGATGAGTCCAAGCCAAGTCATCTTCGCCAGGGACTGCGACGAATTTTCTGAAGAGGACGCGAGGAGAGACCAGGATGGCGTTCTCACGGCTAGTTCCGGGTCGTCTTTTCATTTTCAGACAAAGACTGGGATGGATGGAAGTTTGGAACTCTGTCTGCATCGTGTAAGGTACGAAGACGGAAGACCCCCTTTCTCAGTCATTGCCTCGGGAAAATTAGGTTGCCGACGTGAAGAGAACACGACGCTGGACGGATTTTGAATTTCCTGGTTGGTTAAGGAAGGGAACCCCTCGTTCTCGTGGGACCGAAATCCGAGGTCAAGTCAAGGAACGTCTGAGAGAATGAGAACCCGGAATGCCGCCGTGCATCCATCCTTTTGAGTCGGCCGCCGGGCAGTTTGCGTCAAGCAACCTTCGCCCGCCCAATGGGAATAGCCCTCTGAGCCCATAGTCCTCTGAGTTCGCACGAGGCTAGCCAGACGCTGCCAGACGTTGAGTTTGACATGACCCTGCTAGTCCATTTTTCTTCTTCTTTCAGACGCGGCTCTACATGACGCCCAGCCCCGCCTTGAGCTCACTCTCCAAATCGCCAAATCCCCCCTCTCCCTCCACGCCATTGCCCCCGGCATCCTCAGCCCATCCCTTACCCTCCTCCACACACTTTCCGCACCCACAAACGAACCCCCAGGCATCTATCTCCCTCCTCCGCTCCTTGTAGCTCATCTGTGGATTCACATACGTTATCACGAGCTCCTCGCCTGGCGCGACATCCGATAGGGCGAGGACGCTGATGCGGGAGAGGGCTTTACGCTGGTCGAGGTGCCGGATAGAGACGTTGGGCGTGCAGGCGTGGTTAAGGTGCGCGTGCAGGGTGTACAGGCCGCCGTGGGCTTCGAGGTCTGTAGCCATGTTAGATGAGATAGATAGCAAGCAAGGGAGAAAGAAAAACGCACTCAGACTCATCCTGCCCAATCCCCTCAAAAACCCCTTGTCATAGTCAAACAACGCCTCCTCGACGTCTGGGGGTAACGTCCTCCTCAAAATCGCCGCAACCTTCCTCTCCTCCTCTGGCAACTTGTCCGTACTCGGCCTCTTCTCCCCTTTGACCGTGCTCCTTCCAAAAGCCCGACAGTACAACCCCCACGCCTCCCTCCACGTCTCCCGATCCGGCTGGCTGCGAAAACTATACTTGGCCCTCTCCTCCATACCCATCACAGCAAATCCCCTGAGCGTAGCCCACTCCCCCGCCTCGGGCGAGAGCAGCACACGAGCCGTAGCCTGTACAAGCGCCCCTAGTGCCAACCACTCCTTGCCCCTCACCCATCTCAGCAGTGGCATAGAACTGGGGTTCTGCGCGGGACATAAAAGCGGGTGCGTTCGCTCTATAGCGCGTTTGCGGCAGAGGGAGTTGCAGAACGCTGCAGGGCAGTGTGGGCATCTGGGAGCAGAGCGTGCGGCAGAGACACTAGGGAAGAGGGTCGTGCAAAAAGCACAGGCGAGCGAGGCGCGTTGCTTGTCGTAGATGTCCCTGTATTACTCTGTCTCAGTATCTTGCATATATATGTGAGAAGGAAAGGGCCGACTTGCCATTCCGGCGTGATAACCCAAGGATCTTCTGTCCAGATAGTTTCCCCAGCTTTGATTTTTTGCGTCGCGACGAGTCCCTTGCCCCGTTTTTTATCGAATAACTTGACTTGGACGCGTGGAGTCCATTGTTTGACGTCCAGGCCCTGGATGAGCTCCGATGACGGATGGGGAGTGCCGTCGTCGTCGTCGCCAGCAGCAGCAGCCGATTCTTTAAGAACAGCAAGAATCTTGCGCGTGCGTTTTTCAGAAACAGCCCAGTCGGGGTGTTCGGCACGCAGGAGCGCGTGTAGCTTGGGAATGCCCAGCACGGGGTTCGAGTTTTTCAGCTCGGAGAGCACGGTTTGCAGTTCTTCATCAGAGGGAGAGGACATCCTTATCAGGCCGCCATCAATCAGACAGAAGTGGATGAATACATTGCAAGAGTTCTCGCAAGAAGGGTACTACACAGGACAGCTAAGAGAGACAAAAAGAAAAAACGACATGAAGGAGGGCACTACTCGGTTCTCTGCCTCTTACCCTCCCCGTCCTCCCCCTCCTCGCTATTGCGCTTCTCAGCACCACCACTACTCGCAGGCTTGCCCCTCAACAACTCGAGTTCCTGTTCTGCCCTCTGCCGGCCCATCCGTTCCTCCTCCCACATGCGGCGAATCTCATCCAGCTGAACCTGCAAATCCCCCATAGCCTGATCCATAAGCAACTTCTCGAGCGTCCACTTTTCTATGTTCCGAGCTTCGTTCTCTTTGAGGTGGTGAATGTACTGCACGGCGCGAGAGAGGATTGCGCCTTTGGCTTTCTCGCCCGAGCCGTTGGGGACGATACGGCCTAGTTCGTTGATGCCTTCGTTGATGTTCCCGCGACGACGGCGCTCGACTTCTTTCTGCATTCGTAGTGAGCGAGGAATGGAAAGTAGAAGGAGAGGAGACATACATGATTATCCTTGCGCTGCCGACTCCATTCGTCTGTCCCAATAGCTGCTCCACCACGCCCACGTTTCCCACCACCCGACCCCTTACGCGGAGGCGGCTCGACAGACTCTGGCTTGTCAACGTACTCGCCGTCATCCTCGTCTCCATCCTCACCATGAGGTGCAGGCGGGGGGTTGGGCATCCCACCCGTACCAAGCATATTAGGACCCGCACCGAGCGCTGGCGGGCCATGGGGGTGCGACGAGGGACCAGGCTCTGATACACGGAATGCGCCGGGGGGAGGGGCACCTTGGGTGAACTGGGAGAGGTTGGAGAGTGCTTGGGCGGCGTCTTCCTTGAGAGTGCCGTCTGCGATCTGCTGGACGAGGAGTCAGTCAATGTCATGTGAGGAGGACGGCGGGCGTGATGAGCGCTGCACGATCACGTGTAGCGCATAAAAGGGCGCGACGGGCGGACATTACAGAACGGGGGAGCATCAGAAGGGAGTGTAGGAGGTGTATACAAGGGCATACGAGGCAGGGAGGGTGGGTAGAAGGGGTAGAATCGGGTGAGAGCCTCACCTTGTACACATTCGGGAGATGGCGCAACAGGTTCATGAGTTGGTCAGAGTTGAGACCAGGGATGCCCTGTCCGCCATTCGCCTGCAGTTGGGCCAGATCGACATTCGAGAGGTTTATCGGACCGGGGCCAGGCGCAGGAGGACCAGCAGGCATGGTGGGTTCGCTGGAAGCCATTTCAAGATAATGCTAGAGGGGGTAGGAGGTCGTTTCGGGGAGAGTCGTGCTGTCTGTGGTGCTCCAAGGTGCTAGCAGGCGGTCACTGGTCGACTGCAAGCGTCTTAATCGTAGAAATCGGTAAGCGAAAAAGGGCGCGCAGCAATAAAATGCGGGACAAGCACCTTGTGCAAGATACGACGATACGAGGTGTCGAGAGGAGGAAAACAAGAAGAGTGTGGCGGGATCAGGCAGGGCGACGAGCAATACTGCTTCAGCGCCGTGGGTCACGACACTGGGGTGGAAGTCAGGTGGGAGTCAGGTGGCGTGCTGATGGCTTATGTGTCTGCACGCAATCCATTTCAAACTCCGACACTTGGCCCGTGCGCATCACGTCATCCCTGGAAAGGAGAAAATTCGGTGTGTCTATAACTATTGGAATCGAGAACAGAACTGCGTCAATCCACCAGCCTCACGGTGACTCCCAACGAGCGATGCCGGTCAACCTTCCAACAAACATTTCTTCTCCCAATTCGCACCTCCTCCAGCACAGGACAAATCCCAGCTAGCTCCCGCACCACCACCTCCTGCTCCACACGCGCGACCCTCCTATCAGCGGGTGCATCGCCTGCAAGCGCAGACGAATTCACAGCAAGTCGAATCACTCGCAGACGCGTAAAGCCCTCAAACAACCCTATCGGCCATTGCCCCAAATACGGCAGCAGCCCATACCACACTTCGAGGCCCGGCCCGCAAATTCCAGCAACTCGCCGAACAAACGAAGCGACAAAAGCATCCTCCGGTTCCTTCCACCAAAACAGATCGAAATCCAGATGCTTCAGCGAAGAGAGAGGCCCCAAGACGTCCAGCGCATCGAACATGCGCGTCAAATCCTCAATCGTCGTATGGGGGTCATTCTTCCCGGAACCAATGCAAAGCTCCTCGAGCGTGCCCAGACACTTCATCCGCGCCAACGCCATCATCTCGACATTCCGACAGTGGCCCCGGAACCGCCTCAACTTTGGTAAAAAGTCGGGATTCATCAGCTCGGTGGCAAAGAGGAGCCCGGAGGGGGCGAATGCTCGTGTGTCGGAGTTTGGGGTGTATCCGAGGTGTAGATCCTCGAGGGTCATGTGGTGCGCGGAGAGGAAGGCGGCGAATTTGAGCGGACAGGCGATCTGGCTGTCTGCTGTGCTTTGCAGCGATAGAGCGCGCAGGGAGGGGAAGTGGAGGTTGAAGAGGGGATGCAGCGCCCATTCGCCTTTGCAGAGATACTGAGCGGTGAGGGAGAGGGAGGTTAGGGTTGTTGTGGCGGCGGGGAGGAGGATGAGTAGGCGTTGGGCGAGGAGGTCTGGTTTGTCGATTTATTGGCAGCATGTGGTGGAGGGTGAATGAAAACGTACCGTTGTAGTCGACTCCCATATAACATTCTATGACTTTGGCGTTGGCAAGCAACGTGAGTTGCTCGGGCTGCAACCCAAGCAGGAATGCGCGTGAGCCAGGCGCGACAAAGCGCAGTTCGTCAAGCTGCAAGCCGTGCAATATCTGCACGAATTGCGCTATTTGATTCCGAGTCGCCTGCCTTGAAATGTCGCCGATAATGGTAACACTCTTCAAACGCGTCATGTTCCAAAGGGAAGGAATGTCGATTATTCCCGGGTTGATGAAGTACCCTTCTCGACGAGAGAACGCATTGAGCGTCAATTTGCGTACGGATGCCGCTAGCTCTGCGTTTTCACCGAGGAGGGCGAATGTGTCTGCTACGAATTCGTTAGGTCGCAGGAGTCTTTCCGCTTGAACGACCAGGTGGGAGTACATTATGGGCCGTGCCAACGAGAGGAGTTGAGAGCAGGTTCGACATAGTTCGGGGAGGCTGGAACGAAAGGCCAAGATATGGAGCCAAATTTCAACGGGGAGACCGAGCCAGTCGGGGGAATTGTGCATGCAGAGACTATTGGGCCTTGGATCTTATAACACGACTGCTGGAGTCAGAGCCAAGTCAGAGCGGGAGCGGGGCAAACACAAACAGTGCATCTTTGTTCTTCACTATCACCACCGCCTCTAAGTATGCAACACCAAAAACCCTCCCCTTTCAGAAATATTGTCCTACGCGCCATAGCGAAGCCCGATTTCACCTTCCATTTCGACGAAATAGATTCCTATTGGACGACTTGTGCGACATCAAGGATTTCTTGTGTACGGGATACTCTCGAGCACGTCGGAGATGGTCGGATAGAGCCTTTTATCTTTGCTTTGCTGGTGGATCGTTGGCCGGGTCAGCCAGTCCAGCTTCTCAAGGCGAGTTTGAGGAGGCTTTCCCTTCGTCCCAAGTAATCTCACCTCGCCCAGCAAGTATGCACCGTACTCGTCTCCAACGTCGTCTTCAGCGCCATCCTGATGGGCGTTGGTGCTTGTAACGTCAAGATTTGCAATACCGCCGAGGCCAAGGTCGTCGCTAACAATCTGGAGGCGTATGTTGCTGCGTATGCTCGACAATTCGGTACAAGGCGTCTCAAGACCTGGGTCTTTCGTGCTTTCGGCCCGCTGGTCGACTCGATCCGTGCTCCCTGCATCGCGGCTTTCCGGCAACGTCCCGATGCCATCCTGAATCCCAATCCTATCGCAGATATCGGAGCGACGCTGGCGAATCTCGGTTTGAACGCGGTGGAGGATAGAGAAGGACCGCTCAAGAGGAAGAGTGAAGAGGAGGACTCTGGAAACGCGGCAAAGAGAGCAAGACTTCAGCTGGGAGACGTTACCAATACCCAAGGTCTGTCTTTCTATTAACATGTATGGATCGTGTATTGAACGGTATCAGGTTGGCGTGAGCCTCGCCCAGCTCAGTCACAGCAGCAGAAGAAGCGCACGAAACACCGCTCTCAAGCCTCCAAATCTCGACCCGTTCAGTCCAGCCGACCGTCAGCCTCCCTCGTACCTGTATCGCAACACCGTGCTCCTCCCCCCCAACTCGTATCCGCCTTCTCTTTCACCCCGGCGCAGCCTAATTCGAGTGGGCAGTTAGCCTTCCTCGTACCTGCCTCACAGCACCGTGACTATTCTCCATGGGCTCCTCTCCCCAAACCGCACCCCGCCGTAGCTGCCTTTTCTTTTTCCCCAGTGCAGATGCCCTGGTGGACCGCTTCCCGCCTTTTTGCTTCCGTTATGAAGGACGTTGGTGTTCATGTCCCTAATATGCGCAAGTAGCGTCTCGCGAAATCTATACCTACAGATGCTACTATACCTACATACCTGCCGCACATAGCCTTTTATCCATGTACAGTTTTATTACAATGCAGGGGGTTTCGAGATTAGAATGGCGAGTCCGGGGCTCATGGGCAGTCGACCCCAACACTCGAATTCCGTGAAGAACGGTCAGGCTACGGTATTTATCGGTTGCAAGTACCCCTTTGTCTCTCAACCGATCTTCTCTCCTCTTCCACCTCCATGGCCATGGTCAACACCGCCGCCTCAAGCTACACCGTCGGAACAAAGACGCGCTACACGCTCAACCTAGACAACGTCATAATCTTCCCAGATAACGCAAACATACCCGTCCATCCACCGGACGAGGACGAGAATTGGCTCATCATCACCGAGCTCTTGAGCAACCCCGCACCACGACCAGGCGGGCACGGGTTCTTGGTCAAAGACCAAAAGGGGGACAGATTCCCTGTTATCTTCAATACCCCGACCGCTGCGAGGGATGTAAAGGCGTACAAGACTGGTCGGCTCGTGTGTCTTCTTAATGGGAGTATACGCGATTTTATGCCGCAAAGGGGGTTTATTGTGAAGGATCGGAAGACTGCGTTTGTAAGTGCTGTTCTTTGAAGGAGGAGGAGGCGAAGAGTTGACGACTGGACTTAGATGCTCCCGTGTAACCTCGCCACGCTCCGTCGCCTTTCCCTACGCCTGCGCGGTCAAAGCGAGAGAGGTGAATTCGGACAGTGCTGTAATGTCTGTAAGAAACGCGACGCGTTGCGGAGCTGTCGTTGCAAGACGCGGTATTGCGGGCTGGTGAGTGTCTTTCTTTCTATCTACTACGCGTTCTTCACAACTGACTGGATTCACAGGAATGCCAGCGCGCAGATTGGAGTAAAGGGCATTCGCAAGAGTGTAAGATCCTCAAGGCGCTGATTTCGTGGAATCGGATAGACTGGTGGGATTAGATTCAGATCATCGTACATTCGTGTAGATCTAGTGTACAACAACATGCAAGAAGGTGTATACCCTCATATGAACTTGCCGGGGTCAATGAGGTCTAGCTCTTTCACATCCACACCCGAAAAGTCTCGGCTCTTGATGGTCCGACTCTTGACTTCCCTGGTCTGCAGCCATAGGCGGTGCAGCTCTAGACAGTCCTTTGCCTGACACGCCTGTCAGCAACGCGGTACAACGACGAGGGCTCACTCACCAGAACGAAGAGTCCGTAGCCCAAGGTGTTCCTCCACCTGGTTTCACGTCAGCGGAGAGAGATTCGATGGGAGGGAGAAACACACCAAGCGGGGTCCATGTCCGCCCACATCCAAGAGCCACCAAACAGGAGGCTTCCGACAGCCCCAAAGTTGACGGCTAGGCGCTGGCGCAGGGTCATACCAGCCCAATTGGAGTGGTAAGACGACAATCTGGGCACCAAGCCAGATTCTGGTCGCAGACCCAGGAAACGGCGGAGATACAGCGAGCGCGGCGCTGCGGCGAGTAATGCGTTTCCAAAAATGGGTGGTATGACGAGGGAGAGGACGGCGTGCAGGACGTCGTGCATCAAGGAGGATTGCTCTTGACGGACAATCGATTCTGCCACGACGACCTGCGCGGGGTCTTCTTCTTCTTCGGGTGGAATGGGGTCGGCAGGCGCTGGAGCGCGTCGGAAGGTGAACATACGTCTCACTCGGTCTGAGAGGTATCGTTTTGGTCGATACGGAAGGGGTGACCCCAGGACCCGGGTGCGGAGCCTGGAGAATAGTTGGCGGTATATTGGGCGCAGCATTGGGACAATCATGAGTCCTAGCCACGCGGGAGAGGGCGGCCAAATGGACACCGACTGATCCTTCGGTAAGTAATCCAACTCTGAGGACTCGGTTTCGGTCATGAAGCCGAAGAACAGCGGGAAGGACATGTAGAGCGGGATTATAAACCCGCGGATGGTTCCAGGGATGAGGAGCCTGAAAGGGATGACTGGGACGATGATGAAGAGCGAACGGAGCAGATTGCTGGGATTGTCCGTCATCAGCAGGTTAAACATACTATCTTTGCGTTAAATGTGAGTTCTAGAAAGAGCAGAGACGCACCGATCACCCAGATACGACCTCAAGAACGCGACTTCGTAGAGAAACATTCCTGTAAGATATAAGGGCATGGAAGGTACGTGCGTATTCTCTGCGTACCCGAAAGCACGACTATCCTGCTTTGCACGGAAAGCGCGATTGGGAGGGCCTGGATGGCAACGATACCCACAGTGGTACAAGCGAGGTCGACCACCAGGCTGGTCAGAACATAGCACGAGTCCAGGATCATGCCCAGAGTATGTAGGGGCGGCGGCACGGGATTCGCCAGCTCGTACTGTCGTTTGCATCGGGGACACCTGAAGGTATCGAGCTGGAATAGCGGGTAGGTGGTGTCCGGGTCCTCGTCGCCGTCCCGTCGTCGACGTCGGCGAGCTGGCCTGATGGGCAGAGTACCTATCCAGCGCAAAAGACACTTGTCATGGGCCAGCAGAGGGCAGTTTGGACAAGGATGGACCCAGGCATTGGCTCTCTTGTTCCGACTCGAAGTCGTTTCTTCCTCAAGACAGATGAAGCAGGATTTGACCTAGCCAAAGGGTGGATTCCTGGTCGTGTCTGTATTAGCTATGCCACTTACGCGGAGGTCGTCGAGTGTTGGAATGTCGCCGTCGTTCATGGTGGACGCGAAGCTCATGTGATCGCCCTTGCTTGACGCAAACTTTCGACCGACCATGATGGCCATGGCTGCTCAACCGACCAGCTCCCCTCTTCCAGCTGCCCCGGAGGAGGAGGAGTACTATTCCTCTTGGTCGCTATTCCTCGTCTGTTTGCTCCTCATACTCTCGCTCTGGACGAGCTACTACCTCCAAATAAAACGAATACGCGCCGTCCATGAGACTGGTGTTTCCATTATCGCGGGCATGGCTGTGGGCCTCATTGTACGACTGGCACCAGGGACCATGATTCGAGAAATGCTGGTGAGTGGGCGACGGACCTCGCTCGCTGGCTGCGGGCGCTAATGCGTCTCCACAGACATTCAAGCACACATTATTCTTTAACCTATTGTTGCCGCCAATTATCCTCAACTCGGGTTACGAGCTCAAGCAGGTGTGTGCTCACTCGTACCCACCGGATGCAGCTGACCCCTCGCAAGGAAAGCTTCTTCAGAAATTTCGGGTCTATTCTCACTTTCGCCTTTCTGGGCACATTCATCTCTGCCGTAGGCGTGGGGTACGTGTCTACTCCGCGACTCGTTCGCACAACTGATCACTTGCAGCCAGAATTCTCGTATATGTCTATTCCTTTCTTGGCCTTGAATCCCTCGACCTCGGGCTCGTGGAATGCCTCAAGTTTGGGGCGACGCTGTCTGCTACGGACCCAGTGACCATCCTGGCCATATTCAACCAGTACAAGGTCGACCCGAAATTGTACACCGTCATCTTTGGCGAGAGTTTGTTGAACGACGCCGTCAGTATCGTCATGTACGAGTACGTGTCTCAGCTTTTGGTTTTCAGTACCACTTGCTAACTTGTACACAGGACGCTGACGCAATTCCACGGCACGGACGAGATCTTCCTTAGTTCCGTTTTTAAAGGAATCGGGATCTTCTTGCTCTCGTTCAGTGTGTCCATGGCTATGGGCGTCGCGTTTGGCCTTGCCATGTCGCTCCTCCTAAAGCACTCCTCCCTCAACCTGTACCCCTCCATCGAATCGTGCCTCGTTGCGCTCTGCGCCTATACGTGCTACTTTTTCTCCAACGGCACCTCCATGTCCGGCATCGTATCCCTGCTATTCTGCGGCATCACACTCAAACACTACGCCTACCACACCATGTCGCGGCGTACCCAACGCACCACCAAGTACATCTTCTCCACCCTCGCCCAGCTATCCGAGAATTTTATCTTCATCTACCTCGGCCTGTCGCTCTTTACCTCTGCGCCCACAACAGAGAAGGTGACGAGCTACGTCAAGCCCATCTTCATCACCATCACGACTGTGGCGGTCATCTTCACCCGCTACGCCGCCGTGTTCCCGCTCTCGGAAGCGATCAACTTGTTCCATAGGCATGTCCGCGGGCAGCGCTCGGAGGAACTCCCGCATTCGTATCAAATGATGCTCTTCTGGGCGGGGCTGAGAGGTGCTGTCGGTGTAGCGCTTGCAGCAGGCCTGACGGGGGATAACGCGCAGACGCTGAGAACGACTGTGCTCGTTGTCGTTGTGCTTACTGTGCTTCTCTTTGGTGGGACTACTGCGCGTATGCTCGAGGTTTTGGGAATCCGGACGGGTGTGGAAGACGAGGCTGCGAGCAGTAGTGACGAAGATGATGTGCCTTACCTGCCGCGGGGTGGCAGGAGAGGGATGAATGTGGGGCGATGGGGTCGCTATGCGGACGATGAGCCGAGTTATGTGCATCCGAGTCGGGGAGCAGGGCGGGGTGGGGCGAACTATAGCCAGCACTATAATCACCAGCAGCAAGCGCTGGCGCAAGCGCAAGCTGCGGCCCATGGACCGCCGTCGCCGATCAACAACCACGGGTTATTCTCCTCTACGTCGTCTGAATCGGACTCTGAGGAGGTATTACCGCTTGCTGCGACGTCGCTGCATCCAGAACCTGCCTCGTCCCCCGGGAACCACTCGCCTCGTGGACCTGCGCCGCCTGGTGTGGCTCCCGGTGCAGAGGACGGAAAGTGGTTCACGGCGTTGGACGAGCGGTATTTGTTGCCTTTATTCTCGAACGCGACGGCGAGCAGGACGTTTCATGCTCGAAGAGCACGCAGGTCTGCGTCTGGGGTTGGTGGTAGTGCGATGGGCAGCGCGGTGGGGTCGCCTGCTGGGACGGATGATGAGGGTGGTGGTGGACCGGAGGAGGATGTGTATGACGGGCATGAAGTTGAGCTTGGGGTGCCGCTTGAGATGCGGAGGCCGCTGCCGAATGTGAGTGTGCCTACGCCTGTGGAGGAGAGTCGGATTGCGAGGGGGTTGAGGAGCCCGATGTTGCGGTCGAATAGCAGTGGGGAGCGATTACAGCCTGATATGACTTGATACGTACTTTATTGTTCCTGCGAGTGCAGATAAACAGTAGATGGATGAATACAGTTCCTTTGTAGATTCTGAGCAGGCGACTTGTAATTTTCGATATATAATAGGCGCAAATAATGTAACTGTCTAAGCCTTGGACGACCGGCTACTGCCTTTGGCCTTTTTATTCGCAGCCGCTCTAGCCTTCTTGGGACTCGGCGCACGCGGTTTAGTCTCCTCCACCTCTACTACATCCTCAAACAAACTCGAGCTGTCCTCGGCAGGCTGATCCTCGACCTTGAGTTGTTTCTGTTTCGGATTCTGTTTTTGCTTCTGCGCGGCCTTGGCGTGCGCCTCTGCAGCGAGGGCCTCGAGCGTCCGGGGCACTGCTGGGACTGGCGGTGGCGTAGGCGGGGAAGGCGGGACGTACGCCTTGACGGGGCTCGGCGCGGATGCGAGCAGAGATTTGACGCCGCTCTTCTGTGGTTGCTGCTGCAACACCTTTTTCGCGGCGGCAGCAGCTGTGTCCGGCCTCCTCAAGATATACACGCGGAATGTATCCAGCATGCTCGGGAATGGAGGCGAGCCGGGAGGTGGGGGCACGTATTGGGGAATGCCGAGTGCAGCGCGGACAAAGGGGACGCGGAAGAGGAGACTTTGGAGGATGGCGGTGAGGGATGTTATGAATATCGTGAGCACCAATCCAGAGGGGAAGGCGTTTAACCAGAAGAAGCCGAGGAAGGTGACGAGCCGGAACCCGTTCATCATGTGTCCCATCTGCGGCTTGGTGGGATCCATGTCTCGTCTGCCGACTGTTATCATCAGGTTTCCGAGCGCGATGCAGAGCCCGGGGAGGATCCACGGTGCGGGCTGGGTCAAATCCGGAAGCCATTCAAAGCCACTGTGCGCGAGCTGCGGAACGGGCAACTCGCACATCTTCTTGATCCCAAAGAACATGCCAAACGAGATGGGCAGCTGGAATATGGGTCCAAGCATGCCGACCATCGACACGTTGTGCTCCTCACGCAATTTTTTGGCGGCAAGGCTGGCCTGCTGCATCGCGAACATGTCGTTTTGTCTCTGGGCCATAGCGACCTTGGCTTGCAGCGCACCCAATTCTCCTGCGATGGGACGCAGGCGCTGCGAGTTGCGCGTGCCGACGACCATGAATGGGAAGCTGACTAGACGCCAAAAGATAGTTGCGACGACGAAGGTGTGGAACCACGGCAGTCCGGTGAGCACGTGTGTGAGCTCGAAGGAGTACTGGATGAGGCCAGCGGGCGTCCAGTGACACAGACCGAGCGCTTGGAGGTCGCCGTGTTGTATCGGAGGTAGAGAAACGATCTCGGTGACAAGGCTCGGGTCTGGTAGGACGTCTAGAGCGTCGGCTGGTGGCGGCAGCGGCGTCGGGTCTGCGCTGGCGGCAGCAGCAGAAGTAGAATTCCATCGTGCATTTCGGAATCGAGATTCAAATTTCTAGATGCTGAAGCGTGAACTCAGCAATTACCTGGCTCTGTGGACGGATTTTTACCTGATACCGAGGAAAGGCGACAGTAGAAAGTGACCGCTGGCGCGATAGCTGCAAGCCCAGCGCAGTGCTAGTATGGATTTCAAGTTGTTGTCAAAGTGGAGGTGCTTTCCGACGCACCTTCGTACCGAGGCCAGCCGCAGCGAGCCAGGCCGCAGTGCCCCAAACGCAGAGGCCAGCATGTTACAACGCGCTAACGGAGAAGATGAGATTCAGTTTTCAAGTGAGAGATGGCGACTTGCCTGTTCAGCGAAGAACAGAAAGCCAAGATTTTTCGGTGTGGCCGTGTTTGATTCGGAGCTCTCTCTTCCTCTCCATGTCTGGCGGCCATCGCTATCAGTTCAGCCTCCTCCTCTGCGCACGTCTACATGTCTCTTAATCCAACGTAGCGGACATCGAGCTGCATCTTTCCGAGCTTCAGACCTCAACGAGCTCGTCGAGATCCGTGCCCGCCAACGCACCTTCCATGGCGCATACTCGCGTACCGCCCTGAGCAACCTGGGCTATTCGCTGACAATCCTCCGCCTCTTCGACACCCGTTTTCATACAAGTCTGTACTTTCAAAGAACACCGATGCGCTATTGACCCTCCGTTCGATAGTCGGCCTCCTCTTTGCCATCCTCGGCGCAGTCCTCTACGTCCTCGCATTCCTCCGAGCAACCCATTCGCGGCACGACTTTGCCGATGAACACAAGTCCGAAGTGGATACCGTCGCATCGCTGGTCCCACGCCCGCGGGTCATTCAAACAAAGGGGCAAGAAAATAAACGGGTATTTGGACGCCCGTTTCTTACAGCTGGATGGATTGTTGTCGGTGTGGCGTGTGTCGTTGCGTGCGTGGAAGTTGGCTTGTTGGTGTTGGTGTTGAAGATTTAGGAGGTGAGATGACCCTGTGGTTGTTCCCTCGCTGCAGTGCGGAACCAGTTACACCCGGGCTGCTAGCCTCTCCCAGCAACTTCCTACTTGATGTATGATAGTGTACACGAATTGTATCCAGAGTACCAGATGTACCTGAATTTTGGTGCTCCATGTTTTGAATTGATTACTTCATCTCCACCCTCTCCTTTGTGCATCCACCTCGTTGCAGACACGCCGTCGTCTTCCGCCGACGATAAAAAGTTGTCCACTCATTCCCAAAGCCCCTCATAATGCTCGGCCCCTTCACCGTCCTTCTCGCCTTCAGCCGTCGCTGCCTCGGCCGTGCGTCTTTTTCATGCCTCTCGTGCTCCATACTGACCCTCGTGACAGGCCTCCTCTTCATCATCAGCGGCCCCCTCGACGCAGACCAGCAGCCCGTATATCCCCTCGGACATCTCCTCCTCGTGCAGCAGCTACCTTGGCACAGCTCAACTCCTGACTCGAGTCTGACCGGCTGCACGTCCGCCTTCATAAACGCCACCTCGGCCTTTGCGCCTTCCTCGTCCTCCCAGACCCAGTCAAAGTCGACCATCACCTCGACCCTCGACACCATCTGCTCATCGAGCATCACCGATGCATGCCCGCAGAGCCTCCTCACAGGCAAGCTCGCCGACTTCAAGACGGCATGCAACACCGAGCTCGTCACCTCTCCCAATACCCAGGTCAAGACGCTTTACGATACCTTCTACGGCTTGATCCCCCTCAAGGCCGTCGTCTGTACCAAGGACGATTCGGGCAACTACTGCGCCCTGCAGGCCAACTCGACATCTCTCGCAGGAGCCACCGTAGCTGAAGGTGTCGCCTCGGTAGCCTCATCCATCCGGCGTGGTGTGACGACGACCTACCTCCCCGATTCGCAGGGCATAGCCAACACCAACGCCATGTTCCTCGGCCAGTTCGCCAGCGCCAACAAAGACGAGCTCTGCGTCCCCTGTGTCCGCGCCGTCCTCACCTCATGGCTCACATTCGAGTCGGGCACCAACTACGCGCCGGGCCTCGCCCAATCCGTTCTCATTCCCGGCCAAAGCGCGCTCTATTCGGGCGTCGTGAGCACCTGTGGAGCCGATTTCCTCCAGAACGTCGCTCAGGCTGCGGGTGGTAGCACTGCAGGACCCGCGGGAGCTCTCGGTGGTGCAGGTGGTGCTGGTAGTGCCGGTAGCGGTGCCGTCTCGGTGCGCGCGGGGGCTCTCGTCGCTACGCTCGTCGGTGCAGTCATTGCGGTATTTATGCTCTAGAGAGAAAGAGACTCGGAGAGAGGCTAGACGTCTCTTTTACATATTCTTTACTTTATTTCTCTGGTCCGTACACAGTGCTGTATACCCCCTTTGACCCTAACTGCGTTCAAAACTGCTTTTGGCACTCGTGTACTGTTGCTAAGATGGATGGATGGATGTGTGGCAGTTGGCAGGCAGGCAGACGTGCGCACTCGGTCTTTTTTTCAAATGGAAAATTCTCCTACGATCATTACACGCTCCAACGGCCAACCATCGCCGTCACAAATTGACATTCTTCCCAGATGCCAGAGCAGCAGCGTACGGATTGCCTTTGAAAGAGAGAAAGAATCAGCGGCGGTAGTATGCAGAGGACGAAGACTGGAGTGTACTCACGGCTACCCCACTGTGGCGGTGACTGCAATGCTGCTGCTGGAGGAGGTCGCGGGCTAGACGGGAGACCTGCTGCACAAAAGGCACTTTAGAATCAGAATACGAGTTTCTTTGACTGGACTTGTACTTACCAGGCCGTGGTTTTGCATTTGCATTAGGCGCCAAATTGTGAGAAGAGTCAAACGCAGACGGTGGAGGACCCGAGGGCGGTGCGTATGATGTCTGCGGCGGCTGGGACTTTGGTTGGGGAGAGGGAGATCTCGATCTCGATGCCATGGAGCCTACCCACGATATTAGCTTAGGAAAAGAAAAGAACTTGAGACGAGGAATGACGAACCGGATGTAGGCTGCAAGTCTTTCGCCGGAGGTGGAGGTGGCCCCGGCGGTGGAGTGTATGTCTGCTGCTGAGGTTGAGGCGCGGGCGATGAAGCCGGCCCTGACGTCGAGAACCCTACAAACGAGTATTAGCTCAGGAAAATGAATTGAGACGAGGAATGACGAACCAGGACTAGGCTGCAAGTCTTTCGCCGGAGGAGGAGGTCCCAGGGGTGGAGTGTACGTCTGCTGTTGAGGCGCGGGCGAGGAAGCCGACCCTGACGTAGAGAACCCGCCTACAAACGAGGGCGGTGGACCTGGAGGTGGCGCATACCCGTTTTGCGAATGCGAGTCAGCATCGGGGAACGAAAGGGCCGGTGCTTGCGGATCGTAAGCAGGTGGCATTGCTGGGTTCCCTTCCCCGCTTCCAGTCAATTGATCAAAGACATTCCTCCGGAACGCGTTCAAAGCAGCCCGACTCTGCGTCAATCTCTCTGCAGCCCCGTTCAGTTCTGCGCCGATGGCGTTCGTACGTGCTTCCGCGGTGGTGAGTTGGCTCGTTAGCTATAGACTTTTGGTAAGAATTAGAGGGAGAGAAGAAGAAAGAGAGTTACATTGTATTGCACGGCTTCGACGTTCCGCTGAGTGGCCTTGATCTTGTCTGTGCACATCCGTTAGCGATGGACTGTAGAATATGCTGGAAAACGAACCATGGAACGCCATATCGGAAAAGATATTGTCGAATATGACATCACTCAGTATCGACCTGGGCAACACAGGTTAGTGAGCTCAGCAACGGTATTGAAAATTGAGACGTACCCCTGCGCCACACTAACTTCACCAATAGGTTGCACATACGGTGAAACAGACTGCGCCTGTCGCACGAACATGGCAGCCTGCTTGGCGTGTCCCTCGGCAGTGTTGAGTGCGTCCCGTTCCATCATGTCGCTCATCCTGGAATTGTCTTGTCAGATCGCGGTCGTGATAGAGGTATTGAAGACGCGTACGTGCCGCCACCCCACATATCTGTCAAGAGATCAACGCAAAGTCACCAGCTAAAAAAGAACACGCACCCCATTGCGAGTACCCAAGGGCGCTTGAGACGGCGCTCCTGCAAGCAGCCAAGGTGCGATCTGCAGAGTGGAGGAGGTTGTAGGCTTGCGACTCTTGATTTAGCTGGCCCTGGATCTCGTCGTATTGGGCTTGGGCGGCTTGGAGTTGTTCTTCTAGACGATCGTCTTCGGGATAGTCTATTACTTTTATGAGAAGGGTCCCGTGAAAGTGGGCTGACATGCACACCTCGAGTCACACCGTCGAATATTTGACTATACAAAGCAGCCAAATCTTGTTTCGCGATCTTGTGGATTTCGAGTTTATTGATGAGGTCGGTGTGCTAAGAAAGGCGATTTCAGAGTCGCGCCGCGTCTAGTGATTGAAAACGCCCACCTCAACCTCTGCTTCCGAAAGTACAGTCTCGAGCGTCACCATCTGCCTTTTCTCTTGCATCTCCTTCTCGAGGGCTTCGACGTATTCTCTGCATCGAGTTAGTCCCACATCTCAAAGACGATACTGTACACACCTCTCCTCCTTACTCGCCTTTGCTTGAAACTTGTCCTTCTGCCCAGTCAACTTGTGCGCGAGCCGTCTCGCTGTCGAATCTCTTAGCGCTTCATGTTCCTTCCGCTCTTTCTTTGTCTTCTTTTCAAGTACAGCGATAGTCAGCGCAGTCTGCTGGCGCTGTGCCTTGAACCCCGAGATAAGCTCCTTCTGTTGACGCAGTGCAGAGGGCACGTAGTCCAATGCGGCGATAGTGTCAAGCAGTTGCGTGTGGTAGGCTGCATTCTGGAGAACGGTGGATTGGGTGGTGGTGCTCATGGCAGTTGGGGAGAGGAGAGAATGAATGATTGTGTGGCCATTAGGGCCGTTATTGTATTGCCATCCGATTCCGACAATCACACAGCAGAGGACAAGGGTATGCTGTGCAAGGTGGCGGTGTGGAGCAAATAAACAACCGCTCAGTGACGGATTAGGCAATTTTCGAAAAGGTGTCGGACTCACCATGTTTTCATCCGACTCTCAATTGAAAACGCAAGGCGCGAATCTTGGAGTGCTGTCGCTTCACTTCTACTGTCCATCTGAGTTTCTTCGAACGCATTCTGGGCATCAACAGGACTGGAAACCCCATATTTCATGTGTTCAAAACCTCGAAATTATAGCCGGTTTTAATCCTGTACAAGGTGTGAATAAGATCCTTCCGCCGGCAACAGTTCAACAGATTTTCAGCCAAGGATTTTCAGGTGGTATACCCGGAAAGGAAAGCTGACAACACAGCCACAAACAAAGCGTCAGCTCCTACCATCATGACCACAGTGTCGCCATTTGCGCGCAGCGGCTCCTTCGAGGAGCCCTACAACATCCGCTCACTCCAAATTGAGGAGATGTACTCTGTCCCGGAGAGCTTCCTCGAAATCGAGGTCCGCAATCCCCAGACCCACGGCTTTGGCCGCAAGATGTACACCGACTACGAGATCGTGTGCAAGACCAACATCCCTGCCTTCAAACTCCGTCATTCTGCTGTCCGACGCAGATACAGTGACTTTGAGGCCTTCCGCGACGTCCTCGAGCGCGAGAGCACCCGCGTCAATATCCCTCCACTCCCTGGCAAAGTCTTCACCAACCGTTTCTCCGACGAGGTCATCGAGGGACGGCGCGAGGGCCTCGAACGGTTCCTCAGCATCGTCGCAGGCCATCCGCTCCTCCAGACCGGGAGCAAGGTCTTGTGCGCGTTCTTGCAGGACCCTGCCTGGGACAAGGCGCAGTGGATTTGAACGAGCGGGAGGGGGTTCCGGATCATTCGTTCGTCGTTATTTAAAACTCCACTCGACCCCATCCCATCCGCCCATCCACCACCATGCACGCCCGCTTCTCTGTATATGATGCATAATTTCATCTTTTCTGGATTTCGTCACGTGAGTGGCCGAAGCCGACGGGACGTTTGAAGTCCTCAGCCAGTAAAGACAACCGGATGGATGGGGAGTGAACCCTTGCGCTGTCGTTGTAAGTTTCTGGTCTTGGCCACGCCACATCGTACGAGTGCCGACACTCGCACCGCCGCGTTCAACGGACGGATTGAATGTGCTGCGCTGCGGCCTGCTGCTCGTCCGCATGCTACTTGAACCCTGTCTCGGTATCATCCGTGCTCTCATCGCAACTCTGGTAAACCATGGGCTCTCCGCTCTCGGGATTCCGTGTTTAATCTGAATCCTGATAAGATGTGGACATCTCGTTGTACCATGACGCATAACGCTAACGATCAAGTGTGTATCCTGAGTACGGATTCGTGTGTTGGCGCGCGAACATCGGTGGTGTGATACTTGTCTTTGGTTCTCCTATCTTTTGGCGCAGGGAAGTCGTTTTCCTTCACTATTTTCCAGTTTTGGGTGATACTGAACAACCTCACGCCTAGGACCCGTTCCTCGAGCGAAGACTTACGGGACATGAATCCATTTTCAGCATCCCGTTGCACTGAACACCTTTCGAGTGCAGGGTTCTACATATCATCACTTGGCATTCCCGTGGCTGCATGCAGAGTCCATCCCAATGACGAGAGCTCCGACTCCGATTCCGATTCCGACTCCAAGTCGCAAGTCGAGTCCCCGGGGCCCGCATGTTACAATTGCTTACCACTTGCTAGTTCATCTCAAATCTACGTCCCTGGGGTCTGACGGCGCTACTACATAGATCTAGCCTCTCTCGGGTACATGGTACATACGGCCGTAAACTTGTCGGTCAACTCAACTCGGTGCGCCTTTGTGGGGCCTTAGCGTGGGTGCTCATTGACAAACAAACAACAAGGATTCTAGACTTGGACTCCTTTTTTTCGGAGATTGCCTCTGACATGTGACGTATGGGCAGCGGGCGGGGGGCTGCGAACCCCACGGAATGAGGTGTAGAGTTTGAATGAGAAATTCAGCACCTGGCCATGGCATTTGATCACCGTCTTCATGTTGACTTGCAGACAGAATAGACAACCTGAGAGCGGACGAATGAATTATCGCCCTCGCCATGGCCAACTCGTTGATACTTCACAAATCGAACACTTGCGCCTTCTAGATTTTCTGCGAACTTTGGAGCGACTTTCGAATCTGGGTCGGGGTTAACGGGACTATGTCCGAGTCGTCTGTTCCCTGGTCTAGATTGGTGTCTCTGTTGGTCCTTGTGGACACTCATTTTAGCTTGGCTGCAGTACGAACCCTCGTAACCTCGTATTTATTTTATTTATCTAAACAAACAGTCTAGATTCCTGTGCACTTGTGGAGCTAGTTCGGCCATCGCAAAACTGGGGCTCGAATTCGGAAGTAAGTGAAAGCTTCTTCTGTATTCTCATTGACTCTATATCACGCGCGTCGTTAGCGTTTTCTCTTGGATTCAACGAGGCCGAGACCCCAGCAAACTTACACGACTGCTTCCAGTGTGGAGACAGCCAGACGACTACCGCCCCCTCGGGTTTCGGCGTTTTCATTCCAATGGGTACCGTGCAGTTCTCACTTCTATTCCGCCGAGCGCTTGTGAACTTGGTATATTTGATCACGGTTCAAGTTCGAGCCGCGGAACTCTCCGTGGTCAAGGCTGACATACAGAATTTTGGTTCGCGTTCCATCTCCTTGAGATGAAAATTCTCGACGTTGAAAATCTGGACTGCAGGCAATGACAGGCATCGGGTTGACTTTGAGACACCGTACGCAAGTCGGAATCATACGATCGTGGGCCACGCTGGGTACTTTCAGCTGCAGTGAAAAGTTTGAAAGCCTCCGTCGCACCTTTCCACATCCCGTCCCGTCTTCCAATCGGTTTCAATCCCTGATCGACGGAATCTGGTGGCTCAGAGGTGGGTCAGGTACATTCACTTTGTATTTCTGGAACTTCCCACTGACTGCGTAAAGACTCGCAGCTGCAACGATGGAAAACTCGAGGCGGATCACACCCGTCACTGTGTGGCGGATTATTTTGCTATCTACTAGTGCACGTTCGTTAGCAGGTAAGCGCGGCTGGGCGCATGGCTTGATGTCGATGAACCCACTTTGAATCGTTGTTTCAAGCATGGCCAAGTTCAGTTCCGATCTTGCCACATTCAATCCATCTCGGGCGGGGAGGAGCTCCACAAAGACCGAAGCCAACTCTGCAGATCGTTCAACATGCCAGTCTCCCGTATTGCTCATTTGACCGACGGTTTGTTTTTTTCAGGCCATGCTTGGAACCTTATTTCCACGCCGATGATTCTGAACATTTGGGATGCTGCAGTCGGAATCAAGTTTTGCCTATCAAGCGCCGGCCCATTGGACTCAAACTAGGCTTCAACTTTACACCCCCCAGAAAACCTAGTCACTTGTTGGTCACTTGTTGAAGCTCACGCACCGTCTTCGAATGCTCGCTACCCTGGCAGCAAGCCAACGCCGCGGCGTGTATTAGTACATCTAATTTCAGCTGGTCAACTTGAAGGGGTTTATTCGTTGTCCGACCGCCACGGTTCCGAATCATACTACTTACAACCATTGACAGGTTCAAACATATCTGACGCAACAGGTACGGTTGAGGTTAATCGTTTATGTTGGTCTTACGAGTTGCTGAACAATTCAACGTTCGGGAAATTCCCTCGACTGACACAACTTGAGAACGCAACCGTACGCGTCCAATGATTTCCATCTCCGCTTTAATCTGCTAGCACCCGCCGTCTCGCCTTGAGTCTGCGTGGTCAGAGCGCGAATGTACCGGACTCTCGCCCCATCCATCAAGCGCCCGCGCTAGTCATACCTGCACCTGACTGGAACAACAAGGACTCTTATTCATGCATCACATGGCCGCCGTAGGCCGAAGTCCTTCTTACTAAGTTCTCTTCTTAAAAGGCGAACAATACGCATCCGAGACTCAGACTCCCATGGCCGACTCTAGCGTTGCTCACTACGGTTTTGCAGCCGTGCCCCGCGATCCTGACGTACTCTTCAAAGATCATCCGACAGGGGGCGGTGATCACCCCAAACAAGACTTATTCACTGTCAAGGACTTCCCCATTCCGCAATCCGCGCTTGCCAACCAAGTACGAGAGTGTGTGAAAGTGCGCAGTCTTATCTTGGCAGCCACGGCCGCCGTTTGGTACACGACTCCTAACAGTCATTTCCAGAAGGAATTGGACACTAAAACGTTCAATCACAGCAATCGCGTATACGTTTACGGTGAGCCTGACTGAATTTACCAGATTCCTGGTCTTCTTTGAACGACGGGAACCATTTTTTCAGGTGCTGCCATTGCCAAGACCCATTTTCCGGAATGGATTTACGACAACGAGACTTGGTACTTGGCGTGTATCCTCCACGACATTGGCACGGCCGAGAAGTTCCTCTCGACGACCAAAATGTCTTTTGAATTCAAGGGCGCGATCGTCGCTCGGGACCTCATTTTACAGCTGGGCGGCGTTGAAGATCAGGCGGACAGTGTCTGTGAGGCCATCGTGCGCCACCAAGATATATTCGTCAAGGGGTGCGTTCATACTCGGTCTTTTAAACTGCAGTGGTATTGAGTAGATACTATCACAGCGGAAACATAACTCAGATCGGGCAGGCTATACAGTTGGCGACCATCCTCGGTACGGCAAATATGTTCAACCACGTTCTCACCAATTCCTACCCATTCTCACTCTGATTTCAGACAATGTCGGCATGTGCGTGGGCTGTGTCTCGCTTCAAGAATTCGGTGACCAACTAAAATTCAATTCCTAGCCGCGCGAATCTCATCCACCCAAAACTCATCGAAACCACCGTGGCGGAATTTCCTCGCATGGGTTGGTCTGAGCATTTCGCGTGCGTCGTGGAGAAGGAGTTGGCTTTGAAACCGTGGTGCCATACTTCGACTTTTGAGATCCCCAACTGGGCGCCGGGGATTGCAAGTAATTTTGCCACTGACGTTCGAGGGAACGAAGCAATGCGACCTTATGATTGAAGCCAAAAACGGTCAACTCGGGTGGCATCTGTTGGGCGTCGGCCGTCTGTTGTTTTAGTCTTCTGTACCTTGAATCTACCCTGAACGATTTTTTTGGAATCATTGCACTTTGCTCGAGCGACTTTTCTATTTTTCTATTCCCACTGCAGTGAAAAGTGTTCATTATTGAAGGGTGACGATTCTAGTGTCCATTCCATTAAAAAATTCTTAAGAGCGTGTAGTATACATAGTTCCTTCATTCAACCTTGCGCATGCTAAAGATTCCTCGGACAGCAGAGAATGCCTCATCTGATGACGACCGGAATGTTCCAACGAGGGCGGTCCCGTAGCAGAGCCGGCCTTCAAAGATCCATGCCTCCGCCAGCTCGCTTTCATCATCCTTCTAGCAAAAGGACGTCGGCATTCATTTGGGTCGATGGCAGACAGTACTCACAGGTCGTCGAGTGAATGAAATCAATCCGGTATCGTGGACCCGTCCTGTGAAAATGAAACCACCCGGGATCCAGGCGTCTTCATGGTCTCGCAGCGTCTGTTGCCAACATCTTGAGCTGTGTACACGGAAGAGTAACGAGAACGACTTACCTGGCCTATGAGAACGCGATCCAGCGCTGGACTCGAAAAGTCTTGGCCACCGAGAAACTTGCGGTACGAAAAGGACTCCCCAGAGGGCGTCTCGAGATTGACCTGCGTCGAAATCAGGCAAGCGAGTAAGTATAACACATGACACACACCTCTTTGTTAGTACCCCTAGTCTCCCGTACCGCCGGAAGGGACGACATGTCCAACGGCAGCGGTACGCATGGAGAGAAGCAAAAATATTCATCAAACTGGCACTGCATGGGAGCCCGACACAGAAAGTCCGATGATGTCTCGACAGGTTCGGGATTAGCCAACGGCACACAAGTTGAAACCTGAATGAGTGAGAAGGAAGACGTCAACAAGGACTGGAAAGTTCCGATAAATGAGTGCCCCACCATCAACGAGCCTTGCCAAATTCCCGTCAACGTCCCAGGCGAATACATCGCGTTCGCTTGCGGAGGGTCCCCCAGAATTGCCGGAGGAACGGAATTAAGGACATGAGCAATCCATGGGTCCAATGGCACCGCCGCTCTCATATCTGCAAATAGATACGTCGCGGAGTTGATAAACACAGCGTAATCTTCGGCTGTTGGCCCCGATCGATTTTCCGAGAGGGCAATGGCGCGTGTAGCGGGGAGGTGGGAGGGGACCTGAAGACAGACAGCTTCTTTGAGGGAGAAGATCACTATGATGGCCGCATCGCTAGGTGCGGGCAGCTCGGGCGGCTGCATGCGAATATTGTAACGCATTATTATTCCAGAGTCGTCCTCAGCCACAAGTGGCGGCCCAAAGTGTGGCATGGCGACCCCGAAAACAGGCCGAGGAAAGAGGGCATCGGAAGGTGAGGTAACCGCTGCTGTGGTGGAAACAAATGGACGTAATAATACGACCAGCGCGCTCCAGACTTCTGGGGTTTGCGCCAGAATATCTTCTACGTGGATTGGTTAGATGGTAAAGAAAGAAAGAACAGGGGACGGCGTACGGCGCCTCAGTGCCAAGCATAGAAGCCAAACGACCAAGGTCTTGATTTCTTTCCGACAACGAACATCTTTCCTCAGATAATGACGCGCGAGTTGAATAATGAATTCGGGGAAACCCGTCTCGGAACAGCCGCTCTCGGCGACGTAGAACAACAGAGTCCACAAGTCCTGCCGCAGTCCTGGCAGAGACATGTCCAATCGCCGGACGCGTCGGAGCGCACGGCAGCGGTGGACGAGCTCCGCCGCAAGCGCGGACGCTGTTATTGACGGAGCAGGGTTGTACTTGAGTTTGAAGATGGCAGCGTATAAATGTGGGTTGGATCGGATGTTGAGACTGTTGTACAGGGAACGAGAGGTCGCGAGCAAGCGAGAGAGGTCGCTGGGCGTGTCCGAGACAGTGATGAGGGCAATGTGCTGTAGGACGTCGAGGGGAGTATGTTCGAGGGGCATCTCGGAGCTGGTGATTCATCTGGGGAAACGTAGTGCATTATATAGAACAGCGGCCAAGTCCACGAAACGCAGCAAGAAAAGATTGACCGCCTCGCAGGGTGGTTCACGCCCAACCAGCCACGCCGCCTTGCCTTTTGGAGGAGTACATGGAGTTGTCAGATGTGTATATCGAGATCTACTGCTCCGCTGTTCCTGGTATGGATGCGTGGCCCTCTATCGCCGAAGCATGTCGGTGTGGATCCCGTTCAGCTGGGACCCACTAAAGATTGAGATGACGCCGAATGATTGGCGGGGAGAGGCGTGCTAGACCAGGCCAGCTATACGAGCTTGCGATTAAAGAGCATTGAAATGAACTCTGGACCTGGCGTGCACGAGCATGGTGAGCCTGTACGTACAGGAGACCGGCGCCGGGGACGGGGACGGGAGCGCAATCGCTCGTGCTGGCTGGTATGAGCGTCAAGAGATACTATAAATACACATGATCGCGTCTTAACTCCGTCTCTCCAACGCCGTATCTTTTTCTCAGTCGGAGATGAAATGCGAAAAGAGTTGGCCGTCGACCGATCACACGAAAGACCAATTACATGGTGGACAAGCATCTCGACATTCGTAACGCACGCGCACAAGTACAAATCACAGTTATGAGTCCTAATATGGCTTTAGAGTTCTGTCGGACGACGGGTCAGTCAATACTCCAAGGATAGAACACAAAACGCACTCTGCATGGCCGCGATATCCGTGCTCTGGACGTAGTCCTCGAAGCCTTGGATTTCCTCCTGGAGCTCGTCGGTGGAGACCTTCTCGTCCTCTGCAAGGGAGTCAGATGAAGAGAAGAGACGTAGACGCTCCACGCACCAACAACAACGGACATCTGCAGTTTCCGGATTCCTATGGGAGCGAGCGGTAAGCGCCAGAGCCAGAGATGAGAAGAAGGGATCGCACCATAGCCGATAGGAACGAGCTTGCTGCTACCCCAAAGGAGACCGTCCTTCTCGATGGTGCGTACCTTGGCTTCGAGCTCCTCCATGTTGGTCTCGTCGTCCCACGGCTTCACTTCGAGGGTAACGAGGGACTAGATAGCGCGCCAGATAAGTCAAAGCAAGTGGTGCACGAGCGGCGATAGACTTGCCTTGGCGATGGTCTTGGGCTTGCCGGCCTTCTTCTTGTTGTACTCCTCAACACGCTGCGCCTTGAGGCGCTCCGCCTCCGCGTCGTCCTCCTCATCGTCAGATCCAAACAGATCGACGTCGTCATCGTCATCATCAGCAGCCGCGGGAGCAGCAGCGGCACCACCGATCAAGGCCTCGCCTGCGGTGCTAGATCCCGGGAGAGACGCGTGCTCGGCGGAGTAGGACTGAATGTGGCTGTACCACCGCGCAACGTGAGGGTTAGCCTCAGCGCTGGGGGCCGATGTGATCGATTTGAAAACGACGACATCCGCCTGGGAGGGGGTGTAACTGCAGGAGATGAAGATCAGACACGATCCAAAGAGGATGAGACGAGAAGAGACGAGTTCAGAAGGCTAGGTAAAGAAAATTGTCGGCATCCTTTGGCAGCGATGTCTAGTCGCTTCTTGGAAACACGGACCATAGCGAAATCATCATGGAGATGAAAGGAAAGGAAAAGGACTCACCCCTCGATGTAGGAGCGGGTAGCAAGGTGCTGCTCGAGCTTGACGAGGTTGGCCATCGTGGTGGAAGAAAAAAAAATGTGGTGGGAATGATGGCCCGATTTGGCAGTTCATCACGGCCATCGTCTCGCTCTGGCTACCGTCTTGCTCTCTTCTTACCTCATAGATGCCAGCGGACACCGTCCAGTCGACCTGCTCGTCCCGCCGAAGTCCAGGATTCCCGGTTCATTAAAGTTGCCCGTTGATTCAATTATGCCGCCACTGGATGCTCACTGGGCATACTCTAATTGGCCCGGAAATTGACAACATCCTCCTCGCCGTTTTCTATAAATTGAGATATACGCTCCAATTCTCCGACAGAATCGCGGTTCTCGTTATTCTGCGCCAGCAATGCGCCACAACGTCCTCAATGCAACTTTGTACCTCGGGGAAAAGAAAATCTTGCGCACGGGGCTACTCGCGTGCTGTTCATTTCATGGTTGCCGCTTTAATTTCCGTCAGGCATTCAATTATCTGCCTTCGGGTTTCGAGCCGACCTGGAGTCCTGATCGTCCTCTCTTCCTCCATCGTCGGCGGGCTTCCTCCAAACGCTGAGATGGCCGGGCGCGCCATCCTCCCGAATTCCACACAATGCCCGAAGGCTCAAGATAGTTACAGATCCGTCAGTGGTAAGTATTCTTGGAGGCTACTCGTCACTTGTTGCGCAGACATCGGCCTTCCGGCCAGCGCGTACCCGCCTTTATCCATTTCCGTTTTGGGTTTCCAGGACTGCCAAAACAGAGATTTCCCACCGGATGCAACCTCTCCGTTCCTTCTTCCTCCCTTCTCTTCCTCCTCCTCCGAGGCTTCAATCTAATCCCGTCGGTGTCCGAGGGGCCCTGATCGTCAGGGTCCAGGTGATTGGCGCACTATAAAAATACGAAAACGTCCTATCATGAATTTCCTGGCCCGCGCCGACTGGTGTTACGTTGCACCACACAAATTACAAACGCCGCCGTCATGCCGATATATAACTACGCAAAACACGAATGTGCGATGGCTCGCCATGATGTCTCTCTTGTCCGCCTCCCCTGAAGTGCTACGAACTATAGTTCTCCACGCGCTCGATGACCGCCCTTGTGGCCCTCCACACGAGTGGTACGGGCTCGTCCTCAGCTGCCGCACCCTGCAGCGCCAGCTGGACACCCCGGCAATACATGCCCTACTCTTCACAGCTGCGTTTCACGTCCCGACTTCGGCGCGCCCTACTCTATCTGCACACGCGAAAGCCGAACTGACGCGCCGCTTCACCGTGCTCAAATTCCTCAAGCGCGGGGCTTCTTGTCTGGAAGAGGCAGGGTTGACGGACGCACTGTGGGTTGCGTACACGGCTACACGGAAATGTTGTGATTTCTTAGCACCGAAGTTGTTCACAAATTGTTACTCTGAATCTTAACATTTCAGCAACGGTTTGCTAAGGATCCATTAAAACACAAGTCTTGCGAGAAAGTCAATTTAAAGTCCCGGTATTTTCTCAGGTCTGCAATAGCCGACGCTCGGCTCTTGTTCGGCTCTTCCACGCCGTGCAAAGGATACCAAAAGGGGAGTTGGTCCGATGCTTGATTAGATACCCATCTCCGCGCTATCAATGAATTGCCTCGCACTTGCCTCGCTGTTGCCTCACTGACTTGCGCTCCTTCCCTCCTTCCCTCCTTCCCTCCTTCCCTCCTTCCCTCCTTCCCTCCTTCCCTCCTTCCCTCTCCCTGCAAGGGCCAAGGTCAAACAGTTCTATAATGTCGGCCAATGTGGAGAAGAGGCCTTCAATTTTCCGCCTTGATTCAGGCCCCAAACACCCTCTGGCTCGGCTCATTGCTGTGCGCAAGCAACACACTAGTCGATGGAAGAAACACATGTTCTTGGGGCGTAAACATGCATTCCTGCGGACTTTATCAATCTACAGGATCTGTCTATGGGCCATGGCCACAGCCCTGGGATGTCTCTTTGGCTTTGCTAGACAGCTTGAAACAGAGCTGGCCTGGACATCCGGTCTTCAGGCAATCTGTCCCGCCATCGAGTTTTTTCTCTTGTCTGTTGTTATCTTCGGTATGATATACCCTTCACATGTGGGAGATACAAGGCTTATTCATAAATGGGATAGTATTTCGGCATTCGCACATGAAGTGGGCCATTTCTACTCTGTCCAGCCCGAGAGTGCCGTCAGAATCGAAGAAATATCAAATCACAGTGCTTGGACCATTTAAAAAGCCTCAGCAACTTGGCAGGCCAATTTTCTGTACCAAAATATAACCTGTTAACTGTTCAAGTATGTTTCTAGAAATGGCTCCGTCTGACACTTTGCAAGATGTTTTACAACACTTGAGACGTCGGCATCTGATAGGTGATACAACACATATCAATCATCAGATAATCTTTCCTGCACATCAATTCTCAGCTCTGAATCTCACAGAGAAACTTGCGGATGTGGGTGTTGGGGATCTCTCTGTGCTGCACATCCGTATATCTGTGCCTGGTGGATCATCAAATTATCATTCACACTCTGGTCTGTCTTTTCTGCAGCAAGTGCATATTTCATGCAGCCTAATTCCTACTCAAGTAGCCTCTTCCTCCCAATCCAACCCAAATGCTCAAGGATCTCAGTTCTCTCAATCTACCGGAAACTTTGGGGGTCTACGTCCAGATGGTAGATCAAATCCTTGTCTCTGGTGCTCACAAGACTGACACATTTGGAAGTCTGGGAGCCACTATCCACAGGGCGATGGAGGTGCAAAATCTGTACAAATCACAACCCCTGTCTGCAAAGGCGTATTGCCATACATGAGCAAGGAACGAAACACCAGGGCAATCTTATGCGACATGATGACAAGGGATCTTCAAGTTCCCAGGACACAGATTCGGGTTCTGATTCCGGGGCTGTTGCATCCAGGCCTACTCTTCCTCCAGCTCAAATCCTTGGCCCCCTTGCTCAAACCCTAGCAGACATACGGAAAAATCCAGATCCACAGCAGCATTCTTATGTGAATGAGGATGCTGGTGTTGTTGACTGGGGTCTCAGGGATGACTCCGATTCAGACCCAGAACAGGAACCACAGATTCACATGACAGCACAATTGGCTCAGGCTATGCTGGACTATTTGCTGGAACCGGAGAATTCAGAAGCCTCTGATGATCATTCAGAAGAACGCAGCAACAATAGCCCCTCCTCTGACTCTGATGATGGTAGAATTTCATTTGAACCGGATCTTCCCAATGTTAAATGAAACACAGATATGCCAAGCATTCATGGTCGAAAGAGCCACAGTGTTAATCTGGATTCAGTGGACTCGACTTGGTTCCCATGGCCGGATAAGGAGGTACCACTCCTTTTCCCTAACATCAGTATTTTTCTTACCTTCCAACAGTCTTGTGTGCTCGACATCTTGAGGCACATTCCACGGTGTTCCTTCTCTAAGAAGCAGAATGCTGCCATCCACTGGGCAATGCTTGCTTTGGGTCTCAATCATCTGCCTTCTGACCGTGTCATGGATGATATTGACAAGGCACTACAGAAATTATGTGGAATTCAGAGCATCCGGTACACTGGAAAGTTTGATCACATATACTATGTAAATGACCTAGCTGCCATCATCGCCCAGGAAATGGCCAACCCCAATACCCGGGAGCACTTGCACTTCTTTCCAGAGGATTCAAAGCCTTCACTGTCTCAAGCTTGGCAAGCAAATCGCTGGTTGGATGAGCTTGATCCTGATCTAGCTACACCCATGGAGCGGTTCAAAAATCAGGATTTCTATGTGTATGAACCAGCCCTCTTGCAGAATGGCAGTGTATGTATGCCAACCAGGTGGTTTAGACGAGGCAATGTGAAACTTGCTCGAGCCTGGAAAATGACAAGGGGTTCTCCCAATAATATGAACATGGGATGGATTGTTCAAGCGGACCAGGAGATTGAGATTACAGAGGCGGAGCTGTTGTTGTCTTTCCCACTTCTGGTTACCAGCTTTCAGTCACGCAATATGCCTGATCCCAGGATTATTCGAGGGGTCCAGTGTGCAGGACAGCTGGAAATGTGGACCAAGACAAATGCTGTGGAAGGGAATCGGTGGCGAAAACTCAGTGTCGGCCACCGAGTTGTTGCATTTCCAATTTGGCTGTACTGTGATGACACATCTGGCAACACCTCAAAAAAGTGGAACAAGCACAATTCATTTCTCTTCACTGCTGCTGGTCTGCCCCGGAAATTTGTGCACCGTGAATCAAACATCCACTTTCTTTCTACATCAAATGTTGCACCTCCTTTAGAGATGTTGGATGGTATAGCAGACCAGCTCCAGGAGTGCCAGACTCATGGCATTTGGGCCTGGGACTGCAGGGAAAAAGAACTCGTACTGGTTATTCCTTCAGTTCTGGCAATGCTTGGGGATAATCCCATGCAGAGTGAGTTTGCTTGTCATATAGGATTCAGAGGAAAATTCTTCTGCCGTGTGTGCTGGGTTAAGGGTGACGCTGAGGATGAGGATGAAGATGGAGCTCATGGCAGCGATACCAGTGCAGCCTCCACAGCTAGCCAGAAAAAACGGAAGACCAAGAAGAAAGATGAGACTTTAACCGATATCATCAGCCGCATTACCCAATTTATGTCGGTGAGTGATCTCTTTGTTGCCAGATCACCCCCTCTTAACGGCCTATTCACTAGCTTGGTCGCTCAAGAAGCAAGGAGGAAACTCAAGCAGAGCTACGAACTCACTTTGCCACGGCATCATCTGTTGGTGGTCAAACAAAATTCAAGAATAGAAAGACGGACTCAGGAATCAAAGACACATTTCAGGGTGCATTCTTGGAACGCATTTTTGCTGTTACTGGCAAGCGTCAGGGGACAAAGACTCAGAAACAACTAGCTGTGAATGCACTTCTCAGGACCTTTCCGCAAGATATAACTAGTCCAGTCTGGCGAATCAAAGGCCTGGATCCGCATCAAGATACCCCAGTTGAAATTCTCCATGTCATTCTCCTTGGCTTTGTGAAGTATTTCTGGAGGGATGCCATTGCTAGGATCGAGAAATCTGACAAAAAAATCCTGATTGCTAGATTGTCATCATGCAATGTTTCTGGCCTTGGAATTTCTCCCCTAGCAGGCCACACCTTGGTCAATTATGCAGGTTCATTGACTGGCCGTGATTTTCGTGCTATAGTCCAAGTAGCTCCGTTTGCGCCCGTCTCCTTCCCTCCCTCTCACCATGCATAACAGTGACTGGGGCCATGGCTCACAGGATTCCACTACCTACTCGTCATCTCATTTCCACTCCGATGACTCGCAGATATCGCAGCCCCAGGAGCGCAATGCTTCCACCCTTGTCGACCACCTTGCAAATAATTACCACCTGGGCGACGCCTTTCGCACGGAGCTGCACACATTCAAGGATGTCAGTGCTTCTTTTTCTTTTTCAGTTTCCCGTTAAGCTCCGCCCAGGTTGCCAGCGGCATACCTGAGCCCCACTACACCGTGACCGTGCTACAGCAGGCCCTCTTTTACAAGACGCTTCAGGTGCTCGAGGATACGCAGGCAATGTGCTCAGAGACCCAGAAGCTGGTGCAAGGACTCGAGAAGGCGATGTCTCGGACGGACAAGCTCACCAGGGACCAACAGGTGCGTGCAGTCCTGAGTCAACTGTCGGCGCGTTGACGATCCCTTACACAGTATGATGTGTCCGCCGCTTGTAGGTTCAGCCTCTACACGGGCCGCTGCTGGGACTTTGACAATGAGGCACTCAAAAAAGTTGTCTTGGTCAGTCCCTCTCCTCTCCCTTTCTAGCCTACTCATTGCTGTCGGTCTCCTCGTAGAGTTACCTTGACCAGCACAAGGACAGCAACGGCCTGGCGGTGTGCTTCAAAAACAAGAACAGCCCGTTGCATCGAGCGCTCTTGGCCGCAGTCGGGCGCCAATTGTCTAATGCGAAGACCCTGTTTCGCAGGCAGGTGCGTCTTGCTTATATCATCCCAAATCGACGCCGACTGACCTTGACCTCATCCCAAGTTTCTCAATGCACGATCCCAGACCGGCAAGAACGGCGGGAACGGGGTTACTGGCCTGTCGATGGAGCTCGGTCGGCGGGCGCTTGGGGGGTCGGAGAACGTCAAGTCCAAGCATGCCATATGGTGTCTTATTATTGTGCATACTCGTCTGCTACTGGACGAGCGGGTACTAATCCCTCACATAGCGTGAGTTCATGCGCAGCTCTCCAGACCTGCAGCGTATCGTTACGGACCACGACGACGATGATGTGGACGTAGACGATGACGTTCTTGACGACTCGACATCCACGATACCCGCCAAACGGACCATTTCGGGTACCAGCAAGCAAGCGGCCAACGGCAAGGTCCCCGACTCCTTCTGGGGTCAAGTACAGACGTTGTACAAGGCTGAGGCAAAGAAATCCGGGACGGACATGAAGTCGGATGGATGGAAGAGGTGCGTGCAGTCATCTCCAGTATTACACCGCTGATGTTTCTACAGTTTCATGAGTAACGCCGTCAAGCTTGAGCTCAAAGAGTTCCCCAGCGATCCCATCTCCCTAGTTGTCACGCAGCTCCCATCCGCGCCCACGCCCACGCCCACGCCCACGCCCACGCCCACGCCACCCGCGCCCGCACGCGGAACACTGGCCGCGCTGTTACAGACACCATCATCAACGACTCCTCGTTCCGGCTATCGCTCGTCCTCCGCAGCTTTCGAGTCCAGCTCTCGGACGTCCCTTACAACTCACTCCCGCAGCTCCTCCTTTGGTAGCAGCGGGCAGTCTCTTCGTATGTGCTTGTTCCCTCGGCGTTATCGACTCTTATCCCGCTTTAGCACCTTTGCATTTCGAGTTCCCTCCGACCCAATTCACAATGCGCAATGTTCCTGGTACGTGCTAGTGACTTCCGTCTTCAGATGGCTGACTGTCATATATAGTAAGGCCGCCCACCGGCGTGTACGGCGGTTCGTCCCCGCGAAGGGATTGAGTGTTCTCCTCTGTCCCTCTCCCAGTGCTTCAACAGCTCTGGTCCACGTATCTGCATTTCAATAGTCCCGTCGTGTTTTTATATACTTTAAATACATTTAATGCCTGTTTTCCGCGACGTGGGCGAGCATATTGAGCGGGATCGTCGTAGCCGCACCTCGGAGGTGTGTCCATAAGCGGTGGTCTGTCGTACGAAAGTGCTGCCGTAGGCGTTAGCATTGTCGTACGATTCTGCCGTCGGTGATTTCTTAACTGTGCCAAAATTGCCAAAACATTAACATGGCATTGCAATTCAGTAACATCCCTGGTATTAACAATTTCTTACGCGATCGGTCACCCCGTGTATGTCATGCTCAAAGCCGAGGCGGAGCCACATCAGATGAATGTCGACCAACTTGTCTGGGCAGGGGTCCCGGACCTGCTCTTGGAGTTCCTCAAACGTCGGCTTCATGATGGTGCCCAAACAAATCACGGCTGGCCTTTATGCAATCAAGTCAATTCGCTGGTCATCGCACTGATGTGGTTGTTGTCGTCAGAGTGTGAGTCTGGTGGCGGCCGTCAAAAAACTTGTCCAATCTTACAGCTCTGTGTAGCAGCCATAAAGGCGGAATCGCCTGCCACCCGCGACGAAGTGATGGAGCGAATAAGACCTTACGTCTTGGCTGCCTTCAGAGTTTGTCATTCCGCTCCACTGCATCTATTCTAATTAGTTCTCATTGTCTACAGTACCCGCTTTCCGCACACGAATGGTACTTCAGCGGCGACTCCAAGCCAGCGACTTCGAATTGCACACGCGGATTCAAAGATGTCGAGTACTTTGGCAGCAAGAGAACGATGGGTATCCCCTCGGCGCCGATCTACGCCATCCTATGCTACTTCACGCGCCTAGACACGTTGGTGCCGATGTTTCCCCTCCATCTACAACGCTCTTCCCGTGCCCTCTCCACAAGATCGAAATCCAAAGTCGGACCAAAGCGGGAAGACGTGGAACATTTCATAAATGAGTGCCGCACGCGGTTCGAGTCCTGGACTCCGAGTCCTTGTTCTAGCCTCAGACAAGTTTCGCCGGCGGTCCAACCTTACCTCTGCGGCTCACTCACGGGCCGTTGGAAAGGTTCTTCCATTGTAAGTGCTAGGTTTAATTCATTGTTTCCGGCCTTGTTCAAAACGGATGGTCTAGGTGCCTTATGTGAACGAGTATCGACAGTGGCAGACGGACCTCAAGAAACCGGAGAGCATGGACACCTTCTGCAGACAGCCTCTGTATATTACGCTCCGCGAGCACTTTTACTGCTCTCTGGAAGTTGAACCTCCTCGTAGCAATCCTAAAGATCCACACAGTTGGCTTCCCGCGTCTTGGGAAGAACACGACGTGAGTGCATCTCGAATCCGTTTCTTCTGAGACACTGAGTTTAACAGGATGGAATCGCCATCATTGACGACTCGACCAACTGCAAACGATTCTACCAGACGCGAGTCGATGGTGAAGAGCGGCCGGAGAATATCGCTGATGTACTAATTACTGGGCAGGTGAGTGGTTTGAATTCGGTTATGTGTTTGTCGTGAAGTGTTACAGACGGACGACCCGTATGCTGCTGCATGGGGCGCTTTTAAAGTCTTTGGTCGCGTCCGGCTTTCCGACGGTCTCGTTTTTCTGCGCAGGGAATCAGTGAGTTGAGATTCTCGCTAGCTGACATTCCAACTGATAATGTAGATCGCTGGTCTGGGAACAACCCTGCTTCGTGGATACTGTGCGTTGCGAGTCTCTTCTCCTCTCTTCAGCCAAGTTTGAACTTTTCCAGTATCTTCTTCAAACAATTTCGCCGGGCGATATAGAGCGTTGAACGTAGAGGCTGAGGTGGCAGAGTGGGAAGCGCCGTTCAGTTTGTGTAAGATGGAAGAGAGTTGAAGGCCGATAAGCCAAGGTCATTGTTGACGTTAGGGCGGATATTGTCTCAAATAATTGTATTCGGCCTCCGCGCGTCATAGTCTAGACACAACAAGTTTCCCCAAAAGGAAATGCGCATGTCAGCCGCTCGTCCACTTTCTGCCGCACTTTTACCATCTCCCTCCTCGTGCCTCCCACCTCTCCGGTCCCTATGCTCAGCCTCGATACCGTCCCACAGGAGATCCTCGAGAGAATCGCATTCCTCTCTGCAACCGAGACCCTGCTCGGTCCTCCATCTTCGCTGGTCACGCTGCAGAGTGCCAACCGCCAGATTCACGCCAGTCTATCTTTCACATCCAATCCATATCTTTATGCGCGAATATTTGCCTTCAAGTTTGATGTCGGCCGCTCATCCCGCCAGGTATCCGATCGCTCGTCCCCCAGTATCCTCGCACACGAGCTGGTCCACCGATTCCGCGTCCTTCGTCGCGTCCGTGCCATGGTCTCGGCTGGAGACATCGACCTCGAGCGCGAGATTCTCTTCCACTCGTACTTGATGATGCTCGAAAATGCCGGCAAGAACGAGGAGCAGCTCCGTGACTATGCGCGTATGGAGGACTGGCTTCGGAGTTATCTCAAAGTCAAGCCCCCGATCGAGCAGTGGCCGCCGCATAACGACCACACTTCCCTGGCCATGTGGTTGTTCTGGTTCTTACTGAGACCAGGCAAGTTGGTGTTGCTGGCTCCACTCGGCAACAATCTGACACCCGGCTTTCTTATTTTAGCTGATTATGCCAACGACGAGGACTCGACTTGGGATATATTGAATGTCCTCAAGGTGTATGCGCTCGGAGCTCACAAAGTTGGTGCCTCTCCTCCGTCTTCTACTCCCCGCTAACAGCGTTTTTGTATCAGTATCCGCTGACAGATCCTTCTTGGGTCAATTTCTTGCCGGACAGCCGGCCCCACTCGACTAACATTGTCCACTACTCGGAAGCCCACCAACTCAAAGTCCCTCCTCTCGCGACACCGGCAATACTTTCCTTTCTCACTCTCTTCAACTTGAAAGCCAAAGCTCTCGATTTCGGCCCCACCCTAGAAATACCCATCAAGGCCGGCTGCAACGAGTGGGAATACGAGCTCGGTCGTTGCTTGAGCCTCAGCCGACCCAATTTAGACAAGGGGGTCACAGAGTCGTTCAGGCCTGGAAGGTAACTCACTCCCAGCCGTCTATTCCCTCATATTGCGCTAATTGCGGCTTGTAGTGTCGAAGGCACATGGGAGGGAATCTTTACAGTGCGCCGACCTTCTCCCGCTGACATTTTCGCCCCTGATCGACCACGTTTTCTATAGTATACCGAGTTCACCGCGTACGCGGCACTCCTACAGGGCGCTCCACCGCCGATTCTGCAGAGGAGTGTGATAGCGCGGCATCGGCAGACGTGGAAACTGCGGGAACATCATCATTTTGGTCCTTCTGCAGCTCCACCGCTGGGTTCCGCTTGCTCTTCTGGGAGTATTCCGGATTTCGGTAGCAAGCGGGCACCGTTGTCAGCCGGAGACCCTTTGCGCGCTTATTTCCCGACTGGGACGCGTATAGTCGAGTCGCGCGAAGGCTTGGAGGTGTTTGAGCCGAATTGCAGAAAGGAGCTGCGATATCATCGTGCTACGTTGTTGCCTGTGATGGAGGGCGCTGACGTTGATAGCGAGCAGCAGGTGCAGGATATCATCATTACTGGCGAGGTTCGTTTTCCTGTGCCTCGATTCCAAGCGCGTATGTACTGAGTGAATTTTTCAGGGACATTCTGCGTGGGGTACGTACTGAGCTCAACATGAACGAAAATCTGACTTTCTGCGTTTTAACAGGCCAATTTAACCTCGTCGGCCGTGGTATGTGATTTCTCTCCCAAGTCTCAACTCAACTGACCCCGCGTAGTCCGTCCTTGCGATGGATTTATCAGTCTATGCAAAGAATACGTCGACGACGATAGAGGGAAATGGATATATCGGGGCTATCTTGTTGGGAATGTGAACAGCAACCTTGCGGGGCGGTGGCGCGATACGCTTAGTCCTGCGTCGGTACCTGGGTATGAGGGGTGTTTTATCATGGCGAGGAGAAGGTGAGGCTGAGCGTTTATTTGGGCTTGCTTCTGGGTCTGGTGGGGAGGGCTGTAAAGTATAAATTATTGGGCCTTTTTAGGGTTGTAATTGACGATAGGATATATTTAATTTGAATCGAGTAGAGGAAGGGCAAATACTTGTGTTCAAGAGTGGGTGTCGAGACGAGCAATGAAACTTGTCAGCGAATTGTGTTCTAACAGCTTGAGGCTTGACCGAGTTACAGTCAAGTGCTTGATTCATGTTCGAAATGCCTCCTTGAATGCCACTTATAACTTTGAACATTGAAAAATACACAGCTGCATGTCGTAAGGTAAAGAGAGTACTCGGACGTTGCTAAAGAATCGTAACAGTAAGGAGAACAGTAACCCCGTCCGTTGCGATACCTTGATTCGGTTAGTTCAGTGGATCGCACAATTTTCAAGTCAGCCATACCGTGGTTCACTCTGTATCCCAATCCGAGCGTCAGTTTCAATTCCCAACGGTCGAAAGCGCGCCACTAACCCGGTCGACCCCGGGGCGAGGAGTCCAGTCATATTCTGTGCGACCGTGGAATATTTGACGCCATCGTGAGAGGTGTGTCCCACGGCTGCAGCGACGAGGAGGTCGCGGCCTAGTTATTCTGCGTTAGACAAGGTTCTTTGATTACAAAGAGAGAATACAGACCAACGTTGTACCCATCTGGAATGATAGTGTGGCCGTCCCAGACGTCCTGCCAAATGCATGTTAATGTTGTAATTTGCCAGACGCGCCGACGAACCTCCTCTTGCGAGACCCTTCACTGACAGTGAATAGGTTGCTTTTGAAAAATATAACAACGTACGCTAGGAACAACGCGCCACTGTTGGCCTCTGTCCCATTCTGGCGGAAGACCCTGTAGTCTGGTTGAAGACCTCACGCGCGCGTATATGGATATATGGAAGCCTACCTGAAATGATTCCCTCCGACGAGGCTCTCCAAACAGGTCCCGACGTCGTCGTCGCCGAAATCGTATCTGAGCTCAATCTAAATTCGTAGACACAGGGGTTAGATGCTGAGTGGATGACAGACAGGGATAACGCGCCGTTTGGTTGACCCATCCGTTCCCGTCCCCGAGGTTCGCAGATTGGGGCGCGCCTAGGAGACATTCAGCTTGAGGCTCATCGCGTCAGGAAAGAAGATGCGGACCAAGATGGAAGCCGAGGCATTCGAAGGAGCTAGAGACAAATGAGGAGCTGAATGGCCTCTTGGAATGGGACGACTTACAATCCGATGGCTTGTGCGTAATGGAGGATTCCGGCGTCTGTCAAGACCGCGGGCGAGCTGAGACCAGAAATGATAACCTGGAGAGTCGCGTCGTGTCAGTGAAGGAATGAATGGTCGGAAAGAGGATACTTGCATTGAGCGGTTCGCCTCCGCCGCCACCAGCTAAGATGCAGGCGATTAGTTTGACGCGTGGGCTGAGAGGAACGTGCGCTGACCATTGTCGAGCATGAAGCCGCCGTTCTTGGTTGGATCGTAGAATGCGAGGCCAGCATCGGTGTTGGAGACGAGGAGGGTCGAGAGAGCCTGAAAGCCCGCGAGAATGAGCTGTAGTCCCAGCATCGAGTGTGATGGAAGAGAAGAAGATGCACCACTTCATCCGAGACGGTCAAATATGTCAATCGAAGCAACGACCTGATGCCGTCTGTTCCGGGCCAGAATCATCTCTAAAAATTGGAGGAAAATCATGCGAGTGCCCTGTTGAGCTCGAAAAGGTTGCGGTCCAGCGTCCCGGCGTCTCCGACCCTCGGCGGATGGGGATCAGTATTAAACTTCGCGCGGAAGAATCACAGAAGATCACCTGTCAGCAAACTAGGTTGCCATATCCGGCAAGTGGACGCCATGCCGAGCGATAATTCAAGAAATTCCGTGAAAAATATTGAAGCTGGAATAATGGCGGTCGAGTTGAAATTACCCCGAAGAGAAGAGATATGAGGATGGCTGTCAAAGCGGAGGCTCGGAAAGATTGTGATTTGTTGTGAATGATTCCGTGTCACGCGTGACAGACCGCTTACTAGGTTCGCCAGTGGCCACGACTCCCCAGGTGCGTCGCCTCAGCCCCTCGACTCCGCTGTATATGCTCAAAAACCTTCCATCCAAGCTCATACTCGCCTTTTCGGCTCCCAGATCTCTCCTCCGACCTCTCAAAACGCGACTGGTGGCGCTGTGAAAACAAGTGTATCCAGACTCTTTGCAAGATTGCTGCGCGCAAATCCGGCTTGTTTCCGGCTTTGTAGCTTTCTTCTACCTTCAATCTACCCGCGTCCTCGCCGCTCGTGCGCATGGCAGAGCCACAGGACGATGTCGCCTCCGCTGGCGATGTCTCGGACGACGGTCGTGCAGCTGCGAGTACCAGTGCCAGTGCACCCGTAAACGCAGACTCTGCTTGGACGTCTCGCCGGGGAAAGGCCAGATGTGACTCGTGTCGTCTCCGAAATCTCAAGGTGCGTTGCAGAATCTTGATTCAGAGAACCTTATTCTCATTCCTTTCAAGTGTGACCGGATTCTTCCGACTTGTAACCAATGCCGTTGGACCCCCGTGACCGACTGCACATATACTCCTTTGCCCACTCCTGGTGCGTGCCCTCTTTCCTTCTTTCTGCTCCGGGACTAATATTCGGCGTAGCTCACAGAGGAGTTCCCCGCTGTGATCGGTTCGTCTGCTTCGATTTTTTCTCTATTCAAGCCTTCTGACGAGTGGCACAGCTGCCGCGAGTCTAATCTCAAGGTTCGACGTCATCCAACTTGGCCCGCCCTCCACTGACGAAGTAATTTTAGTGCGACAGAGCGGCTCCCGTGTGTCAGTATTGCCGCGAAGGCAATATAACTGACTGCAGGTACACACCCAAGAAGCGTGCTCGTCTTCCCGCCGAGCACACTCAGCCTTTGTCACGGGTACCTTACAACACCCAGGCGTCATCCGCTTCTTTCATGTTTACCAACATTTCCGGTCCTGTCGAATCCGGTCCATCTTTCAATCGCCCATTTGTCAACGAAAATATTCAATCCGTTTCCGGCACCCATCGCGAGTCTAGGACGATAGACATCAATCCTCCTTACCAGCGGACGACCTCGTTTTCCGAAGGGCCCCCGCTCGCGCTCCTCCCGGCTCCAGGTCCTCCCTCGACCTACCCGGCTCAACCCTTCATTTCGCACTCCTTCCCCGAACCACCGCTCCGGTCCTCGCAGTTCAAACCCTGGGTCCACCCATCCTTCATTCCCCTTCCTGAGCCGATGCTCCGTCGTCTGAATGGGCTGCGTAGCACGGAGATGCCCAGTCGGGAGGAATTCGACCAAGCTTTCGAGGAATTCTTGTCCAAGCTCATGCCCGATTTGCGCGAGACGGCGACGTTGGCGCCCGAAATCTACGCGACGCTGGCCAACTGTCTTGCCAAGGGCAACATCACGCGTTTGTCGACGCGTCTGCGCGCGTGGGCGACGTGTCACCGGCTTTCCTCGGGTTCCAACAAGTCGAACTTGATATTGGCGCCGAAGGATGGGATGTTTGGCATGTCGGACGCTGATGAGCTGAAGCTGGTTAATGAGTATCGGGCGGCGATGGATCAGCCACCTAAAGCTGCTGCTTCCGGGGAGGCTAACGGGAATGGAGCTGCTGGTGCGGGTGGCACAGAGGGTACGCAGTCCCAGTTTGAGCGCGTGCCTGTACAGCCGCAGATCTACGACTGTCTGGCGTATGCTCACCGCGGGCATGCGTCGTCTGTTGCGGTGTTGATGGAGATTCGGAGGCTCGGAATTGTGCGTGCCACCACCGTGCCACTTTCGTCCTTGGGTCTGACTAATTGGTTTTTCACTGCAGGCCTCCATTACTTGGCCGATGGCCGAGATTTTCATTAGCTTGTGTCCGCTTTGCAAGGTGGCACCTGGGCCTGCTGGTGCTGGTGGCAGCGCCAGCGCCAGTGCTAGTCCGGCGCCCAAACCTCCGTCGGCGAGGGTTTAAAGTTTCAGTTATGATTATGGATTGAATATGGATTTGGCTCGGTGGGTAGGGTATTGAATTTATGTATGTCGTGAATCAAAGTTTTTAGTGGGCGTCGGGTTTTATTGATTCCGAATATATTGCTTGGGCTCTGGCTCCACAGACTCCGAGACTTGGACGCTCTCCTTCTGCTACTGGAGCGGCTGAGAAGTTGAACTCCGAAACTCATGCGCAAGACTCGGACGGGCGCGGTGTTTTAGTGGACCGTCGGGTTTTATTGCTTGGGTCCTCAGCTCTGGCTCCCGTAAGCTTCGAAACCGTCCCGGAACGTGGACGCCCTCCGTCTCGCCACCGAAGCGGCTGAGAACTTGTACACCGAAACTGACGGGCAAGAGTCACTCGGACGGGCGCGCCGGGCGGTCGATTTTCGTGCTGGGATCAACGTGACAAGTACTCTGGTCCATTAGACGTCACTGAATCTATTTCTCGATATATCTAGGTTTGGGTACGATCTCATAGTTGTTGAACCGATCTGAACCGTGTCGGCATGGTTCAGCAGAAGCCAGCTGCGGGCCTCGGGAACACGTCGGGAGCCAAGAGGCCGTCGCGATGACTCTGACCATTGGTCAAAACGGGAACAAGGTTCCTTGGACAATAGGATCCGAGTTCGCGTCCTGCGGAGTCGTGATCAATTCTTATGATTACTTGGCGTCTGAAAAATATTGTGGCGCGGGGGGCGCGAGGCGGGTGGACCGTGCTGGTCCTGGGCCCTGTAGAAATCGTCGCAAGAGAGTTAATCGCCCGCTCAGCGAGCGTTTGGGTGCCTGGACGCGGGGACCCTGGGAATTCAACAATTCGGAGATTGGCTAGGGCCCCCGGACCGTCGCTTAGATTCGGGCACCAATTAAATGATTTGTAGGCGTAGGTGCGATGGATTTCGCGGGGTTCTGGGTGACTCGCTTTCCAGGCGCTGTGCGGGGGCGCGCCGGTCGCCAGACGGCGGTGTTGTGGGGTCGAACACTGCTGCTGTATTCTGTATTGTAACTAGCGTAAAATATCAATACATAGGATAGGGAGACCGTGTGGGTAGGGTATGTAGGTGCTACACAACGTTCTGGCAGTGGATACAGAAATTAGTGGCATGCTGGGCGTATAGGTAGTAGGCGCAGATGTGTAAGTTGAGGAAGATTAGGTGCGGGGGAATCCCACCGCGTAGACGATTAGGGGCATGATAATGGTAGATGGTTGCATGGTCAGTGGGCGTGTCGGCGCGGGAGGGGCATGGAGAGCGTGGTGTGGGCGTTGGGGGGAATTCTCGGGAAACGAGAGCGTAGTGGTGTGAGGAGCTAGGCATGTCGTTTGGTTCGGTTAGTCAAATCATAGGAGCGTGAATGCCAAGGAGCAAAGTCGATCTGGGTAGGTGGGTGAGAGAGGATCGACATGGGGAACCGTGGTGGACTGACCATGGTCAACGCTATCGGCGACAGTTGGGACATAGGGCCACGGGTGGTCTTATGTTTTCTACTGCAGAGGCACCACACCAGCGCGGGTCGGTATCCGGACGTGCGGGACAGCCCTTGATTTTTATGTGCCAAGTTGCGCGACATGAAGGGCACGAAAAAGGACGGAGTAGGCACATCTTCCGGTGTGTCTTGGGAAGTCAGCCATCCCGATTTTAACAGAGAAAATTGTGGGTCCTCTGGTCCAACTCGAGTCAAAACCATCTAGGTCACAGCGCGCTCGTGTTGCGTGTACGCGTCGGTCCATCAGCCAGTAGAGTCGGATAGACGCCAATGTTACGCACCGGCATCTGAAAGAACGCCCCAAAAGAAATAAGACCCCGTCTTTCTACAGCACGAGCACCGATTCGCGCCAGATACCATCGAATGGTCAGAAATGGGAAAGCGGAGGACAAAATCTGAGATGACATGCCATCACGGGTTCGTGGCATGATTGATTTGGTAATAACACGCGGGTTCACCTGGACCTACACAAGCACAGCAGCTCTTGCTTTGACTGGGCGGCGGCCTGCCGGTGCGAATGCCGAACGTAATTGCACACACGGGTGAGATTCATGCTCACTCTATACGCCAGACTCTCACTCAAGAGTCAATACCAGGTATACGGGACATTCGAGATGGCCGTGGCGACATCTACACCTTTTGGAGCTGGTCCTACCGAAGGTTGTTAGTCGTGCAGGCGATTGGGCTTACCGTCGAAGATGCCAAGACACGGGACCTTCATCTTGAGAAGATTGTGCGTACTATCGGCTTGCATCGCTCATGTGGTCGCTGACTCCCAGTCGCCCAGCAATCCTGCATTGATTCCATCGACTTTGAACACGAGGATGGCTGGGCGTACCTAGTGGACAAGCCCACCGGCCCACGCATTATCCATAAACCCAGGAAAGTCTACCAAATTCCCTGCGACTTCCTTTGGGCTCCACGAGTCGATGTGTCGGAAATCGACATGCAAAAGATCCACCATGGCAAAGGGCGCGCGATATGGCGTGGCAAGGAGGTGGATGTTCACATCGGATGTGACGGTGCGGTACCCGCGAGACATCATTGGCCATGGTTAAACTGTTTCAAGCAGATGTGGAGCTAACAGTGATAGAGGATGAAACGAGAGCTCTGAAGGCAACAATGGGAATGGATGTCACCTACGGAATCGTCGGCCATATTTTCAGGGGCGAGAAACTCGTCGGAGTCATGAGAGAGTCTTCTCGAGCGTCTCGAACCGTCGGACTGGTATGTGATACCAAAGCCTTTTCTTCTCCGATATTCATCGTCCGACAGGCTGACCGCGCCGCCGTTTATGCGGCATTCGCTCTTCTTGAGACCGCGTTTATCCTCCACACTCACATCTTGGACATTCAAAGCATCGCCATGAGCGAGACGGGACGAGTTCGGATGCTTGACATCCACACATTCAAGTATTATCGTCGTAACGAACGCGAGAAGCTTGAGCAAGATGCTCAGAAATACCATTGGGGGCCCCTCAAGGAGCTCTTCGACATTCTCACGGAATGTGTCGGGTGCCCAATAGGGCTACCTGGTTATTTCTTTTTCCCGACCTCAACGATACTCGCCTCGACACCATCTCCGGACACCTTCATGCTCATCTCTCTTTGGCTAACGTTTGACACGTGCGTTCAGTTTGACGAGGAAAAGAAGAGACGTCGTCGCAAAGTAGGCTCCAAGACCTCGTTAGAGGTTCGGACAGCTCGGTCCAAAGGGCACACTCACGCGCCTGTCAAGGCGACTCGAACCCTCGACTACCACGACCCTCCTGCCAGACTCGGTTCCTCACGCGGACGATCAGCTGAACTCCGCGTGCTCCTGGCTCCCGAGGACGAGCGTGTCGATGGCGGAGGCTTCATCGTCGAGGAAGACGAACGCGGCGGCCTCATCTTCAAGGAAGAAGACCGCGTCGAGGCGCGATGACCCATTTCGCATTATATCATACCCCACCACATTGCTTAGGACTCGCCCACCATTCGACTGTATCCATATTGCTTTCAGGATCTCTTTACTGCACATATGTATCCATTTCTTCGCACCCTAGCACCCTACAAGTCGTTCTTTCGTGAAATAGAATGCCGTCTGACTGTGACCAGATCTCAGCCATTGTGGGAAGGACAGTTCGCGAAGAAAACGTGTTTGCCCGATTCATCACTGCCGATGGCGTTGAAACATCGATCTGGTCAGCGCAAGCAGTGACCTCCAGGGAATGGAGGCGGAGTGCCGGCGCCTGAGAATAATTTCCACCGAAAATGGACGAGATCGGAGACGGGCAGTGACTCGCCTCCATGACTCCGTACCGAAGATGTTTTCTGGAGGCCGGAGCGACGGGCTGGGCAGGTCGCTGATCCACGCGCCCAACGACGGCGGCCATGACCCTTGTCGAAGCTTCTTCGCCTATATACTCCGTGGGTGAGAAGAACGATTAATTCATTATGAAACTCGGATATCAGCGGTTCATTCGTTCGTGCATCGATAACCTTTACAGCTTCGATTGCTACCCATAATTCCCGTTTTGTGAGAAGCAGCCAAGTAAACGACGAAAATCCTGGAATGGACAAAGTTACACACCACTGAACACCGACCCCGGAAAGTTCGGATTCTAGATTCTTCCCCCGCACTCGCTTTGATCACCCATCAGCTGTGTCGCGGTCAGACACACCGATTTGTCAACTTTGACCCCGCGTCTTGGGCGAGTGCAATTATCAATGTCATGAACATAATTAACATACACATGGACCCACAACTCTTGCCCAAATCCTACTCTTGGCTGCGGGAGAACCATGCTCAACGTAACACAGTCAGTGGCATTCAAAACTTAAAAGCTCCCAGGGCGTGCTCACAATTCAGATTAGACCTTCGTATATCTTGCACCAATTCTTCGCCCCGCCCTATCTCTGTAGTCTTATGCGTCAGTCGTTCAAGAAATAAAGTTTACAACCACTGTGATGCCTTCGGGGCACCGGCATGGACAGCCTTCTGAGTTGAAACTTGGGAAGTTCAGTCCGCCGATATCTTCGAGAATCTGAGGAATGGATAGTCCCAAGCGCCCGAGAATCGTTTCTCGAAAGTCTAAGGCCTTGTTGAGCATACCAGTCAGTGCCAAGCTTCTCCCGCACACCAAATTCGGCTTTCAGCATAGACATTTTGAAATTTCATGGATTAACGGGCCCTCCACAGCGCGAGCGGCCAAGTTTCTATCCATTCCTGTTTCGTGCAAATAAGGCCAGGAGCGGGCGAGGGATGTAGAAAATTACATCATGCTCGAGTCGGAAGGTAGATTCTTCCGTTGCTCTCATGGTCGAAAACTCTGTCCTGGCTACAGCACCAGGAACCCAAGTAGGAATGAAGAAAACGCCCACGAAGGAGTCAGAAGCAGCCCGAGCATTTTAGATGGACGGTTCAGCTGTGTTGGAGCTGTATCGCTCCCACTTACGGTCACTGGACACACCGACATGCGGCTTGGCTTGCGCGTCAATGTCCCGGAGATTCTTAATGACCTTGATACACCAGGACCCTCCACTGTTGGCCGTGGCAAAAGATCTCGGGAAACCACGCCTTTTGGAACTCAAAAGCTGGGATGACACTAAGTATTCGATTCATGCAGACTCGGAGACTTGAGAACATACACAAAATCAAGCCAAGTCTTCTTCTCTCCACTCGACGATGGGACGGTGCTCCGCTAAAACGAACAATTCCAGTATCATAACAGGTCGTTACAGGTATCATTAGTCGTTACTCTCATTAACATCCTTTTTTCACCAGGCGGCTCCCAAAACGAAGAAAAGTGCGCCCAATAACAGGCCCGACGCAGGACCATGCGACAGAGCAGCATCGGACGCAGTCGATGATGGCGCCGTCGACGCAGGAGTCGTACTCGTAGGCGTCGGAGTCGTAGGCGTCGGAGTGTTAGCCGCGGGTGAGGTCGGAGTCGAAACCGGGGTCGAAGTTGGGGGTGAGCTGGTCGAGGTCTGATCGTCTTCGTCGATGAGCGGGATCGACGAGGTGGCCCCGCCGCCGAACAGCGCGTGCTCGAAAGCACAAACTTTGTTTATACCGGTGATAACGTCGTTGACCGACGTCATGTTGAGTAAATCTGCTTGCCCTGTGCTCTCGAAGCTGATAGGGTGCATAATTAGCAAGTCGTCGCCAAAATAGCCATCGAGGGCTCACCAGTCCACACATTGGGCTATAGAGATGTGTGAGAACGGCAGATGCGGTAAAAGGAGGTGGACGTACGGAAGGTCGAGTGGAATGGGTCCGAGCATGCACTAGTAGTTGGATGGATACTCGGCAAGGGATACGATGGAAGAGAACGTACCAAGTGATTACGCTGATGTACGAATTTGGGCTAGAAAGGATCTGCCGAATACTCAGCGTCGGCTTTCAATAGACGAATAAACGGGACGCACCGGGTCCGTATTCTCCATGATGGGCACGAGCGACATGCAGAGTTTTATCTCGCTGTAATGCTGCACAGAATAGGGTCAGAATTGTCGCATTAGGGGCGGCGCCAGTGAGACAGGCGCACGCAGGAGCCGCGAGTAGCCCACTCACGTTCTCACATTGACCACACGTCGCCGGGGAAGCAGGGAACTGGGGGTCGGGCGTATCATCCGGGTCCTGGTCCGTGCGCAACCTCAAGGAGTTGTCCCGAGAAGGATACAGTGATGCCGTTGCGAGGAGAGCCAGGAGAGGGAGGACTTTGGCAATAAATAAGACCATCGGAGGGCGCACGCTGGCAGCTGGGGAAGGAAGATGGTGGCGAGGGGAGGAGACCTTCCTAGGGGAACAAATTCGTGCAAATTCACTGTCAGATGGCGTGATGGCAGAATTGACGCGCACATATGACTTGATCTCGGCTCACTTTAGCGGCGCGTTGCGTTGCTGCTTCGTCTCAACGTCGGACATCTGGTGCTTTGGCGAAAGAAGGAAAGCGCGCCAATAGACAAAATTGATCAGAATTTCTCCATGAAGGATTTTTCCTTAACGATCCTCGAGTCATGGGCACGTCGATCTCATCTCGAGTGGTGTGGACTACACCGCAGATAAGAGCACATGTCGGCGCCAACGATGAGCGCCATTGAATGTATTGCAGCTGTGCGACCGACCTTGTGCTGACCCTTGTCGGTGGACCCACACCTGATAAACACGGAGCACAGCAAACCAGCCTTGTTCGTAGCAAGAACGAAACTCTAATTCAATATGGTCTCAAGTCGTTTATTGGCGAGACGCACCGCAAGTCGCGGGAGTGTCCGTCCATCTATCGCCACAGGTGGATATCGAAGAATGGAAGCAGCTGGCTTACTCGGGCCCGGGCTTGAACGGTCTCGTGTTCCTTCTCGCTGTAACGATTTTAAACTGTATTATCAGGAGGTTTCATACGGGTACCCGCCGTCGCAGAGGCAGAGCTCCAGTCTGAAAAATCCCACAGACACGGACCGGGTTCCGTCCAGAAAGGGAGCGGTACAGCCCAAATCCAGCGACTGAGCACTTCCGAATACTGATAGAACGGCGAGCGCTTGAGCCCGTGTCTACAAACTCTAAGATTTGCAACGATCACCGAGGAGACAGACAGACAGACCGAGCAGCGGGAAACTCAATTAACAAGCGCGGGCGGACCGGGGTTGTCTCACTAGACACGTCCCCGCGTTCACAGAAAGACGGGTACACAGTATCCGGTGCAACTGCTGCTAAGCACTGAGCACCGAGCTCAACGTCCATCATCAATTGGTACGTCTGCCTGCACTGGGAGGGAAGATTGAGGAGAGACTCCGGACAGTCTTACGTCGTGACCCGTATGCAGATGTCATGATATTCGGGACCCACACCGTTATCATTGAACGACAAGAGGAAAAAAACGACGCTCGTACTACTCCTCGACCTTGGGCAGCCGTTTCTGGCGTTGCGCCCAACGAAGCTCCTGCACCAACTTGTCCGACTTGGTCGAGTACGGAAGTTTGACGCGATGGAGGAGATTGGGCTCGGGTCGCGTTGTGCTTGCGCGCAGGCGCAAGGCCGTCGGGCTGATTGGTGCGTCGAATATGAGCACTTCGACCTCTGCTTTAGGAGGGCGAGGAACCCTCGCCACGCCCCAGCCGACATCATGATTCTGCGCGTCCTCTTCCTCGCACCTGTAAACCGGCGGAAGATGGAGGTCGAGGAGCACATGGACGTGAAGGACAGGTCCGCGCTCTGGTGGTAGGAATATTGGGATGGGGAGGAGTTGGTTGATCCTTTGTCGAGGAGGGGGAATGGGATTTCTCATATCTTTGAGAGTAGCGAAGAGATCCTCCAACATCGTCCAGTGGTTGAACTCCAACTCGCGGGCAGTCCGCGGCGGCTGCAGCGAGCACAGCGAGAGAAGGCGAACCTGGTCTTTGTCGTCTATTAGGATGTTGGATAGTTGGACGCCCGAATACATCAGCCCCGCGCGTTCGATTTGCGAGATGACTTTGTAAACCTGAAAGAATGAGAAACATTGGCAAGACACTAAAGTGAGCACTCACCTTGGCCTTGTCCTCGTACTCGACCGGGCGGCCATAGGCCGGCTCCGTGAGGATCCCACATATATCCGTCGTCTCCGCACGCACGACGTGAGCAAGCGCAGGAAACGCCAAGTGTTCGAGGTGGTGCTTCATGAGCAGCTTGTACGCCACCATGGTCCTCCAAAGAAAATATGCATTCGAAGAGTCCCAAGCCAAGAATACATCGACTTTGTTGCCGTCCCACAAACCATCTCGATCCTCTGCGTTGCGCCAAGCGGTGGTTTTCACGTCCCGCTCGTCGACGAGTGGGCACCAGGGTGGGATGTCGGAGATTGTGGGCCTTTCATCAAGAACGGTGAGCTATTCCGGCGTGTTCTGATGGAAAATGGGAGGTACTCATGCTTTGCCGTATGCCTGATGCGATACCCTCGGTTGTCTTTCTCCTTGATCAATCGCGCCCAGTTGGTGCGCCCGAATTGTATCATTGGCAAGAGAGTTTGCTACGCAATGGATAAGGCTTCAATGCGACGAGTGTGGAATAAGCTTACGATGATTTCAAGGCCGCTGGAAGAGAGGCGATTTAAGCAAAAAGAAGAGCAGACGAGTCCTTGAGGAGGCGCACTCTTGGAATTTCCGATGCCACACTTGCACCTCTCTGTTTAGGATTTCGAGGGGAACCATGTATGTGGAGGAGGTGACTGCCTCCGCCTAGGTCGCACGGCGAATGAGCTGATCCAGGGCGGCAGAGCATGATACCTGGACCCACCTCAATGACCATCAGTTGGTCTCTTCCCGGCATGACTTTCCGCAGAACGTAAAATCGACCTGGGGTCCATCATTGAGATGAGAGAGTGGGTTGAGGTGCGACTGCTCACCATACTCTTCGTTGAGTCCACTGGTCGCAATTAAGCGCCCATGTCAAAGCTGCTGATTGAGGCGATCACCTTATAAAGTGAATGCTGCCATATTCTTCTTTCATTTCTATCTTGAGTTCGGTGGGCGCTTTCAACCAATCGCGGGAGGACCGGAAGATGGGCAGTGGGAGGTAGGGTGTCAGAAGAAGTCTGACGGGGCTTACTTAACGGCGGTCACTGGGGATCCTCAATGTCCGCTTTCGGAAAAACCGCGTTGGTTTTCGTCCCAACAGACAAATACCCGTACATGTGCAGTGCCGAGGGGTTGAGGCAGTTGGAATCATCTCATTTTAGATTCGATGAGGAGGTAAGTCACGACTCTTTTATTTTGATTCGAGTTTTGGGAGAAAGATCCGTCGACTCTACCGTCTTGCAACGCCTCCAGGTAGACGCCTTGGTAGGCACTTTTAAGTTCTACTCTCGTCTATACAATGTTCATTATTCCCTGACTCAAAATGTGCAGTCTTCAACAGAACCGATGCCCGAACCACGGATTTTGGTACCAAGTTCTACACCACTGTCCGACGCGCGCTGGGCTTGCGTGCATACACAAGCAGGTCATGGCACAGGCGGCTGCGACACATTATTGTCCTTCGTGTCGTGCCCAGGGGCTCCGTTGGTGAGCGATGCTAACATGCCTCATACTGTGTTAACGCCGGTTCAAGACAGGAACCTCTGAATTATTTATTCCACTCAGCGCAGAATTTTCTGCACATCCTCTTCATACATTACGGCCTCCCCTACAAGTAGTTCTGGATCGTCTCATCGCTGTATCAACACATCCGTGCCGTTCAAAGTTCAACTTACCTCATTGTAGACAGAGATATCATTTATGTTAGACCTACCTTACCTCAGAGACACTATATTATGCACAGAATAGTACTCAACAGACCTGTTCCTGCACAATAATTTATTTTGCCTCCGTCCAGTTCAATTTGATACAGCATCAATACATCACGAAGCAATTAGACTCCGGCGTGTATGACGTAACGCCTCGATCCTCCTTTCCTCCACCACCACCATCTGCGCTATTCTGGCGCCCAGCGAGTTACATCCAACCATCATCAGTTGCACACCTCACTCCCGCCGGACGCTGATGGAAAAGATCCCAGTGGCGCCCCCGCCGACCCCTCGGAATAGTCCAAGCACGAGTTACGCGACGGCCAACAACGGCGCGAATGGAAATGCGAGCGCAACGAATAACGACACTCCTGGATGCGCGCCACTCTCCCGACGTTGGTTTAGTGCCACACCGTCACCGTCACCACCGCCCCCACCTCGGATGTCGCAATGGTCAAGCGCTCAGGTTCCAGACAGCGGTTGGGCGGATGAGAATTTCCAGCTGGGTGCGGGTATGGTCGTCCTGCAGCAGACGACGCTCAAGGTTGCTATTATCTGGGAGAAGAAGAGGAGGTATTGGTTTTTGCCGAAAGGGAGGTGAGTCGACGCGTTGACGCGACGGGAGCGTGTTACTGATGCTAGAGCACAGGAAGGATGTTGGCGAGTCGTTAGAACAGACGGCACTTCGGGAAGCGTATGAAGAGGTTGGTTTGAATCCGTTCTTGCTTTTTGCTTCGTTTCTGAAAGAGTGCCCCTAGTCGGGTTATCGTGTATCTCCACTCCCCATCTACACGCGGACGCGCGCGCCAGGCCCGCCTGATAATCTAGACGCACAGTGGTCACCGAATTGCGAGCCCATCTACATCTGTACCACAGCATTTGCCCAACGGAGGCGCCATAATTTCGTCTCGCCACCAGGGGAATATCTGACGTTCTGGTATTTGGGGCAGATTCCCGAGGATGCGGTAGGCGTCTTGAGTTTTGGTCCGGATGAGATCTTGATTCTCCTGCAGGTACACGAAGAAGGGACGGGTATGCCGGACGAGGTCAACTATGAGACGCATCTGGTGAGCCCCGAGGAAGCGATGCATAGATTGTTCAAAGACGAGGCGCGTGTCGTGCAGTATGCCTGGGCGTTGTATCGTCATGTCAGTGGTGATTTTGGTTTCGAGCCAGCGGAGTGCTCACGTTTTTACAGTCGCTCAAGATTGAGGAATACGAAGCTACGAAACGACAGGAACTAGAGGCGGCGGGTGAAATTCAGTAGACGTTCTTGTGTGCCACCAGAGGCTCGGGTGCAAACATTTTGGAAATTCTTGTAGCATTGTGCAACATGTACTGTATCGTTGTCTTGATAACCCCAACTTTGTGGAAGCCTCGTGTGGAGCCTTGCGGCAGAATGTTGGATTGGTTTGCTGGATTTCTGCCTTGTTTTGGAAGGTGTTGCCGAGTGGCACACACGAACCCACACCAATCGACATTGTTCTTGTCTCCAGGATCAAACGAAACACTCTGATGGGAATCGGGTATATAAATGACGCGTCCGGGTCCTTGACCATCCTCTTGTTCTCGGTTTATCACCATCCTGAACATTTCTAGTGCGTATCGACGCGTCCTAGTAGTGTCCCCATCGTCTAACTTGCCTTCTAGACCATGGATTTATCTGTCAGTCAAAACGGAAAGCGCAAAGTCATGGACTTTGCGACGCCAGAACTTCCTCGCAAACGGAACCGAACGGACTCCTACGTGTCTACCGCCCTCACCGTTGAAGATATAAAAGCGATCGTAGTTGGGCAACAGCCGTTGTTGACTGTCCCAATCGACGCGCGTACCTTTGCAGACCCCAGACCCCTATCTGGCACCGAGTCGTTGGTGGTTGCTCAGTCGGGACCGGGGCGACTCCGACGAAGCGCATCCGTGGCGTTCCTCGCGTCCGAAGTGGAACCCCACTACCCGCCTGGTTCTGCAAAATTCAACCTCCGCGATAGTCGACTTGCCATTGCCTGTTCGCTCCCGTCTGCGTCGGTCGGGACCAACGACGTCGCCGCCACCGCCACCAACCCCACCAACGTGCTGGTGCCAATGCCACTAGCGTGCTCCGCGCAGAACGTCATCTACTATGGGCGCGCCACCAACCGAGTGTTCTCCAGGGACATGATCGCCGGCGACCTTCCCAAACAGTTCTGTAAAGTCAAGGCGGAGCACGGCGGGCTCAAACTGCTTGTTGCTGGGGACCGTCGGCTGGCGTTCTCGACGACCACGGGGTGTATACAGATCTGGGACACCGAGACCAAGACGATGCTGACGAGCTGGACGAACAAGAACAAGAAGAAGCTTGGAGGCGCGGGCGTTGCGTGCATGGCTTGGTTCGGGCCTTTCCTCGCTGTTGGTTGGGCGCACGGTGCGATTCGTGTCTACGACACTCGCATTGGGAATGTTGCCAAGATGAAGGAAAGGTGCACGCGGATGTTTCGGCATGAGGCGGCGATTTGTGCGTTGCAGTGGAATTCGAACGGGAAGATGTTGGCGAGTGGGGATGAGAGTGGGAGGGTGCTTTGCTGGGATATGGCGGCGTCGACGCGGGCGCAGCATCAGTCGCCCCTGGAAGTTGGCGATCATGTGCAGAGGCGGAAGAAGATTGTGCATTCGGGGACGATTATGGTATGTCTTCCCTTGACTTGTTCGGCCTTGTCTTTAACGCGTTAATCCAGGCTTTGGCGTGGTGCCCTTGGAATCCGAAGCTGCTCGCTACTGGAGACGCTAGTGGCACGCTCAAGCTTTGGACCATCGAAGCCAACACGACTCACACGAACGCTGGCGCCAAGGTCGACCTCGGTAGCCGTATCACCAGCCTTCACTTCTCGCCGCATTACAAGGAACTTGTGTGTGCGCTCGGTGAGCGGGTCACTACCGATGCGGTACCTGGTATGGGTTCCAAGCATGCTGCACTGAGCAACGAGGTTGTGGTGTACCAAGTACCTGGGCTGCGCCACATTACGAATGTGCCTGTGTCGGGGCAGGTGGGAGGGGGCACGGTGGAGGGCGCGGTGCTTTCCACGGGGTCTGGGACGCATCGGCTCGTCGTCGCTGTGCCCAGTGAGGATAAGCTTAAAGTTTATGAGGTGTGGGGGAAGCAGAAGGAATTGAGGAGGCAGCAGAGTTTCGTGGACGGTACCACTTGTCTTATTCGATAGCGAGCTCCGTGTCTCCTGTAACGACTTTTACGACGGACTTTTCACCTTTTTTCGTGATGGCCAGAAAGAGGAGAATCTCGGCTGATCTCGGCTTTCGACCTTGTTCCGTTCCACCGCAAAGCTTGAGCCTTGCGACTCGGCATTTATGTATGCACCTCCGCTGGAACGCGCCCCGAATCTCTCGCATGCCATAAGGTGCCGAAGAGAACAAGGACCACGAACCCTTCTTTTCTACGCCGCTCTTCATCGAAAGCTCCGTTAGCCTCCCTGCCTTCATATTCACTACGGCCGCAGTAAGTTAGCAGCTGGCCAGCTAACCTCCTCCGAGTCGCCACCCCAAGAGCTCTCTTCGCTACTACGAATTGCACGGAAGCGAGACGCTGCAGCCGATACTTAAGGCCGCCAATATGCCCCTCCTTGCGTCGCCTTTGCTACTTGCGACTTTGCGACCGTTTTTTTGGACGATGACGGGCCCGGCTGAGGTTGCGTGGGTCGTTCTGTTGGTTGAGGAGGGTGTGTTGGCTGACTTGGTTTAGGCATGGACCCATGTTTCTCGGGTGTGTTTCTCCACTTTATTTCCATCGTCTGGCTGGCTCATGGGATAGGCTGTCCATGAACATTCTGCTGTACGGGTAGGTGTCACTCTCTCCTGTCTGCCCGTACTGAAAAATTGCGCTGCCAGGATCATGATTACGCAGGTGACGACTCGGAGGCTGCTTCCAAATCCAGTTCACTCACCTTGCGCAGACTTATCTGTACTTCACTACGTACAAGCGGTATGTAAATAACCTTTCGTTTGCATGGGTGCTCAACTGCGACAGAGACCCGCTCTACATCAAGTTATACGTCGCCGTTCTCATGGTCGCCGACACGCTCAATACTAGCTTCATGACGGCGTACCTGTACAGCTCGTTGGTAGTCCATTTCAACGACGCAACTTATCTCGCGAAAGCGAATTGGGGTGAGTAGCGTGTCGTCGAATGTGGTTCAATGCCTTCATCTGCCGCCTAGTTTTTGCCACCGGTAAGCTTACTGCCGAGTAACGAACGCTCTTTCATATCGATTGTGCTCTAGATCCTGCCATGACGGTACGGCTGCACCATCTCGACCTGGCATTTTGCTGACCGAAACAGGGACTTATCGGAGCAATGGTGCAGCTCTTCTACGCCTGGCGGATCCGGACCCTCACCAACAAGAACTCGATTGCGGCCTTGACTATCTTGTGTGCGCTTGCTAACGCTTGTAAGGGCCGCTTCCCTTCCCTACCCTAGAAGAAGAAGGCTGATATGGAGTCCCTAGTTGGCGGGCTTGCCACGGCCGCGGCTATCGCTTTCGTCCCCGAGTTTGCGCATTTTCAAAAGTTCCAGGCCACGGTCATTTGTTGGCTCTTGAGCGCGGCGGTGGGCGATGTCATCATCACGACTACATTGGGTATGTCGACGTCGTGTGCCTCTGTTCTCTTCTGACGCACAATCTAGTCACGTTCTTCAGGGGACATCGTACTGGCGTTAGTGCTACGGATTCAACGGTGGATAAGCTAATTCGGTGTATGTGTCTTCTTTTCTTCCATATTAAACTAATTCTCGCAAAGTGACCATCCAAGTGAGTCGAAGGGTATCCGCTGAAGACTCGCCATTAACACCGCTACAGACCGGCATGATTACCTCTATATGCTCCGTTATTGACCTGGGATTGTTCCTCGGAGATGTGAGTGCGAGATCTTTGGTACAGCCATTTCGTTGACTTGATTCATCTTAGACCAGTGGCATGTGTGTTTCGTTTTCTCTGTCATCTTGTCCCGTACTCAAACCGGCGTCCAGGCACCTGTTGTTCAATTTACCACTCGCAAAGGTAATTCATTTATCTGCTCTGTACGGGACTCTCATTTTCCTGCGTAGCTTTACAGCAACTCGTTGATGAGTAGCCTGAATGCACGAGGCGGCTGGCGACGACGGGACCCCGAGGATTCTGGATTGGAGAAGACGATGCCGCTGCATTTATCTGTAGGTCTAATTCTACTTCGTTTTAAGAGTTCATCCGTGACGATGATGAATTCAGGTCAATGTGCCGAATACAGCGACGACGGCGACGACGACGTTTGACCTTCCGTCGTTGCAGATGGTGCAGCCGGCGTATTGCCCGGACACTTCGCGGAAGAGTTGCGTCGATTCGCCGGTGTGAGCCTGCCTGCTGGGTTGTTTCTCGTTTCCGTCTTTTTTCTTAGGTAACAGCAAATTTGTTTCTTGGACCACAAAAATGTATGTATGTTACTCGGACCCGGTAGAAGGACGTTTTTCTTTCGCCCGGAATTCGCCCGTTGCTTGAACGAGCTATACTTGGCCATCACCGCGCATGACCTGGTGTCCCGGACCTTTTTGGCTTTTCTTGGAACAGCGGTCTTGGCGTTCAGTGGGAGAACATTCTTGAGATCGTTTTTGATTCTTGGATGTTTGGGCCTTGGAGCTTGAGTTCTTGAAGAGATACTGTGGGTGCCCAGTTTATTCTTCCTTCCTGGAATCCTTCATTTGACGCGAATGGGCACGTCGGTGGCTATTGTATATCAATGCCAACCTGGATAAATTGCGGCTCCGTGTTGGACTTGTATGATCCGCCACCTCAGCTGATGAATACTCTGCGCAAGCCAAAATTGGTTCCCACAATATATCGGCGACAGGTCGGAAAGGTTTTGCTCAATGTCTCCATGGTATCAGCGCAGGTGGATGTCTGGGGCCGGGGTTTAGCCAGGGACGAGTCGTATAAAAGTGGGCGGTGAGTTGAACGAATGCTCAACATTGGCAATATGGTTTCTTTCGGCCCAATCCTCTTGCTCTTTGCCGCAGTCGTCTCGGCCATGCCGGGCAATCTGACCTCCCGTGCGGGTACAGCCAGCTCTACGGGAACTAGCAATGGATACTAGTGAGTTGACTTTGTCTTCACTGGGAAAGTTGGTGCCGAGGCCTTTGCAGCTATTCGTTTTGGACGGACGGTGGTGCTACTGTGACTTACACCAACGGTAATGGTTGGTTTTGTGGATCTTGAAGTCGGGCTGATGAATTATTCAGGTGCTGGTGGAGAGTACAGCGTGACTTGGGGCAATGGTGGAAACTTTGTCGGCGGAAAGGTGAATGATATTCCATCTAACCCGTCGACTTTTCTGACGATTCGTAGGGCTGGAACCCAGGCAGTGCGCAGTAAGTTTGATCTGCTTCCGGCAAACTTAAGACTCACGGGGCGTTTCCAGAGCCATCTCCTTCAGCGGCACGTACAGCCCCAACGGCAACAGCTACCTTTCCGTCTACGGCTGGACGACCAACCCCCTCGTCGAATATTACATCACCGAGAGCTTTGGCACCTACAACCCTTCGACCGGGCTTTCTCTTCTCGGCACAGTTACGTCGGACGGTTCCACCTACAACATCTACCGCACGCAGCGTGTCAACGAACCCTCGATCCAAGGCACGGCAACCTTCAACCAGTACTGGTCTGTCAGGCAGAGTCATCGCTCGAGCGGCACCGTCACGACTGCGAACCACTTCAATGCCTGGAAGGCGCTGGGCATGACCATGGGTTCTTTCAACTACCAGATCGTTGCCACGGAGGGGTACTTCAGCACTGGGTCTTCGGCTATTACTGTGGGTTCTGGGACGGGCGTGCCGAGTGGGCCGACCAGCTCGTCCGGTAACCCCACGACCACGACGCCGGCGCCCCCGACTAGCACAGGAGGCGGAGGAGGAAGCGTTGCAGAGTACGGCCAGTGTGGCGGTATTGGCTGGACTGGTGGAACTTCTTGGTATGTTTTTCGTTGCAGCACGAAGCAGCGATTGACGGAGTTGTTCAGCGCCTCGCCATTCACTTGCCAGGTTCTCAACAGTGAGTTGTTCTCTTGTCTCCCAAAATTAGAGGCTGAGGGATTTATTCAGGTTACTACTCACAGTGTCTTTGAGAGTGTTAGTGAGGACGGGGGGTGCCTGTAGTCTATGTACAGAATATAAACAGCGCGTCCGAGAGTGTCAGTCGGCCTTGTGATGATGGATCAAAGCAAGAGCTCAAGATATCACCTTCCCGGCTCCCGAAAACTGCGGGGCTGCCACATGACATGCTCAAAGGACACCTGAATACTGAGGACCAGGGTGGGACGCGACGTTGATGAGTCACATGAGCAGGATCACGAGATCGCGCCTGCGCAGCCATCACACCGCCCTGTTTCTCTCGTCCACCTCGATGGCCCCAGTAGGCAGTCAGCAGCGGCTCGTTGCTCTTCAGAGTCTCTTTTGACGTCGTTTCGAATGCAGCACCCAAGGAATCCCCTAAGCCCCAACCCATGGGAGGCAATATACCCGTCATTTTCCTCGTCACTACTGGCACGATTGTCCTTCTGTTCGTCTTGTGGCGAAGGGCTGCTGCACTTCGCTCGGTCATCTCTCACCAGTTCGTTCTTACTTGTTGCCCCTCATGATGACTGAATGCGACCGCAGGCTGAAAACAATCACACGGACAGAGGGAGCCATCCGGCTTAGTGAGGACGACGGGCCTCCTGCGCGCGAGTTTCTGGAGGATGACTACGACGAGGACCATACAGGTCTGGAATTGGAGATTGACGCGTCACTGGCGGACCGTCTCCGAGATCGTGAAGTGGCAGCCCCATCCGAGCCTCAGATATCAAGCCGCCCTACTCCCCAAGATGTACTATAGGTTCCTGCTTCTTGTTCGCATTCTTTCTCCAGGCTAACGGTTTCGTAGCTCCTGTGTAGCCATTAAATTATATCTGCTTTTTTTTTTCCACACAAAACATTCCGCGGGCACCCGCAAAGCGGTTCTCGAAGTGGCTTACAAACGAAGCCCGCTCTTCTTTTGCTTCTGCGACAGGCCCCGATGATATACCGGCGTCTTCCTGCCCCTTTGCGCCGGAATTCATGAACTGGTGACTGTCCACCTGACTTGTCAAAGAATGATCTCAAAAGTACCTTTAAAGTAGACCCAGCGCACTGGCATTATTCCTGGACCATCCCATATGCTCCTCAGGCTCTCTCTCACCATCGGCGCCCTTGCGGCGCTGGTCCACGGTATCGGGCAAGACACATGCGTCACATTCCAATCGTCCTCGTCGTCATTTACTGTCGCGAGCAATGGCAAAGCGGCACCTATAATTCTGTCGTCTGATGAATGGCCCGGCGTGCAGCGTGCAGCCCAGGACTTTGCTGCCGACATACAAAAGGTTACTGGCATCAAGGCCACCGTCGCCAACTTCACCTCGTCGACCCCCGCCCGGTCCTCGCTCCCTATCATCGTTGGCACCCTCGGAAAGTCGACTCTGATCGACCAAATCGTCAACTCGACAAAACTGGACGTTTCGTCCCTTGAAAACCAATGGGAAGCTTTTAAAACGCAAGTAGTGGCCAACCCTCTTCCCGGGATCGCCAAGGCATATGTGATGATTGGGGCAGACAAGCGGGGGACGATTTTCGCCATGTACGACCACAGCGAGCAGTTTGGTGTGTATAGTATCAATACTAGTCCTTCCTGCTGACGACTTCTCTAGGTGTGTCGCCGTGGTATTGGTGGGCCGACGTTCCGACCACACACCAATCCTCGCTCTTTGTCGCACCAAGCGGCTGCTCCCATGGCTCTCCGACCGTCAAGTACCGCGCTATCTTCCTGAACGACGAACAGCCGGCCCTGCAGAATTGGGCCGCTGAAAAATTCACGAACGGTACCGGTGCAGCGTTGACGGGGTCGCCGTTCAATACCATGTTTTACTCGAAGCTGTGAGTTGCAGCTCTGCTTCACCTTTGGCTGTGCTTATGCTGGCTTAGATTTGAGCTGCTGCTGAGGATGAAGGCGAATCATCTCTGGCCAGGTAGGTTGCCATTTTGGGTATTTCTCGAGTCTCATCTTTTCTCTAGCGCAATGGAGCAGGTCGGTGCTTGTGCTCGGTGTGGTACATGGCCTGAAATTCCGTCCAGTGCTTTCGGAGTCGACGACCCTCTGAATCAATTCACCGCAGACTATTACGGCATCATCATGGGTACCAGGCAAGTCTATACTCGATGTCCATGGATTCGTATTCACGCCCCGACAGCCACGAGGAGCCGATGATGCGCTCCATCCCAGTGGAATGGAATCTATTTGGTCAAGGCCCGTGGGACTTTAACGTCAATTCTCAGGTGAGTAGGCGCGATGAGCCCAAGCCCTGAGACTGAGGTTTTGCAGAATATCACCAACTTCTGGATCAATGGTACGATTCGTTCAGCACCTTTTGAGAATTTGTGGACTGTCGGGATGAGGGGTAACGGAGATGGTCGGTCCACGGACTATGTCGGTTTTCTTGGCTGACTTTTGGAGACAGAGCCTATCACGGGCTCGGCTCCTATCGCTTTGCTGGAGGCAATCATTGCGAATCAGACGCAGATTTTCCAGGATGTTTTGAATGTCACGGATCCGTCTATTGGTGAGAGTCCTCCCTCGGTTTTGGAGATGTATCTGACGGACGGGGTAGTCCCGCAGGTGTGGGCTTTGTGTAACCATCTCTTCTTTCCCCGCCGCTCAAAGCATTGATGGTCCGTTAGATAAGGAAGTCGAGGGCTACTATGACGAGGGTTTGCGGGTACCGGACTACGTACGATCGTCTTCAATTTCATTCAGTGCAGCGCGTCTGACCCGGCGTAGATCAGCCTCTTGTGGTCTGACGACAATTGGGGCAATGTCCGGCGTTATCCGCTTCCTTCAGAGCGAAACAGGACTGGGGGCGCAGGGGTGTATTACCACGTATGCCTTGCCGCTATTGGGGTGCCACTGATCTCATCCACCGATAGTATGACTATGTAGGAGACCCGCGGGATTACAAGTGGATTACCGTAAGTTACGATACTTGCTGGATATCTACAGAGCTGATCTCGTGGTGCAGAGTACCCAAATCCCCAAGGTCGGACCTATAATACCTGTGCTTTACTGGATTGACGAGCCGCCAGGTATTCGAGCAAATGTCCATTGCCGTCGACCGCGATGCCACCCGGGTCTGGGTCGTCAACGTCGGAGATATGAAGCCCTACGAACGAGAGATCGAGTTCTTCCTCACCTACGCGTGGAACTCTTCACTCTGGAATCCCGACAATCTCGATACCTTCGTTTCGAGTTGGGCTCAGCGCGAGTTTGATCTCAGCAAGGGGGATGCGGGGACTGTGACCGAGATTGTGACGAATTTGACGAGGTTCAATGCTAGAAGGAAGCCTGAGCTGTTGAATTCCTCGACCTTCAGTCTCATAAACTACCGAGAGTGCGTTTTTCCCTATCCCCTGTCGGATTGCGTCTGAGCTATCATAGAGCGGACAATGTCCTGGCTGCTTGGACGACTCTCCAGGACGCCTCGACGGCGATATATAACAAGTTGCCCGAGGGGACGCAGCCTGCGTTCTTCCAGCTCGTGCACCATCCGGTGCTCGCCAGCGCGAATTTGGGCACTATGCTGATCGCGGCGGGGCAGAGTGTTTTGAGGGCTAGTCAGGCGAGGCTGAGCGCCAATGCGTTTGCGGACGAGGCCGAGACGCTGTTCGAGCGCGATTTTGATCTGGAGACGGAGTATCATACGTTACTTGACGGTGAGTATTCGTGCTTGAGAGAGGCTTAATGCTGATTGTTTATGAAGGAAAATGGGATCAGTGAGTTAGCTTGGGCTTTTATGGACAAGATTGACTGAAGTACTACTAGTATGATGGACCAGACGCGTTAGTGGGCAACACATCCATTGTCCGTACTGACTCCCGTTTTAGACCTGGGATATGCTTATTGGCAACAACCCATGCACAACTCGTACGTCCTGCTCCTCATTGGTCAGCTGCCTCTCATATATTACACCAGAATGCCCCAGATTTCTCGTGTCCAGAAGAACAAGCAGGCGCTCCCCGGGGTCATGCGGATATCTCCCGAAGGCACGCTAGCTGCTTGGTCAGAGCACTCTCGCCTTCTTCAAGTAGATAGATGCTCATCCTTCCTTCCCTGCAGGCCGGGAGACAACCAATTCCAATGCGCTCAGATGTTCAGTTGCCCACCGCCGACCATCACCATGGATCAATTTGACCCTATTCCCAACAAATTCATCGACGTGGGAGCTGGAGGGCCTGCTCCGTTCACTTGGACAGCCGAGGTGAATGCGAGCTGGCTGACGGTGACGCCGAGCCATGGGTCTATATCGCCGAATAATACGGAGGACCGAGTGTTCTTGGAGGTGAATTGGAATGAGTTTGAGGCGGGGGCGCAGGCGACGGTCAACTTTACGGCGGTTTCCGGGAACCCGCCGACCACGCTGCTTGTGCAGGCGTTCATTGTACCGAATAAGACGGAGGTGCCGGCTGACTTTAAGGGTGCGTTGCTGTTTTGAACTCCTTTTTGCTGTATTCATGAGATGTAGGCTTCGTCGAGGGCGGTGGGGCGATTGCGTTTGAGGCCGAGCATGCTACGCGGAACAACACCGTTGCGGGGATGTTCTGGCGGGTCATGCCTGGACTCGGGAAAACGCTATCTGGGGTCACGCCCTGGCCGCGGCTCGGGAATAACGAGAACAACTTTACAGCGGGGACTGGTCCTTCTTTGTCAGTATCTGTCTCCGCTCCGGCTCGCGCTGACGTGATTTGTAGGGAGTACGACTTTTACAATTTCAATGGCGGGAATTTGACTGTTACCGCGTTGGTTTCGCCCTCGGGTAATGGGCTGGGTGCGGACCGCCCGCTTGGGTTTGCGATGCAGGTGGATGAAGGGGCGCCGCAGAGCAATTACTTCTTTCCCAATGCAGCGCCTGGGGCCGAACCCGCTGCGTGGGATGGGCTCAACGGGTTTGTGGCGAATAGCATCATCTCGGCGCAGAACGCGTTTGAGGTCGAGGCGGGGGCACATACGCTCAAGGTGCGTACTATGATTTCTTGTCCTTGATGTCAAGGTGCTGACGAGAACGACGCGACAGCTGTTTATGATCGAGCCGGCAGTTGTGGTGCAAAAGATTGTGATTGGTGAGTGCGACTCTAGATTCTCTTCGGGCGGGATAGATCCGATGCTGATTCACGGATGACCAGACACCGGAGGGGTGAAGGCTAGTTACTTGGGTCCGCCGGAAAGCGTGTTGATCAGCTGAGATTTTGTACGATGGCAGAAATGACAATGATTTCAGAGTACGGAGGTGTTCCGTTGGAGACGGATGCAGCTCTATGTATGTACTTTCAGGAAGAAAGGAAGGAAGGATTTCCTGCTTGGTCCCGCAGGAACAGCCGGTGTCCTACCACCCAAGATACCCAGAAAGAACGTTGAGAACCAGGCTGCACACGAAATTGACATTATGCACACCGGTTGTTCCGGCGGGAGGTCGGCCAAAAGGGCCAATGATGACAATCCGTTGTTTACGATTGCATTGCCGTGACTTTCCTCTTCCCTCAACCCTGACGCGTTTAACGCCGTTCACATACCACTTTCTCGCTTCGTCCACTCCCATCCCATGTTCTCATCCCTCTCCCACTTCCTCCCTGCTGGCCTCCAACCGTCCTCGTCACCCCAGAAGGTGGAGCACGTCCGGGATGATCACGATGAAGATGACGACCCTGGCACTAAATCGGATACCAACGACCCTGGGCTGCACAACAAGAAGAAAAAGGACAAGGTTGCCAACGAGGTAAGTTGTCTGTTCCTACTGTTCCGACTCTCGCCGCGCCTGCACCCCACGGCCGACAACCAGCGGATGGTCAGGCGCGCTTTCTCTCGGCGGGGGGTGCAAAGAGCAGCGCAGCCAGTCTTTCGAGGGAACTCGCCGCCGATTGGACCAGCGATTTCCCCGAAACATGTCGTGCACCATCATGCACTTCTGTTTCAAGAAGCACTCCCGCAGCTGTGCGCAGCTGTGTTGCTTCGCACAGCACGCAGCAACGTCTGGTGTCAATTGTGCGCCCGCTGCCAGTATCCCTACCCTTACGTCATTCATTTCGTTGGCGGCGTCCAGCACGCACGGTCGTGTGCGCCCCTAACTAACTCGACTTGCAGACATTCATATTCGTTCGCCCACCACCAGCGAAATCCAATCACCCGTTAAACCTCCAGGTGCAACTTGTTCCACCCAATGCACGGGGCCCATCAGGTCTAGGAGGCGCTAATGCCTCGCGCCAATCTCTCGACCTCTCCGCCTCGGCTCCCGTAACCCCAGTGGATGACCCTGCAAGCCAGCCCCAAACTCCCGTGACGGCTACCCCAGGTGGATCCTACGAACAAGGCGCCGCCCTTACCCGCACCGCGTCTACGCGATCCACCGCCTCCTCCACCTACTCCTCCACCAGCACCGGTACCACCGCCTCGACCTCGTCCAGCGCCTCATCACGACGAATGATCATCCCCCTATACAATCTCCAGGCCCACAATGTCATGACCAACGTCATCGTCGATGCTGGGACGGATGCCAAGATTGCAAAGTTCACAAAGCGGGGGATTGAGATGCTCGACCTTGCTGTGCTTGAGCCTGTAGAAGTCTATGCCGGCGGTGGAGAAGCACTGGCGCCTGGAGCTGGCTCCGCTCTCTCCGCGCGAACGCTTGGTGCGAGACCTAGTCTCACGGCGGAGCGGCTTGCTGTACCAGGAGGAGGCAGCCGACCCACGACGCCTGATCATCTGACAAATTCGTCCCAGGCCTCGCTCGCGTCGAGCAGTAATCACGGACCGCCCCCGATCAACATCCCTATTCCCACCGCGCCTGCGCCAATTATGGAGTCCCAGCAGACTCCACAGGGGAAGCGGAAGCTGTTTGGTAACTTGTTCAAGAAGAGGGAAGCTGTTGCGAGTACGGAGGAGTTGGTCCCGCCGACGAGTCCTTCACGCGGGCATGCACGGTCGGGGAGCTTGTTGGGTCCGAGGTCGGTTTCGCCCAATCCGGCGGTTGCTGTTGCTGCTCCGGCGCGAACCTCGATGAGTAGCGCGCATAGGTCGTCTCTTGACCTTGGGGACCCAGCTGCGGCTGCTCCTGTTGCGACAGTTGGTGCGAGGCAGCCGGTTTTGGGTCTGTTGCCGAGCATCAGCGCGCCTGCTTACCCACCCAAGGGGCGGCCTGGGCTGTATGTGTGGACTGTGAAGCGGTGGTTGAAGGGTGAGGGTGGTGGGTTGCTTGCTGTTGCGAGGGGGATGGTTAAAGGGCAGGGTGAGCATGGGCGGGGCGAACTCACTGCTGAGGTGGAGGTCAGGTTTGAGTGGAAGAGGGGCAAGGGCAAGGCGAAGAGGCGGAAGGAGAAAGAAAATGGGGGGGAGGCCCGCAGGCAGGCGTCTTCGGTCAATTTGAGTGGGACGACCACCCCGACCAAGAGGTTGAGCATGAATGTGATTTCGAGGCAGAGCAGTTTCAGCACGACTGCTGCTTCGGAGGACGGGCATGATGCTGCACGGAGGTCGGTTATCACTGCCGAGGGTGACGGTGCTGATTCTGGGGATGAGAGTGACCCGGAGGATTCGGAGACGCCGTGGACTTGTACGGTCAAGGTGCGAAGGCTTGGGCATGTGCGTGCTACGTCTCCTGCGACGTCACCTGGGAAGCGGCGAGAGAAGGACAAGGACAAAGAAGGTGTTTTGAGGATCAAGGTGGCTACGATGTCTCCTACGCCGCACCATCCAAGGTTGTTGCGATGCTCAAGGTGCCGTTCCCGCTTCCGGATGTGGACGTGGATAGGATGGTGGTCAGGAAGAGGGAGGTTGGGCCTGGGTCGCTTGGTGGGACGCCGATGAAGCCAGGTGCGTTTTCTTTCCCTTCTTTTGACTGAGACGGTGGGCTGAGTATGGTTTGTAGCGCACGGGCTGGTGATTACGGCTGAGGAAATCAAGGATGTGGTGTGCAGTACGGGGCTGTGGCTCGTTGTGAGGGAAGGCTTTGGAGGGATTGGGAAGGTCAACCGCAAGGGTGATGGGTGGCGCATTCGGGGGTGAGGGTTTCAAGGATCTCGTTATGACTCTCAGTATCTATCTGTATCTATTGCACCTTTGCGGTGCAGAGTATCATGTTTTACTCATCAGTTTTGATTGATTTGTGATTTCCACTGCGAAAATTATGCGTTCGGCATCTTCGGATCGTGATTTTGTCAGCGATTTTGTCAAAGGTGCTCGGACGGACGGATCGCTTGCTCATGAACTTTTTGTCATCCTCCTTGCCGCAGTTCTGGCTTGTTCTGGCGAGTCCCGTCGAGCCGCGGCCAAAGATGGAAGTAACTTTCACACCATCACTCGGATCTCCGGCCTTCTTGCTTTCACCATGAAGACTGTCCTCATAACTGGGTTTGTCGCGCTCCTGCGCTTCGGAAATCTGCTCAATTTCCTGTTCTAGCTGTTCCCCAGGTGGGATCGGCCATGAGTTGGCTAGAGAATACCACTCCAAGGGGTGTCGTGTAATTGCAACTGCGCGTCGACGAGAGGCGTTGCTCGAGTTGGCATTGGCGCTCGGTGATGGACTGGAGACGTTCGAGTTGGATGTGACGGATGTTACTTCGATTAGGGCGGTCAGAGATGCGGTTGCGTCTATGACGGGTGGGACGCTCGATGTTCTCGTCAACAATGCGTGAGTTCTTGTTCTCTACTACCACGCTCCATTGAGATTTTGAGCAGGGGCCAAGGTAAAAACAAGTTCAGCAGATGACTCAGGCTAAATGAACCCCAGGCTACTCTGTACCTGCGACGGACGTTGACATGGACGAGGTCAAAGCCGTGTTCGATGTCAACGTCTTTGGCGTCATGAGCATGGTGCAAGAGTTCGCCCCGCTGCTCATCGCCAGTGGCGACGGCCGCATAGTTAACATCGGCAGCATAAGTGGAATCATGCCATATCCATTCGGTAGTGCCTACAACGCTTCCAAGGCTGCGCTGCATGCTTATGGGAATACTCTACGGCTTGAAATGGCGCCGTTCAACGTCCAAGTGACTACGATTCTCACTGGAGGCGTCAAGAGTAATATTTCCAGCCACAAGAATCGACGCTTGGTTGGACCGGATTCAATCTACGCACCGATTGCTGATATTTTGGCTGAACGCCGTGTCGCGCGCTCACAATGTGCGTATCTCCCTCTCATTTCAGAATTTTAGGTTTACATTAACAGCTGGCGCAATGCCTACAAGCATATACGCCAAACATATCGTGGAAGGGACTCTCCGACCCCGGGTCAGGCCTTGGATCTGGAAAGGCAGTTTCTCGTTCTTCTGCTGGTTCATCGACACGTTTGTCGGGAGGACGGGATTCGTGCGTCCTTTATTTCGTCCAATTCACCTGTTCATATTATCATTTAGGACTGGCTTTTTTCGTGGAATTTCGGGCTGCATGCACTGAGAGATATCTTGTCGAAGCAAAGGTTAGTCTTTGTCTACATATTCCTATGAGCGAAAGAAATCGAAAGGCCCACAGAACCGACTAGCGCGATTTGCATTACCACTGTACCGCCCAATCTACGGTTTCATTTAGTATTTACTGCCAGAAAGAGGACATACATACCCTTGAAAGACGCCATACGTGATCTTGTTCATCTTCTCTCCCAGTACCCGGGTGTCGCTCAAATACTCTCCGGGGCTCTGCTCAATACCAGTGGTGACCTCAGGATCATCCAACGACTCGGAATCACTTGGGGCCAAGAGGATGCACACACGCTCCCATCCCTCGCCCGCTTTATACTCCAACAACCGCTCCCGTGACTCGTCCAACGATTCGGAATCGTCGGCGAAGCTTGCATTGGCTCGAAATCGCTTCCTTGCGATGTCTTCGCTGGGAAGGTCGCCAAAGAAGGTCATCCACACCAGTCGGAAGAAGGGGCGCAAGCGGCTGAGGAAACGTGCGTCCAGGCAGGAGGCCACGACAAAGGGTTTGTTGCGCCCGAGTTTGGCTACTTGTGCGGTCTTGGATTTGAGAGCTCGGTATCGTGAATGCGAAGGAGGGGAGTGATTGAGCTCCTCGGCGAGGCAGGAGGTTGCGTTCGTGGCTGGCGCCTGATATTGTGAGTAAAAACTATTGAAAGCGTGCTGCAAAGATGGAACGGGTGTGCACCTCGCAGTATCCAAGGAGTTGCTCCCACTCCTGCCCGGCGATCTTTGGACCCTTGCCAAAGAATCGCGAGTTGAGCGCCTCTGTCCATCTGTCGAGGTCTACTCCGGGTCCATGGGTTTCTCGGGATACTTGGAACATATCAAATGCAACCGTGGCTGGAGTGCGCGATATTGCGAGTGAGAGCACCTTGACGGGTTCCGCGTAGGAGGTCCCGTGGCAGTCTACCCAGCTCGAAGCATCCGTGCGCACCCATAGGGCCATAATGCTTGGAGGAGGATTGTCAAATCAGAAATGCTCCGTGTGTGAAGGGGGGGTATCGCGGCGCTGAGCCTCTTCGAGCATGTACGCCGGCCTTTTATGGTACGAGGGCCGTTTTTAGCTCGCTGCTTCTGTCCGCAGATGCGTCGCATCCGGCCTCCTTGGGTTAGATAGCGCGTCACTTGAGAGTAGATTGACGAATTGAGTGCTGGTGGAGTTGGATATTATGCTATTATGCTTTCGGGGTGTGACGCACGAGAGAAGCTGCCAGGTACCCGTGGACGGCGGGAAGCATACCCAAGCGGCGATCTTGGGCCGGGTGCTACTCAAAAATACAGGCAACTCGGATTCAACGTGGCTATACTTCAGAGGGTACATAGAAATCACAGTTGTTTTCCCTTCCCATGGCCGAGACGAGCTTCCAATTCGCTCAGGCCCGATTGGGAGCGGCACAACCGATCCTAGATATTGAATTTGTGAACGGTAGGACGAATTTTGACTCGCAACACGCACGAATCCAGTCCGTCCGATGAAGAATGTATCCACGAGCCAAACGAACCACGAGTAAGTGCCGTACCACAACCACGCTCGGACGGTGCGTTTGAGCGTCTGTCTGACCACGTAGGTGGCGTATACTTCTGGAGACATCATCGTCTTTGCTGCTGCAAGAATAAAACGAGTCGTTGAGCTGATGGTTTGTAGCAATGGATAGCACACCCACCCGCTTCAGGCGAAAGCTGATTCGTGATAAGGTGCTTTATGGGCGTATAGATGGAGGAGGGTTTGAGCGGTGTTGGGCTTGTCGCAGCCGAGATAATCATGTTGGTGTGGACGCCCCCGGTGATGACCTGAAATGAATCGGTATTTTATTCGCCGGGATGAAAGGACGGGCGGACAGTAGTAACTTGCACGCTAGATACCAGGATGAAAAAGATATTCTTCTTTTTTTCGAGAGGCAACTGCTTACTTGAACGGCGCCAACTCGAGTCTAAGTGTATTCCCATACGCGTGCAGGGCCGCTTTCGATGAATTGTACGCGCTGCTGTTGAACGGGAGGGGGATCATCCCCACTACGCTGCCAATGTTCACAATTTTACCGTTGCCACTGGCGATCAGTAACGGCGCAAACTCTTGCACCACGCGCATGACGCCAAAGACGTTCACCTCATACACGCGCTTGACCTCCTCCATGTCAAGGTCGGTGCAGGGGACCCCGTAGTGACCTGAATGATTTTTTCGCTGTCAGGGTCGGATGATGTGCATGACGAGGAGCGTACCTTGTCCGCTGTACTCGAGTCTGGATCAGACCTGCAATTCAGTCTGACCAGAGACTCTTACGCATTGTTCACGAGGATATCAAGCGTCCCTCCCGTGATGGACGCGACAGCGTCTCTAGCAGCTTTGACAGAATCCGAAGTCGCACACATCGAGTTGCAAGTGTCTCCACTCCCGGGCAGAGAGCCGTCAGTTCGGTTAGAACTCGTTGCTGGCGCGCCGTGGCGAATACACGGAGACCTGAACGTCCATCAACTAGGAGTTTAAGAAGAAGAAAGAAAGAAATGCAACGAACCCTTGGCTTGATACTCCTTTGCCAGGGCATAGCCGATTCCACCTGGGGTGCAGCTGAGGAATGAAGAAAAAGTAAGCATTCTTCAGGCGGTCCAAGACGGAATGAAATGAACCCAGTGATGAGAACGGATTTCATGAGAGGGAAGATCAAGAGAGGAAGGGCTGTCGTGCCAGCGCGCCGTTGCAAATAAATTACGACGGACTCGGATAACCATCAGCGGTTGTGCTTGATTTCTTAATTTACCAGGGCAAGAGCGCGCCGAGCCGCTGCCCCGACGCCGGTGTGGGCCAGAATCCCATGGAGTTCAGTTATGAGTCATGTTGTGACGAGAGAACACATATAGACGGCGGTAACGTATTGTTCGAGCTTTGGGTATGCACTTGATCAATTCTGTTTCGTATCCTCCGCGAGGTGGGCCTTGAGCTCATGGAGCCCTGATCTCTTCCAACAAACTGCATCCTATCACCTTGTCAGCCGTCCGTCCGCCTGAGACAGAAACAAATGAAACTCAACGAATCCCGTGCGATGCCGAAACGCATCAATGAGCCAGACGATCCACGAGTCCGTTCCATGCCACAACCAGGCGCGGACGCTGCGCCTGAGCGACTGGGATACAACGTATTTGGCGTATGCCTCCGCCGTCATCATTGTCTGGACTATTAGGGGAGTGGTTAAGTAGGGTTAATACAGATGCATTACATAGATACCTTCTTCAGACGAAAACCGCTTTGTGATGATATCGGCGATTGGTGCGTAGATGGAGGTGGGCTTGAGCGGTTTGACAGCGGCCGACTCCCAGATGTTCGTCTGCACGCCCCCAGTGATGACCTCGGAGAAATACCTCAGCCAAAACATTATCAGCTCGAGATTTTGACTCACGGTCGTGACTTGCACATTGAACGGCGCCAACTCGAGACGCAGGGTATTCCCATACGCGTGCAGGGCAGCTTCAGACGAGTTGTACGCGCTGCTGTTGAACGGGAGGGGGACGATGCCGACTAGGCTGCCGATATTCACAATTCTACCGTCTCCACTGGCGATCAGCAACGGCGCAAACTCCTGTACCATGCGCATGACGCCAAAGACGTTGACCTCGTAGAGCTGCTTGACTTCGTCCATTTCCAGGTCTATGCTGGGCCCTGTATTTCCTAACGGCGGCGAGTGAGCTGCGTGTAGAAGAAAACGAGTTGGCCACAAACCTTGTCCGCTGTGCCATTCAGTTAGTTAGCCAAGTGAATACGAAAAACATCGACCGAGGCCTTACGCATTATTGACAAGAATATCAAGCGTCCCTCCCGTAATGGCAGCGACCGCCTCCCTAGCAGTTTTGAACAGAATCGCCATTGCACACATCCAATTGGAGCGTCTCCACTCCCTGCGCAGCCAAGTCGGCCAGGACATCTGGCCGACGCGCGGTTGCGAAAACACGGAGACCTGAGATTCAGGGTAAGCCAAGGGACCTTGTGTTGAAACTGCCGACAAGTGACAGACCCTGGGTGTGATACTCCTTCGCCAGCGCGTGGCCTATCCCGCCTGGGGTGCAACTAGGTAGCCGGTGAGCAAAGTTTTTGTCGTTGGTGGATTGGAATCTGAATCACCCAGTAATGAGAACGGTTTTCATGTGAGGGAACGAACGGGAAGAGGCAGCAGATCAATTGATCAATTGATCCACTGATTCATCTGCAGTGTCAATATATCCCTTGATTTACTGCTTCTTGGGAAGGAATCTCTTGGAAGGCAGAGGCGCGTTGACAAGTTAACGTTGCTTCCCCGAGACATTAAAGACGCAATCAAAACATTTTTGCGACTTTCAATGCACCTTCATCAAGTCGAATCCAATACGGAGTTCTCCTCGAGTTCTCCGCGTTCAATTTGGCTAGATGTATCTAACAAATCTGCCTCCAACTCCCGCATTTCCGTTTCAAAAGCGTCATGAAGGCCTGCAGCCATTTGAAACGACCCCCCCGTCACCGCGACCCTGTAGATGAATATAGTTCTGCGGCGGCGAGGCCCTCATCCCGGCGCCCAAATCACGTTGGTTCCTCCAAACTCGAGGGCACTGGAGCTTTCCCGCAGTCTGCTGAGCGAACCTGAGACTCGGACTGGGACGACCACAGCTGACCTTCTTAATTTATCAGGGGCAAGAGCGCGCCGCACCGCGCTGCGGCAACGAATCAAAACAGGAGGTTCGAGTCGACGGCGGCGCCGACGCGGGTGTGGGCCAGGAGCCCATGGAAGCTGGAGTTCATTTATTATGAGGCATGTTGTGACGAGAGACACATAGACGGCGGTAACGTATTGTTCGAGACTTGGGTGTACTTGATCAATTCTGTTTCTTATCCTCCGCGAGGCGGGCCTTGAGCTCATGGAGCCCCGCTCTCCTCCAACACAACGCGTCCTACAGCGTGTCAGCTGCACGTCCGTTTCACGAAACAAATGAAACTCAACGAATCCTGTGCGGTGCCAAAACGTATCGACGAACCAGACGAGCCACGAGTCAGTGCCATGCCACAACCATGCTCGGACACTGCTTCTCAGGGACTGGGAGACAACGTATTTGGCCTATGTCTCCGCTGTCATCATATTCTGGACTGAAGGCGGATGAGATGAGTATAATGTCAATACAGCACTGTATATACATACCGTATTCAGACGTATACAACTTTGCGATCATATCTGCGATCGGTGTGTAAATTGAGGTGGGTTTGAGCGGCCTGCAAGCAGCCGACTCCCAGATTTTGGTCTGCACGCCCCCAGTGATGACCTTGGGGGAAATCAATCAGTTATCAGCCATTAGCTTAAGAATCCGACTCACAGTAGTAACTTGGACATTAAACGGCGCCAACTCGAGACGCAGGGTATTCCCATACGCATGCAGGGCAGCTTTAGATGAGTTGTACACGCTGCTGTTGAACGGGAGGGGCACGATGCCGACGACGCTCCCGATATTCACAATTCGACCGTCTCCACCGGCGATCAGTAATGGAGCAAACTCCTTGACCATGCGCATAGCGCCAAAGAGGTTGACCTCGTACATCCGCTTGATGTCGTCCATTTCGAGATCTATGGAGGGAACTCCAGTGGCTCCTGACGGCGGTCAGTAAACTGGGTAGAGGAAAACGAGTCGGCTACAAACCTTGTCCACTGACCCACCCGGTGAGTGAATTGGATACAAGAAAATTCGAACGCCTCCTTACGCATTGTTGACAAGAATGTCAAGCGTCCCTCCGGTAATGGCGGCGACCGCCTCCCTGGCAGTTTTGACTGACTCGTCATCGCATACATCGAGCTGCAGCGTTTCAACTCCCTGTGAAGCCAAGTCGGCCAAGACCTCCTGCCGACGCGCTGTGGCGAAAACACGGAGACCTGAGATTCAGGTGTAAGCCAAGGACCCTGTTGAAAGACGATTCACAGACCCTGAGTGTGATATTCCTTAGCCAGCGCGTGGCCTATCCCGCCTGGGGTGCAACTGCCAATGGTTCAGGCAGATCAGCCAAATTCTTGTCTTTGGACTCAAGCGGATTGGATTCAGACGCACCCAGTAATGAGAACGGTTTTCATCCGAGGGAAGGAAAAGGAAGAGAGGCGGGTTGAAACGTTGACATTGGGACCTTATTAATATGGTCAGAGTCAACCGCGCCAAGGCTCAGTCAGCGCTCAGCGCGCAGTAGCCGACGACGGCCGTTGGTGGCCGTTTAAACGTTCGATTGGTAGCCGCGCGAGGATGGTCTTGATCCGGAGGCGGTGGCGACTGAAACAGATGCAAACTTTCGACTCCCTTTTGGCATTTGCGACTTTCACCGAACTGACTCGAAGCCAACAAGTTGCATGTCCAAATTGGCTGGGTGTACAAGTCTGCCTTCAAATCCCGAGCTTCGGTTGCAAGAACTTCAGGACCCATTCGAAACGACTCGAAGAGGCTACCAAGACTTTGCAGGTAACTAGTTCCGCGGCGGCGCCCAAACTTGAATCGGATTGGCTCCACTGAATTTTCACATTCCCTCCAAAATTGCTGGTGTTTCGAGGGCACTGGGGACTATATATTCCGCTCAGCATGCTGAGTCTCCTGCGGCAAGAACCTGAGACTCGGACGGCAATCGCGGACTTCAATCGGCTCAGGGCGCTCTCTCGCTTACAAAATAATGTATCTACTTGACATGGCTATATCTCCCCACTTCCCGTAGGTCCTCCGCTCACATCTCACCCCTCAACATCGCCTGAACGACTTTGTGCTTCCCTAACCATTCACGATCCATAGGAACTTCCTTTCCCTCTGAAATACGCCGCAAATACTCCTCCATCTGACTCACAGCTGCTCACCGAATGAGAAACAGGTCGCCCAATAGGGACAATTTATTCCTCACCTAACGGCCGTTTGTCTTCCTTCACATCATTCGCAGCGTGGCCAGCAGGTCCTCTAATAAACCTAACGGGATACGCGTCAGTCAGTCACTCGGCTAAAGATTCCAGGGAGCCACACACGTAGGCAGGAGCTCCCTCGTCTTATTCGCCACCCTTGCCAACGGTCTGAAAAATTCGCCTGCCCATCGCTCGAGGTCTTCCTCCCCGCGCTCCTTCACGCCGCCGTCATTCAGACACGCCATCATGTAGTAGATAATATCTGCGGGGTGGATGCTGGTGGAAGTCCAATGGAAGCGTGTGGCGATCGCGGTACGCGTCGATTCGCAGTAGAGAGCGTCTCTGACCCACTGTAATATAATGTAAGTATATCGTCGCATGATGCATGCAATTGAAAAGAAGACCCAAAAACTCACCGAAGAACATCTAACGACCCCCGCGTCCCGCTCATACATCATAGTCAACACATCGCCCAGCACGCCCTTCAAATACATGGCCCCGAGAACGTGCATGATCTTCAATTCGGCGGGAGTCTTGTTGCGGGTGGCCGCGTTGAGCTCGTCGATGGAGAGCGGGAATTCGGGGAGCACGTTGGTAGGCGCGATGAGGAAGGTCGAGACGTCTTTACGCGCGGTGTGGATGCTTGGTTTCGGGGCAGGGGCGCCGGCAGTTGGGTCCCGCGGTGTTTCTACTGTGGACATGAAGAATCGCGTGCGATGAGCTTAGGCGGGTAGCGCGGAGTGGGGGATCGGGCGAGATTCCGACGCGACGCGACGAGGTGGTGGTGAACAAAGTTGAGTAAAAGGGGCGTCGATCGGCCAAGTTTTTTTGACGTCAATCAAAGAGCCTTCGACAACCAAGTTGGTCGCAACCCAATTTTCGTGCACAAGAAAAATAGACGCCTGTGTATAATACATCCCGAATAAAGTGAAGCAAGATCCAACCCAGTCCAACCCAGCTCAATAAGCTCTGACCGACCGCGGTTGGTGCATGGAGCTTTTCCCCGTACAAAAAATTCCAAAGCGCTTCGTAAGTTTCGGCGGCTTGAAGTTGTAGGACATCTCCGAATCCGGGCAAGGGCCAGGTACGTGATTTTCCTGCTCCGCCTCGTGGCGCACGCGTTTTCGCGCCCGCCGAACATGTGCCTCCGTGTTGGGAAGGAGTAGATGATATCTAGCCCGCTTCCGTTGATGGCGAGGGGGTTCGGACCACCTGCGCGTGTGCGGGAATGCATCTGGTGCTGGGAGAAAGGTGTTTGAGATCAGCGGACGGGCGGGCTGGCAGTTGAGATGCTGGCTTACGGGGCATGTCGTTGCTTGATCGAGCAGGCTGTGGCACTGGCACCGGCGTGCAGGTGGTGATCCCCAAGGCTAGCGACTGTCTCAAGGCGTCCGGTAGGACACCGTGGAACTGGAAAGTCGAGTCTGGGCCGGAGCAGAAATTACTGGATAGCCGAACTAGGAGAGAATTCGCTCTAGCTGACGACAGAACAGAAAAAGGTCAACTGAGGAAGGAATTCCGGAAAAGAGTTAGAATCATTACACTGGAGAGTGGCATCGACATCTGCGCGGCGTTTTTGAAGCATGTGTAACAGATCAAAGTAGGCGTCCTTGTATTTCCGATTTGCCTCCTCGCTCAAGGTGAACAAAAATAGCGATGTTCCCGAAGCTTCCAGGGTGGCACGAGCAGCCTTGATCCAAGGTTTTCAGCACAGTCCCTTTAGGTGAAAGAAGAGACGAAAAAGCGTTACCTCGATTAAACGGATGATCTGGGGACATTGAATAAGATCTCATAGCGACTCGGACTGCCAGAACTTAAAACTCACCTTGCGGCTATGTCTGCGGAATTCGTCTGGTGGTAGGTCTGAGCAAGACAAAAGGTCTGTGGCGGCACTGAGGAACGCCGGATTCAATTGTGTCTGCAGGGCGATACACAATCGGACGGCGTCGGCTTGTAAATCCAAGGGGCAAGAGGAAGAAGCCTCGGGGAGCGATGAAGAAAGAGGAGCCATGACCTTTATTAGGCTGCTGGGTGGGTATGGGAGGGAAGAGAGACGCAGACAGCTTTGAAGCTGTTGTGGACAGTGTATGCGTCAGGTCAAGGGTTTGTTGTTTGACCCGATTTTGGCTTCGTCAAACAAGTCGCTACATGCAATTGATAAAACATCCCTGAACAAGCTCTTTCTGCGCTGGGACGAGTGGAACTGGATTTCGGCGGAAGATAGGCTTCCTAATGTATTTATGTGGGAGCCTAGTAGTAACCTTGACGATTCAGACGACTGCCATATTTCGCGAGGTCTCAAAAATAGGTGCGAACGATTCTAAATTATGGAAAGGGTGTTCGTCATCTCTCTCAAGGCTTGCTCAAGGCGATGCGCCTGAAGAGTAAGACAGAATATGTTGCTTGAAACTCGGAGGTTACCAAATTCCGAACTTGTCCGGGTGTACGTATTCGCTGGTGATACAGCTTCCCGTCTGACCTAGGTGAGGTATCTGGACTAATGACCGAGGTAAGTACTATGTCGGCGGCACAAAAGAATAGATACGTCTGGAGGCTCTGCGAGTCTGCGTTTGTCGATCGTTGCCGCCAAAGCCACTCGAGAAATTCCTGCTCTGGAAGGACTCTACTTACCTGACCTTGAATCTGAGCCTTGTAGAGCGAGATTCAGACTCGCAAAAGGCCCGCCGCTTTGAATCTGCATGGACTCCACTTCGACCCCACTCCGACCCCAACGATAAGGCCATGTGCTGGAACGTGTCTGAAGTTCCTGTACTGATCTCAGGTGGGGAGACAGCATCCAGAGCAAACCCTAGCAAACGAGAGTATTGCGGATCGAAAGCTCGCAGTTTGGTGACCCAAGAGCTCAGATCTGGAGGTGATGAAGGCAAGTGGCAGTCTAAGATTCTCAGAAAGGAAATTGATACAATCTGCATCACCGTTGCCAAGACCGAAGCCGATTCTTCGCGTCTGCCAACGTCTGCCGCTACCGCCACAATGCCTCGCGACGGATGGCTTGAGAAGTAAAAAGATGTGAGCAGAGGTTGAGGTGGAATATGCCGTGTCGAGTATATACATCGTTTTGTCAGCCAGCTTCTTGAGGACGAGTCGTGCGTCCAACACCGCGGTTGCCGTCCGAGTCTCAGATTCTTGCCGAGCTGACTCGGGTGCTGAGCCGACTGCGCCGTGCCATGGTTCCATGCCAGTGTGAAACTGTAGAACCAATCCAGTAAATTTGGGCATGAGGGCCGCCTTGGGGCCGCACGGACTCAAGTATTGGAATTTGCTGCAGGGCCGTCGAATGGGTGGAGGTCAGGCCGAGGATCTGGAGGCAGATTTCGTCCTGGAGTTCCATTCAACTCGACACGAAGAGCGTTCTACTCGTTGAGTCGACCTCAAGTGGACGGGGTGAAAGTTTGGTGAAAGTCCAAGCAAGTCACAAGTGATCAGATTTGCATCTGTTTCCGATTCCGCGGCTCCGCCCCGGATCACCACCACCGTTCCACTTGTCGGCAGGCACATTGAGTCTGACCGTAATGGCCAGGGCAGCAACGTCAACACGTATCTTCCTTCCCGTTTCCTCACATGAAATCCGTTCTCATTACTGGGTGCGTCCAATCCGCTCGAGTACAACGACAGAAACTTCAAAGCTTGCAGTTGCACCCCAGGCGGAATAGGTCATGCGCTGGCCAAGGAGTATCACACCCAGGGTCTGTCCATCGTCTTCACGCTCAAAAAAAAAACCCTTGGCTGACACCTGAATCTCAGGTCTCCGTGTTTTCGCCACAGCGCGTCGGCAGGAGGTTCTGGCTGACTTGGCGGCACAGGGAGTTGAAACGTTGCAGCTCGATGTGTGCGATAGCGAGTCAGTCAAAACTGCCAGGGAGGCGGTCGCCGCTATCACGGGAGGGAAGCTCGACATTCTTGTCAACAATGCGTAAGGACTCGATCGATTTTTTTTCCGTATCCAATGAACTAACTTGATGGCACAGCGGACAAGGTTTGAAGCCGACTCGTTTCCCTACCCGCGGCTTACTGACTGTCGTCAGGAAATACCGGAGTTCCCTGCGTAGACCTCGAAATGGACGACATCAACGGATTTACGAGGTCAACCTCTTCGGCGCCATGCGCATGGTGAAAGAGTTTGCTCCGTTGTTGATCGAGAGCGGAGACGGCCGCATCGTGAATATTGGGAGCGTACTGGGGATCGTGCCCCATCCGTTCTACAACAGCGCATACAATTCGTCTAAAGCTGCTTTGCACGCGTACGGGAATACGCTCCGTCTCGAGTTGGCGCCGTTTAATGTGCAAGTCACCACTGTGAGTCAGAGTCTCGGGCTAATGGCTGACAACTGACCGAGTTTTTCTTCGCGAGGTCATCACTGGGGCCGTACAGACCAATATCTGGGTGTCGGGGGCTCCCGTACCGCTGAAGCCCAACTCAATCTACGCGCCGATCGCCGACATTATCGCAAAGTTGTTTACGCGTGAACAAGGTATGTACATATCTACAGTGTCTGTATGAACACTACTCATCCGCTCCACCTTAGTCGAGAAAATGATGACAGCGGAGGCATACGCCAAATATGTCGTCTCCCAGACGCTCAAACGCAGCGTCCGCGCGTGGTTGTGGCAGGGCAGCGGTTCGTGGATCGTCTGGTCCATTGATACGTTTTGGCACCGCACAGGATTCGTTGAGTTTCATTTGTTTAAATGTCAAACGACGCGCAGCTCACAAGGAAATAGGACGCAGTTTGTTGGAAGGCAGCGGGGCTCCATAAGCTCAAAGCCCACGTCGCGGAGAATAAGAAACATAATTGAGGCCATCTCTCAAGGTCTTCCGTACATGCTGCTTTTAATTTTACGTGGACGCTTTTCTGAATGGATTCTGCTTTCGAGTTTCCCTCTGCTTCCTATCTTTGCCAGATTTCCGTCTTCAGATTTACGGTCGCAACGAGAATCAAAGTTCTATCTCTCTCCCTCAAGGCTTGCTTAAAGCTCGGAGGTTTCCAAATTCCAAATTCCGAATGTACGATGGGTTCTCCGACTCTGGCGGCTTGTCAATAGGCAGTTCTTTCGACTCACACACAGCTTACTGCCTGGACTCCATTCCGACCACCCATTTCTCTCCCAGGTGTAGCATCCAGTCTCCAGCGCAAGCGAGGATATTGCTCCCAAATTGGCGACCCAAGAACTGGGACCTTGAGACGATGGAGGCAAGCGTGATGGAGATAACGGTATATAGGATTCTCAAAAAGGGACCTGGGACGAGCACCATCGCCGAGCCGACTCGGATGCCGAGCGGACTGCGCTGGTTTCTAGTGCCGTAAAAACGCGCTAGTGTGGAAGAAACTGTCGAATGGCTGCAGGGTCGTCCCGAATTTTTCCCGAATGGGTACAGGTCTGAGGTCCTCGACGTTCTTGCTGCCAAAACTGGAGATGTGGAAGCTGACTTTGGCCTGAAGGTTCATCCAGCTGGACACGGAGAACGCACTACTTATTGGATGAGTCGACCTGGTGAAAGTTTGCAAGTGATGATTTGCATCTGTTTCGCGGAGCGGTCCGCCATAGCTACGCCCGGAATATTCAATTGCCTGAACGGCTCGGCGCGACTGGGTTTGTAAGTAATGTCTCTCAAGGCAGCAAGGTCAACACGTATCTTCCTTCCCTTCCCCATGAAATCCGTTCTCATTACTGGGTGCGTCCAATTCGCTCGAGTCAGAAACTTTGCTGATCTGCCTTGAACCAATGGCAGGTGTACCCCAGGCGGGATAGGCCACGCTCTGGCGAAGGAATATCACACTCAAGGTCAGTCGCTCGTCGTTCAAGTTTCAACAGGGTCCTTGGCTTACACCTGAACCTCAGGTCTCCGTGTTTTCGCGACAGCGCGTCGGCAGGAGGTCCTGGCCGACTTGGCTGCACACGGAGTTGAAACGCTGCAGCTTGATGTGTGCGATAACGAGTCAGTCAAAACTGCTAGGGAGGCAGTTGCCGCCATTACGGGAGGGACGCTTGACATTCTTGTCAACAATGCGTAAGGAGTCGTTCGATTTCCCTGTATCCAATTAACTCACCGGGTGGGTCAGTGGACAAGGTTTGAAGCCGACTCGTTTCCCTACCCGCGGCTTACTGACTGTCGTCAGGAAAATCCGGAACTCCCTCCATAGACCTCGAAATGGACGACATCAAACGGATGTACGAGGTCAACGTTAATCTCCGGTGGGGACGGCCGCATTGTGAATATTGGGAGCGTACTGGGGATCGTCCCCCAACCTTTCTGCAGCACATACACTTCATCGAAAGCTGCTTTGCACGCGTACGGGAATACGCTGCGTCTCGAGTTGGCGCCGTTCAATGTGCAAGTTACCACTGTGAGTCAGAGTTTTGAGCTAATGGCCGATCGGCGATAACTGACTGAGTGTCTTTCTCGCAAGGTCATCGCTGGGTCCGTGCAGAGCAATATCTGGGAGTCGGCGGCTCCCACACCGCTGAAGCCCAACTCAATCTACGCGCCGATCGCCGACATTATCACAAAGTGGTTTACGTCTGAACAAGGTACTCAGTATGTACAGCGTCGTATGAACACTACTCATCCGCTCCGCTTCTAGTCCAGAAAATGATGACAGGGGAGAAATTCGCCAAATACATCGTCTCCCAGTCGCTCAGACGCAGTGTTCGCGCGTGGTTGTGGCAGGGCACCGGTTCGTGGTTCGTCTGGTTCGTCGATACGTTTTGGAACCGCACAGGATTCGTTGAGTTTCATTTGTTTCAACATCAAATGAATGTGCAGCTCACAAGGCAATAGGACGCGGCTTGTTGGAAGGCAGCGGGGCTCCATGAGCTCAAGGCCCACCTCACATTGGAGGATAAAAAACAGAATTGAGGACATCTCTCAAGGTCTCAAGGGCGTGCTACTTTAAATTCTACGCGACTGCTTTCTAAATGGATTCTCCCTTTGAGCTCTCTGCTCCGGCCGATTTGCTAGATTTCCGTCTTCAGGGTTGCGGTCACAACGATAATCCACGTTCTGTGCCTCTCTCAAGGCGTTGCTTGAAACTGGGAGTTTCCGTGGCCCGTGGGTGATACACCCTCTGAGTTTGTCAACCGTTTCAGGTGCGGCAAAGAGTATTCGGAGCAGGCGAGTATATTGCACATCGAAAGCTCCCAGATTCGCGATCCAAGAGCCTTGGGCAAGCCTGGAGGCCTTGAGGCACTGGCGACGAGTGATCTAAGATTCTCAGAAAGGAAATTGATGCGGAATCGCGGATCATGGTTGTCAAGACCAAAGCCCAATTTTCGCGTCTGGCACCACAAGGCACCACCGTGTCTCGCGTAGCGATGCCGAAACGATTTGCAAAAACGAAAATCCTCAGGCTCTTGCCCGTCCTCCTTTATCTCCGCGATCTTACATGCAAAAAATATTCCAGGCAGAGAGGCCGACTGTTGCGGCCTCGCTTGTTCAGCGCGTCAAGACTGCGGCGACCACACTCCGGCTCCTCGGCGACGCCAGCTCCATTCCGTACATCACAGTTGTGGCAGGAGCGGCTCTTTTTATTGCGGAGATAATTCAGGTGCGGCCAAACCACTCTTGCGCTTTTCAAAGTGTATCCCTGACTCGTACACTAGGGTCAAAAAGCAGTGAAAGAGGACACCCGCGCTCTCTTCGAACGAATTGACCACCTTCTGGCCATCTTGGCCGAATTATGTCTCAAAATTCCACTGGAATTCACACCGACACTCCTTAGAAGTTATGGGTAGATTCGCCCAGTGAGTCAAGCTCTTCAACACCTGCCATATCGACTCAGGGTGATCTCTCAGGACTCTCCAGAAAATAGCTTCGTACCTGCGCATCCAGCAGGACTCGGGGCGGTTTCAAATTGTTCTTCCAAGCAGCAGGAAAATGCTGCCCGGTTGGCGGAGTGTCACAGGGGATTGGACGAAGCCACTGAGGCATTCACGGTATGTATGCGGTGTTTCGAACAAGCCACGCAAAACTTATCCGTGATTAGATGCACACCGATCTTGCCGCCATCCAGAATATCACACAGATGCACGAGGATTCAGAACAGAGGCAGAGTGAACTTCTAAAGTTGATTTCCGACAACGCTTCGACGAGTGCATCCAGTTTAACAGACAGGTTTGCAGTCTGACTCGGGTTCCGTTTTGTTTTTCAACGACCCCACAGACTCACGGCCTTTTCTTCGATAATGCCGCCAGGACCGCCGCAGATTTTTTACGGCCGTCAGTCGGAGTTGGAAACTATAGTGGGCATGCTCCAGCATGATTCTCCTCGTATAGCTCTGCTAGGCCCGGGCGGAATTGGCAAGACCAGCCTCGCCAAGACCGCCATTCACAATGCGAACGTCGTCGCCAAATACCCGGATCGGTATTTCGTCTCGTGCGACTCTGGTGAGACGGTCGATGATTTGGTCCTCGCCGTTGCCGCAGTTCTCGGGCTTGAGCTCAAGGGAAAGCTGTCCCGAGCTGTCCTCAAGTCCCTTGGCTCCAAGCCCAACTGTTTGCTCGTACTAGATAATTTTGAGACGCCCTGGGAGCCTATCGCGACGCGCCCCACAGTTGAAGAGTTTATTTCTCTCTTGGCTGGTATGCCTAATGTCGCACTCTTGGTGAGCTCGCTCCGAGATATCTGTTTGGGATGTTGAACCGTTGTTTCAGGTGACGATGCGAGGTCAAGAGCGTCCCTCGAGCATCCGTTGGACGCGCCCATTCATACCACCCCTCCAACCTCTCACTTCCGATGCAGCACACAGTACTTTCATGGACATCAGCGACGCGACCGACGAAGACGCCGCTTGCATCCCAGAACTTTTGTCGTTGAGCGGTAATTTGCCGCTCGCAGTGACCCTGGTCGCCTCGGTGGCTTTATACGAAGGTTGCAGGACAGTTTTGTCGCGGTGGAAGGCAAATAGCAGCATGTCTCCCTTGTCGGACGGATTCGACAAACACACCAGCCTCGAGACGTCGCTCCGCATCTCTCTCTCGAGCCCCCGAATGACCTCTCGGCCCGGCGCGCTCCAACTTCTCAGTCTGCTCTCCATACTCCCCGACGGCATCTCCGACGTCGACCTCACCCGGTATTCTCTCCCCATTCCCGAGCTGTTTCAATCAAAAAGCACGCTCCTGGGGACATCCCTCGCGTACATGGACGGAAACGCAACGCGGCTCAAAGTCTTGCCCCCAGTTCGCGAGATCATCAGGAAACTGGATCCCCCGGCACACACTCTACTGTCCCCGCTGCGCACGCACTGGGATGGCCTGTTGAAATTGTGGCAAACGTACAAGATGCCCTCGGGCGACCTGGTCTCGCGGTTGGTTGAAAATCTTGGTAATTTTAGTGCGGCGCTCAAGTACGAGGTGGAGATTACGCAGGGAGGGGAGTTGAGGGATGCCGTGTATGGGGTACTCTACCTTGAAGATTTCCTGCGGCAGTTGCACGGCGCGTCGCATCTGTTGGCGGATATGTCGAGTTACGTGGATCGCGCGGGGGACAACCACCTGCATGGATTTTACATCGTCTATATTCTTGACGGGCGTCAGAACGTCTCTCCGGAGGAAGCGCTCGAGTTGACCGAGAAGGGGTGCAAGTTTGCTCGGCTTGGAAATGACGCCAGGTTGGAAGGTAATTTGGTTGAAAATCGACCGTGACTAATGCTAATTTGAATCTCTCAACAGCTCAGATCCTCCGGTCCGCGGCGCTGTACAATATACGCCGAGGGGAGATGCAAAAGCACATCAAGTATATCAAAGCTGCAATATCCGTGTCGGAGCAATCGTCAGACGATCTGGGGCTCGCACTCGCTCTCAACATGTACGCCTCAGGCGAGAGAGTGCGTGGTGACTTCAAAACGGCGTTGGCGGTGGCGCGGAGAGCCCAGTGGGTGGCCGGTCGAACTGGGAACTTTCAGCACGAAATAAGGGCTTTGGAGGAGGAAGCCCAGGCGCTCGTCGAACTTGGATACTACGCTGAGGGCGTCGAGCTATGCGAGCGTGCCGAAGAACTGGCGATCGCCAGTGGGTACGAAGGCACTCCGCCGCATATCAGCATCCTCGATGTCCAAGCCGACATCCAACTCCACCAGAACGCGTACGCCGACTCGCGCAAGACTTGTGAATTAATTTTAAAGCATACTTCCCTCGAAAAGTCGGCGCTGTTCTACGCCAACACACTTCTCTCGGTTGCAGCCATCGACGTTACACTGGGGGCCTTCAAATCCATGCAAGATGTCCAAGCGGCGCTCGAACTCCCTCGGCAGGTCTTCACTTCGCACGGATACCTCCGCGGGCTGCCGAAATGTGACAAGGTTGTTGCTGATTATGTGCTGCTTGCAGAGGGACGACGGGTGGAAGCGGCGGAGATCTACGTTAAAGTCGTGCGAGCTACGCGTGGCAAGGACGAAGAGACGTTCCCGGGGTGTATGCGCAAGTTGGGCAATTTGGAGCTGTGGTCGGGCGAGGTGCAGTCCACTACTCGGTGGGCGGTTACTTGTCTTGCGTATGGCAAGACGACGGGGAGTATACCAGCGATTGTGTGGGCGTTTCGACTTTTGGGGGATATTTTCCGGTATGAGGGCGACGAGCGGACGGCGGAGGTGCTTTTTCGAGTGTCGCTCAGGGAGTTTACACGGATGGGGATTGTTGGTGGAAGAGACGAATGTCTTTTGAGGTTGGGTCAAAGAGAAGGGGAAAAGGAAGACAGACCAACGTTAGCTAGCGCTATTTAGCGTATAATTTTAGAGGAACAAGAAGGGAAAAGAGCATATGAAGTGGGCAATGGTTGAATTTCAGGTAATAGATTCCAGTGACCGAGATGGATGAGTACTGTTGAGGAACTTGAAAATCTTCCGTCACATTCCGGGACGCCTGAAGATGTTAAAATAAAAGGTGATAGATGGCGGATTTTACGCGGCGGCGCCGTAACAGGAGGATGACTCCATTTTTTAAACGGCGCGGTAAATACTGCGGCCACGCGTCCCGTCGAAGTGAATAGAATACATCGAGCCGTGCCGCGTCAGTCGTCGAGCCGAAGCTTTGGGTCTGAATCAAGTGGCGTGTTTTCGACATAAATGAGCGCGGTATTTTCGAGAACCGCAGCACTGCGGCAGCAGGGCTTTTCATGGATTCAGCATCCATCCTGGTGATGGTGGTTTCTGGAAAGGGTTTGACCTGGGTTGACGCGTTGACGCATCAGTACAGGGTGCCCAAAATGGAAAGGCCGATTTTGCTCGGCTCCCACCCGGCTTCCGCACTTGGTTTCGTACTCCTCCTCGATCTCTTCCTGCTTTCACTCCGTCACGATTCGACTCTACGGAGGGTTGCCGGAGAGTAACGGAGACTTGCCGTGCTTACGCTACTGTTTTTACGAGCTGCACATGGTGCAATCGGGCGACGCTGATTGGCCACTTTCCAAAATCGACGAAATGGCACGGCACGAACCACCCGACGGAGGTCGACTTTAAAAACAGGATTGCCATGTTGAGATCGTGTTGAGTCATGCCCTTCTCCAACCCCCTCCACCCTGCCCCTGCCCCTCCAGCATTCGGGCAGGGCAAGACCCTCCCAAAAGACAAGGCGTCGTATGTGTTCCGGACAACACAACTTTCACCGCTCAAAAGACTTCAGATACCTATCCCAGCTCGTGGTACATTGGCTCAGTCCATTTCTCGAGGTTGGTTTCTCCCGTCCTTTGGAGAAAGAGGGTAAGTCTCCGTGTGTAACAAACCAGAACGCCCGATTTCATGTCCAATAGATTTATGGGAGTTGCCCCCACACCGGCTTACTGCCCAAGCAGCCGAGACTCTCGAAAGCAACTTTTACCTTCGTTGTCCACCGGACCAGCGACCCAGTGCCTTTCGCGACGCCGATGCTGAAGCGGAGGAGGAAACGACGACCGAGAAACAGGAGGATGAGAAGGAATTGGGACGCAAGCCCAGCCGCCGAAACCCCAACAAGAAATACGACTCGTCATTGTTCAAGGCCGTTCATAAAACCTTCTTCTGGCGTATCTGGCTCGGTGGCATACTCAAACTACTCTCCGGTCAGTCTCTCCGATTATAATCCAAGAAATTCGTAGCTGGACAGACCACGCAGACACTCTCAAAACGACAACCCCCCTCCTAACGAAAGTCATGCTGACGTGGCTGACCGAGTCGTACATCGTCCACAACGCGTCGGAGGAGCTCAAGGCTTCCGGACAGCTCCCGAAGCCGCGCGGCATTGGCTATGGCATCGGACTCGCGTTCGCATTGTTTGCTATGCAGGAGGTGGCGAGTGTAATGACCAATCATTCTCAGCAAAGTGCGTGTTCTGACCTTTCTGCACCTACCTTTGGGCTGACCTTGTACAGCGATGATGGCGGTTGGGCTGTCGACGCGTACGGCCATTATAGGCAGCGTATTCCGCAAGTCGATGCGCTTGTCTGGTCGGGCACGTCTTGAGCATACTGTTGGCCAGACTACGACCATTATCAGCACAGACGCCGCACGTCTGGATCGGTTCTGTTATTTCAGCCACAAGTGCGTTTTAACCATTTCAATGGTTTCTGAGCTGATGTTTTTGCCCCAGCGTCTGGGATGCACCTATTCAAATCATCATTGGCGTCGCCCTCCTCATCAATAATGTACGTCCCGTCGCTCTCCTTGACTTTGACTCACCCGTCCCTTCAGCTCGGCTACTCCGCCCTCGTCGGCCTCGGTGTCCTCATCCTAGGCTTCCCCCTCCAATTCGTCCTCGTCCGCGTCATGTTTGCACAACGCATCAAGGGCGTCAAGATCACCGATACGCGAGTGCGGCTGAGCAACGAGGTGTTGCAGGGAATCCGGTTGATCAAGTACTACGCCTGGGAGGCGTTCTACACGCATCAAATTGGTGGACTAAGGGAGAGGGAGATTCGGGCTGTCAAGAAGACTGCGATTGCGCGGGCGGTGCTTATTGGGCTGATGACCTTTATTCCGGTTTTGGCTGCGGTTTTGTCGTTTGTGAGTGTCTGCTTTGTTCCCTAGATCTGTTTTGACGAAGAACCCATAGATCACGTATGCACTCAGTGGGCATGATCTTAATATCGCCATTATTTTCAGTTCGCTGCAGTTCTTCAACGTGCGTGGCCGCCATTCTACCCTCTCAAATATATTAACGTTGCCAACAGATTATCCGCATGCCCCTGGCCTTCCTTCCACTCGTCCTCGCCGCCCTTTCCGACGCGCTCGTCGCTCTGAAGCGTATCAGCAAGTTTTTGGCGGCGGAGGAGCTCCCGGATCCGTACCCAATCGACCCCGAACTCAAGCATGCTGTAGAAGTCGACGCGAGTTTCGTCTGGGAGACTGCGGGGAAGCTTGAGGGGGATCGGTTTGGGAAAAAGGGCGGCAAGGGCAAGGGCAAGGGCAAGGACGGAAAAAAGGAGGCAAAAGGCAAGAAAGGGAAGAAGGGCAAGACCGCCAAAGACAAAGAGACGCTACCAACTTCCACTGCCGACGTGGATAACAGTGCGAGTGGGACGGTCACTCCTGGCTCGGAGGAGGATGAAAAGCCGTTCGAGTTGAATGACCTCAAGTTGCGCATCCCGCGGGGCTCTTTTGTCGCTATCGTCGGTCGGGTTGGGTCAGGCAAGAGCTCGGTTTTGCAGGCCATGATCGGAGAGATGCGCAGGACGGACGGCACGGTGCGTTTGCTGACCTCTTTTCGTTATTGAAAACAATCTGACTTTGGGACAGGTCGCCTTTGGAGGCTCGATCGCGTATGTGCCGCAAACGGCGTGGATCAGAAATGCCACCTTGAGGCAAAATGTGGTGTTTGGGCAGGACGATGATGAGGAAAAGTTCCGCAAAGTCATCAAAGCGTGCAGTTTGGAGCATGATCTTGAGGTTTTGCCTCACGGGGAGGACACAGAGGTACGCTTTCAATGCTATACTTTCTGCCAGATATTGACGATCGTAGATCGGCGAGCGTGGTATAAATCTTTCAGGTGGTCAAAAAGTACTTGTTTACTCTATTTGAAGCACTCCTTCTGACCGTTTTTCAGGCCCGCGTTTCTCTCGCTCGTGCCGCCTACTCGAATACCGACGTCGTACTCCTGGACGATCCGCTCAGCGCTGTAGACTCGTATGTGGGCAAGTCGATCTTGGACCAGTGTATCCTGCATGGACCGTTGGCGAACCGCACGAGGGTGCTCGTCACGCATGCGCTGCATGTGTTGGATAAGACTGAATATATCTACGTGATGGACAACGGGGTGATCACGGAGCAAGGAACCTACGAGGTGAGTTTTCTTCCTTTCTTTTCGTTTGCCCTCGGTAACATCTCGCCAGACGTTAATGAAAGACGGTGTCGCATTTTCGCGGCTCATGGAGGAGTACGGAAACCGCGAGCAGGACAAGGTGGTCGACGAAAAGAGTGCCGCAGCCGAGGGCAAGAAGGAGTCCGATGTCCCTGACGACAAGGAAGCTGCGGATCCCAAGAAGGCGCAGGCCGCGCTGATGCAGGAGGAGGAGCGTGCGACGGGTGCGGTTTCGGCTGATGTTTATGGCAAATACCTCAAGTATGCCGGCGGGATTGTGTGGGCTCCGATTGTCATCCTGCTCCTTACCTTGTCCCAGGGTGCTCAAGGCGAGTCTTGTCTTGAATTGTTTTTCATCATTTCTGATTGTACCCAGTCGCCAATAATCTGTTTCTCGGGTTCTGGACGGCCGAAAGCATTCATGGGTTCCGCCAGGGGATTACATGGCGGTGTATGCGGCGCTTGGTTTTGCGCAGGCTTTTTTCACCTTCCTGACCAGTTTTTGCTTTGCGTGCGTACACGAACTCGTCGTTGGAGCATTTTATACTGATCTACATTCTTCTAGCGTTGTGAGTTTACGAGCAAGTTTGAATCTCTTCAAGGCTGCTCTTGCCCACGTCCTCCGATCTCCCTACTTCGTTCTTTGATACTACACCGATGGGTTCGTTCCCCTCTTGACTCTCTGGACGTTGACTTGATCTTGTACTGCAGGTCGAATCCTGTCTCGGCTCGTGAAAGACCAAGACACCTTGGATAACGAGCTTTCGATGACGCTGATGCAATTCCTCTTGACTTTCTCGGGGGTGCTCGGCACGGTCGCACTCGTCTTTTATACGTTCCCGTATCTGGGCATTCTCTTCGTGCCCATGGTCCTCATGTACTACCTCTTGGCGATCTATTACCGGCGGTCATCGGTGGAGACTAAGCGCCTGGATTCCCTCATGCGTTCGGCGTTGTATGCTTCGTATTCCGGTGAGTCAAGGAGTTTCGTTCTGGGTGTGTTGGTCCTGACCGTTTTCTATAGAAACGTTGACGGGACTGTCCACTATCCGAGCCTATCGGGAGCAGGCCGTAGCTATACAAACCGCTGAACACGGTTTGGATTTGGAGAATAGAGCGTACATCATGACTATCACTCGTGCGATTCCCTTCTCTTCGGTTTTCACATGTCTCATTTCTTCTAGTGCAAACATGGCTCGGACTACGGCTGGATATCTTCGGCAACCTACTGATCCTTGGTATCGCCTTGTTTGCAGCTGGCTTGTTAGTGCTCTCTGCTTTTTGTCCGGCTGGGTCTTGACGAGAGTTTTATAGCAGGAATACAGTCAGCCCCTCCAAAACTGGTGTCGTGTTATCGTATACCTTGGCCAGTGCGTTGGTTCTCATTTCCACTTTTCCCTCGAGGCTGATTCGCTCTGCTAGTAACCCAGACCTTTTGTTAGTAATGTCTTTGAAGCGTCTACCCCTGCTGACCACCCCATCCAGCCCAACTGGTCGCTCTATATGCGCAGAATGAGCAAAACATGAACTCGGTCGAACGGATCCTCACTTACGCCGAGCTCCCAGCGGAGGGTGAAGCTACCACACCCAACGACCCACCGGCTTCTTGGCCGGAGAAGGGCGAGATCAACTTCAAGGACGCCGAGATGTCCTACCGCCCAGGCCTGCCCCTCGTTCTCAAGGGTGTGAGCTTTGATATCCGGCCGGGTGAGAAGGTCGGGATTGTTGGAAGGACGGGAGCTGGTGCGTCTTTCTTTGCCTTGAATGTCATGCATGGTCTGAATGAGGATTTCTAGGCAAGAGTTCGCTCTTACAAGCGCTCTTCCGCATGGTCGAGCTGCACTCTGGTGAAATCGACATTGACGGGCATAATATCCGTAACGTCGGGCTTGATGTACTGCGTGGGCGACTTGCGCTCGTGCCCCAGGATAGCGTCCTCTTCCTTGGAACGCTGAGAGAAAATTTGTCCGTTTGCTTTCTTGTCCTTGTCTCCCTTCCGTCCGTCTAACGTAATCATCTTTGCAGGGACCCGGAGAACACCAAGACGGATGCAGAGCTGATTTCTGTGCTGCAACGCGCGTGGTTACTCCCGCGTCCTGGCGAGCCAGCGGATCCCGTGGCGGAAGCCAAGTTCAGCTTGGACTCCAAGATCGGCGATGAAGGGTCGAACTACAGCGCTGGTGAGAAGCAGCTGTTGGCGCTGTGTCGCGCGTTGGTGAAGAATAGCTCGATTATCGTTTTGGTGGGTGATTTGTCTTCTCGAGAGGAGATGGGGATGCTGATGAGTCTTGGCACTACAAGGACGAAGCGACGAGTAGCGTTGATGTCGAGACGGACGCTAAGCTGCAGCGGACGATTCGGACCGAGTTTGCGAGGGCGACGCTGTTGTGCATTGCTCACCGGCTGAATACCATTGGTGCGATCTGCAGCTCCCCATCTCGGATCACACTAACGAGCGACTCGCAGCGTACTACGACCGGATCCTCGTCATGGATCAGGGCAAGGTGGCTGAATTCGACACTGTGCTCAACTTGTTTGACAAGGAGGATTCGATATTCCGTGGGTTGTGTGATGAGGCGAATTTGGGGAGGGGGGATATATTGAGGATTAGGGCGGAGAATCCTGTTGCTGAATAGATGTCGGGTACGACAAGACACGCACGATAGCTCACGTATATCTTTATTACTTACACACGATACAATAATTTCTTTTGGATTTACTTACATACCCGGATAGAATTCGGCTGGGGCCGGCAAGAAACAATACGCAGCGGCTGTATAAGTGGAGGGGTCAAGCTGTGAGTGGCCGATAAGCAGTGGTGAAGAAGCCGTCATGTGATGGCTCATATCCCAGTGATTGACGGTCGGATCAGACGCGCTTCAAGACGCGTTCTTTGTCCCTGGACTGACACTCGCTGCAGGTGGACTGCTTTTCTTTACAGTTACGCGATTTCTCGTAAACTGCGTTCAAACTTTGCATATTCTAGCAGTATGGACAAGTCACAAGAGTGGAGAGGAGGAATCAAGCTACGGGATGGATCAACTGCTTTGGCAACCCTGGCCTGTCTGTTGATCTCCACCCACCAATCTCGAGAGGCAATCGTCCCAGCCACGAACGATGCCCATCCTGGTAAACTCTTCGAGTGCCACCGTGAAAAGTGCTTCAGACGTCTGCAGGTCCCCTTCATTTCGATAAATATCTCCGGCCCACCGCGTCGTGGTCAGTGTCTCCCCTGGCCACAACGCAAAATCCCCGAGTTTGAACAGACAGTCGGAGAAAGTCTCTCCGTTTGTGCCTTGAGTCGCCTGTAGACATTTTTTGTACATTTCCGCAGCTTCTTCTCGACGACCGTCGGAAAGCAAAAAAATCAGCCACAATTTTGTTGCATTGAGGGAGTCCACGCAGATATCCACGGGTGTTGAACTTTTGGCGAGCGCGTCATCCAGGGATGTGAATGCACCCAGATTGACATCCATGGCTATGGCGGCCATGATAGAGTTGAAATGGAAAGAGGTTACGACTCTGGGCGCTGTACTTGATAATCATTTCATGGGATTTCCGCGAATCCGCGTAGGCGGTCTTGTAAAGCTGAATATCCGCTTGGAGGTCGAGAGCGCTCATGTGGTCCTGAGTTCCCTCACGACCACCAGCGACGACCAGCTGTAGAGCACGACTGCAGAGATTGACGGCTGGCGAATAGTAGCCGAGAGCGACCAAGCATCGCGCCTTTTCTTGAAGGGCGTACGTCTCTTGCTGGAATTTTCCGGGCAGCCCGGCGGGCTATTGGCAATGCCCCCTTGAAACGACTCCTCAATCTCTCGCATAGCGAGAATTTTGAAAGGGCTTTCATCAAGCGAGCATTGTCGGACGATTTTTCCGCCAAGGTAATCGAAGTTTGTGCGTAGGTCGCTGCTGTATTGGCGTCCCCTGCCCGTATGTAGTATACAGTGGCCATACAGGCGATTTGAGCTGGGAAGAATAAGTAGAAGCACAATATATTGTAGCACCATAAAATACCTTCCAACCTGAAGTCATTTCCGAGTCGAGCGAAGTTGCACCCTCACTCGATCAGCGCGGGCGCCTCGGTAAGGGGCACATCCTCCATGGTATTTGAAAGATAGAAGATATGGTAGCCTTTCAGTCGGTCATCATTCACGCGTTCCATGTACCGTCCGATATCCGCTCGGAATGGTGCCACGGAGTGCACCTCGCGGACGAACCCCTCAAGATTGAAGATCCGATACATGACGTCGTTCAAATCGTTTCCCTGGGCGAGCTCTGCTTCATACCTCAGCAAACTGATGAAGTTGCCGAGATCTTTGAGCAATCGTGGCGCCAGGTCTGCCGAAGGCATCTGGTACGTCCGCCACAGGTTCAATAGACCATCCAAGCGAGTCCAGAACGGTTTCAGCAACCCTGGCGCTGGAGGGTGAGTTCTCCGAATTATCTCGCGCACGGGGGCCAGGACCTTGAGTCGTGTTGTGCACATGTATGCGAGAGACGTCCGCAGCAGGGTACTCTTCGCTTCAAGGATATCGTAAATCAAGAGAGAATGACAGTTGAGATCGGCATTTGAGATGCCGTCAGGGAGTAGAGAGAGCAGACTGAGAAGCTGTAGAGCCCCCGGGGGAGATGTCATGCGCGGGCTGGAAAGTGAAATTTGGAGGGATGTGTCCAGGCCGGTGTGCTTATCGAATCCACCACACAAGGGAGAGGTGCGTTCATCTGCCTTCCATCGCAACAAAACGGTCTCGCACCCGTCAAGGCAAGCCACAGAGGCTACCAGAGTGACTGCGAGGGGCAAATTACCGCTCAACGACAGAAGCTCTGGAATGTGGGTGGCGTCTTGTTCGTTGGCGTCGGTGATGTCCATGAATGTGCTGTATGCGGCGTCGCGGCTGAGGAGTTCAAGGGGTGGAATGAATGGACGGGTCCAAAGAACGTTCGACGGACGTTCTTTGCCGCGCATCGTCACCTGTGGAAATAGAGTCAAGTTTGAAATGGGAATATTCCAAGTCGACTCACCAACAGCGCAACATTAGGCATGTCGGCCAAACGAGAGATGAACTCTTCGACCTTTGGCCGGTTTGCGATAGGTTCCCAAGGCGTTTCAAAATTATCCAGCACAAGCAAACAGCCGGACTTGGATGCAAGGGACTTGAGTACAGCTTGCGAGAGCTTGCCGCGGAGTTCGAGTCCCAAAACTGCAGCCACCGCCAATACCAAATCATCGACTGTCTCAGCGCAGTCGCACGGAACAAAATAACGATCCGGATATTTGGCAATGACGTTGGGATCGTGTATGGCGTTCTTTGCCAGACTGGTCTTCCCTATTCCACCCGGTCCCAGGAGCACTATACGTGGAGAATCCTGCTGAAGTTGATCGACGAGAGCCTTCACCTCTGCCTGGCGACCGTGGAAGATGTGTGGCGGTCCCGGCGGTATTATCGAGGAGCCAACAAAACTGGGTGAGTTCTGGGAGGCTCAGTTTCAGCTGAAAAAGGTGATGTCGCCACTCACGATCGAGCTCTCAGTCATGGAAGAAGTATCGGACACCATCTTCAGCAGCTCAGCTTGCCTGTGCTCCGCATCGACATGCATGTTTGCGAGATTTTTCATCCCAGCAGCACCAAGGTGTGTCTGACAGAAGGGTTAAACTACTTGATAGAACCGTTTTGAGAGATTCCACACCGTAAACGCGCCGAGAGCTTCATCCAATCCCGTACGACACTCGACCAATCGCGCAGCTTTTTCCTGTTGTTGAAAGAACAACTTGAAACGGCCCACTTCCCGGGCCCTGAGGTACGATTCGACCTTTTGTAGAGTCCTGAAAAAATCGGATCAAAATGGTCCAACAGAATCAGAAGCGACACTCACTCGAGAAACTTGCTCAAAGCTTCCAGTAGCGAAGGCGAGAACGCATTCGCCGGGGCTTTGAGGCATAATTCGGTCACGACCGCCAAAAGGTGGTCAATCTTTTCCACGAGCGATCCGTGCTCCCCTTTGACCGCCTTCTGACCCTAGGGTAGTATGTGATGTCAATGATCCAAAAACAGCTCGCAAAGGACCCAGGATGAATACCTGAATCGTTTCCACGATCAAGAGGGAAACTCCAGCAACCACTTTGACATATGGAATTGAGCTGGTCTCTCCGAGCAGTCGTAGTCCAGTCGCAGCAGTCTTGATCCGATATAGGACGGAAGCCGCGACTGTGGCCGTCGCTTGTGGTATTATGGGAGAGAAAATCTTTGGCATGGAAGAGGGAGGTTTCGTTGGGTAGGCTTGTTTGATCACATTCTATATAGATGTCAATGGGCGCTCAGCGCCCAGCGGTCTTCGCTTGCGTCGGGTAAGGGGACTGGTAAAACAAAATCGCATCAACAGATGGAGCGTTTGGTCGCCAAGCAGGAAGTGGGCGGTGGGAAGTGGTGTTCCGAAAAAGAAAGCAGTACATACGCCGTGACATTTGCATTGAGATATCTCCGAGGCTCCGCGGCGGAGCGGCCCGCTTTGGGCTTCGATTTCCATGCATGGTTGTCCCCGAGCTGGCTAGAACATGTTGTGTATGAAGGAAGAGTGAAAACGGTGGACAAACCAAGACTTACCATAGACCTCGATTCTCGACCACAGTAAATTCTGACCTTAGGCTGAGGCTCGGCAGAGTTCATAAAGCGAAAAGGATTTGGAGCGATACGAAACGACCGCATGCCAGCAGATGCCAGTCACACATGTCTCGCGACGTTTCGTGGTTGCAGTTGCAAATCAAGAGGTGACAAACATGACGTAAACAACCTTCCCCTTCGGGAAATCAGATTTTGATCATCTGATCCTTGGCACCCATCCGGCCTTGCACCCACACTTACCGCCGCTCCATTTTTTTGGGGCTTTTCAGCGCATTCTTCCAGGTCTCTGAGTCGCCGCCTTCACGTTGTCTGCGTATTTAAGCTTAGGCCAGGGTGATGATTGGGAGATTTCATATAGTCCGTGCTCCCGATTTAGAGTCACTCCCTTTAAGCTTGGTACGCGACCAGGGAGCGCCTGATTCTCCCAACTCGAGGGCCACATATGCATTCCCGAGCTGATAGGTCAAGTCCCTGTAAGGTGAGTTCGGTCGGTTCGGACGTAATTGTTGAGATCCCGCAGCGCTGGAGTCAATTGGGAGTCAGCCGGAGTCGACCTGACATTATTTTATTCGAACACCGCTCAGGATTCCGAACATGTATTTGGCTTTAGATTCGAGCTGTGGTATATTGAATGAATGAATGTGGCGGCATGTTTGCCTTAACTAAACAACTGACACACTGTCCACAACAAAGCAGCCATTCTTCGCTCCCACATCCATCTACAGACCCAAAAATGGCTCTCCCCTCGTCAGTGGAGCCTTGCATCCCATCCTCTTCCACCATGGATTTACAGACCGCCGCCGTCCGATTGTGCATCGCGCTGCAGTCGGAATCAAATTCAGCCTTTCTCGACGCAGCCAACGACCTCCTCTCTTGCATTCATCTGTCCCCCTGCGGAATTCCGCAGCCACAGTCGCAAGGTCGGTATTTTCCCCGACTGTATTTACATCGAGTATCGCCTCTGACCGCCGGTCGCCACTCCGCAGATCATCCGTTTAATCGAGGTAACGACAACCGGGTTTCCTCCCGTCCTCTGCCAATGCTTACCTGAAATTTGGATAAAGACAGCCCGGGATAGATTAGAAGCTTCCGGAATCTCCTTATTCCTGTTTACTTCCGCCGGATCTTGTCAGACGAACAAACGCTTGAAAGACATCTACTTTGATTTGTTGCGGATGCTACAAACACGTCGTAGCGATGTCGATGTTACTGTGCAAGGTCAGGAATAATTCGTTGCTAGATGTCTTTTCATTGATTCTTTCTACCTACATATAGACCGGATGAAATCCCTCCTCGTCCGCCTCTCCAGCAATTTTACAGGACCCAACTCTCGTGTGGATACGCACATAGCCTTCCCACCAGACACCCTGGACCGCCTTGGTCCTGGCACCTATTCTAAACGGGTGCCACAGCCATCAATTACCCCATGTGCCGGCGCCGGCGTCGCTAACAGCGCCAGCATCTCAATGCCTCGTAAGATATCTCAATTTCTTACCCGCGTCCAGTGCTCATCTCCCGCCCGTTTACATAGCTCCAGACGCCTTCCCGCCTGGGACGAGGAAACCCAAGTGGTCGCGCTACCAGCGTAAACGGCCACGGCGACATTTGTTGTTACTTCCCTCCCCATCTCCATCCCCGCCGCGCATGCACAAACGCGTGCGACGACGTATGCAGGGAGGAGAATTTGACGACGAAGACTCGGAGCAGGGGCAGGAGAATCAAGTTCCCGGGCCCATCCGAGCGCCGGCACCCGAGAGAGCGCAGTCGTACAGCTTCAAGCCCCCACGGCTGACGAAACGGTTTGGGATTTTTTGCACAGGCAAGAGTTCGATGCATAGGCCGTGGTCGGCGGTCAAGGCGTGTTGATTTGGATCTACGGACGACGGGGTGCATGACGTTGTATTGGTTTTGGGATTTGCTGTTCGTTTTTTAAGACAACAACTTATGTTGACCAGGGTTGAGTCAAGGCGCGCTACGTTCAATTCATCTTCAACTCACGATTCCACCACCCATAAATTCCATGGCCAACGCAGAATCCAATACAATTAAACAATAGAAACTAAGCTACAATTTTAATTCTGTCCGCCCCAACTCAAAGCCAGGAGCCAGTCAAAAAACTGTGAAGCCCGTCCACGGCCACATATCCATCTCCATCGCCATCTCCACAGTCAGCGCGCCCAATTCCTTCTCAGTAGCCACCGCAGTGGTATTGCTCGTCCCATGCCCATTATTACCACCGAACAAAAACTCGACAGCATCTTCCCTGAGCCGGTCGAGCTTCCTGCTAAAGTCGTGGATCCAGGGTCGGTGTGAAGAAGAAGATGGGGCGGAATAAAGCTCGGAAGAACTTGAAGAACTTGAAGAACCTGAAGAAGAGGGTGACTCGGGCTTCTCGCGCGAGACGTGGGCATGGATGGGCGATAGGGATATCGATACAAGTGGCGGTGGTGTGCCAACTTGGGTGGGACGTCGGATCTTTGAATTGGACGAGGAAAAGGAAGATGAAGACGACGATGGACTGGAACTGGAACTTGAAGTCGACGATGCATATGACGATCGCGAGGCTGGTTGGAGAGAGATATCGGGTAGTGGTGGGGCCAGTTCGATTTTAATCCTAGGCGGACGTTGCGAATTCCTCCGCGCAACCGATTCTGCTGCTAATGTAAAGACGATTTCAAGTTAGCGCCGTCGTATCCAAAACAGAATGAACACACCTCTTCAGTTCCTCCTGCTCCACAAAAAAACCCTTTGGTTCAGGGATTTGAGATACCTCGGAGAGGTCGTACGACACTTCGACGACAACAGGCAGGATATCCCCCGCCCCCTCAGGCTCGTAATGCGAATGCGAATCCCAAGTATACTTTTTGAACTCCCGCAAACACGTCCCTGGGTCGACCTCAGCGAGGACCCTCCGATGGCGTAACGCGTCGTCTACGAAGATAGCCGCATCATCGTCTTGCAGCTTCACGGGAACGCGCACCAGAGCACGTGCGGAGGATGGTTGGACGCATGTCGGCCAGGGGAGGGGTTTGTTTGTCCTTGGCCGATGGACATTGGAGTCGACTGCCAGTTCCGATGGACTGGAAAGCGACACAGCATAAACGCCTTCCAATCAAACGCATCGACCACCTGGCTCACATACCCAACATACCTGCCCATGCGGGGTACGAGTCGTCGAGCAGCGGCCGTGGCTACCGGATCGTCGAGAGCCGTAAGCGTGGCGACTGGGTCGATGCAGAGGACTATGAACGCTCGGGGCGCAGGGAGGAGGGACGATGGCATGTTAGACGTTTAACGTTCAACGGCAGTGTCGAGCTGAGTAGTTCCAAAGACAACTAGAAGTCTTTATAGAGAGACGCTTGGACGTTGTCAGAGAGACAGGACAACATCTGGAGCACAAAGAGATAGAACAAGAGCGGATGTCAAAGCGTGGGTCAAAGCGGTCCAAGCGTGAACAATTGATTTTGGATCCGTCACTGGCTGAACTTGGCGAAGCCGGCTCATCTTTTTGGTGGTAATAGTCTGTTGGTTGAAATTGGTGGTTACTGGTTGAAATGACACAACACACGTGATTTGCCCCACATCCCCAATTTCTTCGGGTAATCAATGAGGCGGCAGTGTCAGAGAACAACGATGAATATGCAGAGATGGTACAAGGGACGGCTACTTAAGCACTTTATACGGTCCTTTATTGTGGTACAGAAAACCCGAGAGGAACTGGTATTAATCCACGAACAAGCCTCCTGCGCGGACGGGGGAACGGCTACGTCCAGGGGAGCGGCTTCTCGAGGGCGTGGCGAGTTGGGCGATGGAAGTACTAGCGGGGCTGCGACCGTCGGTAGCGCGGATATTGTCGAGCTCGTCGCGCCACTGCTTGAACTTTTGAAGCAGCGGATTCTCCTCGTCGAGGAGGGAGCTGGCCTCTTCGCCCTCGAGGATGCTGATAAGTTCGCCGAGGGAGTGGTCGAGCTTCTTGAAGGCGCCGTGCATCAGATAAGGGTTGCCGACGTAGCGCGGGGTGCGGATGTAGTCTGACGAGGGCGCACGCGAGGCCGCTGGAGGTGACGATGAGCGGTGAACAGGCAGAGTTATTAGTCGTGTGCGGACCTTTCCTGGGATCAGAGCGAGGGTAGACCTGGCATGCCGGGGTGAGGGGAGGAAATGGGTAAAGCCCGTGGAGACGCTTACTCGACCCGGATTCTCGGCGCAGGGCTCGGGGGGAATGTTGTTGGCATCGTGCACATGATTCGAGAGGTAGTCGATGTCCAAGCCTTATAAGGGGGAGGTTAGCTCCTCCAACGGGTCGGGGTCCGCGGGTTGCTGGCCGCGGGGGGCAGCGGCAGCACCAGCGTACCTTGAGACATGGTGGTAGGAAGAAAGAGATGAAAGAGTGGGGTAATCAATGGCGAAACATGACGTCGAAAATTGCTAACAAGCCGAGCGACGGCACCGTTTGGTTCTTTGCCTCGTTACCGTCTAGGCTGTTCCACCACATTCCCTCACACGTGCGGTCCTGAGAGGAACAAGAGCTCGCCAAATCCACGCACGCCATCGCGATTCGCAGAGAACAAGCTCCTCCCGGATGGACAGCGGTTCACTTCCTACCGAGTTACGCGGTGAGAAGCAGCAGGTCGTGTACACCAACGTGGGCGAGACCAGCGCCAGCCTCAGCTTGGCTTGCTGCGCAAACCAGAGCAGAACAGCGGTTATCTTTGATTTCAGATTTCAGGGACGCCGCCGTCGGCCTTCGTCCGATAACAACAACCCCTGTTCCAATGTTACACCGGTCCCAGACTTTACCCCCGTTCTCTCAGGAAGGCTACATAGCTATCCTCCCTCCGTGGATTAGAAGCGGCATCCTCCGTTCTCAAAGGGCATACGCGCCTCATTCCGTGAATGCAGAAAGATCTTCATCACCAAACGCCAGGTACAAGCGCATATGGAACTTGTTCCGTATACTCTATCCATCTTGCCCCATGTTTTCTGGCCATCCAATCCTCTAGCTCAGGCACACTAGTACTGGAGCGGGAGAACACAGCGCCCATGAACGCGGTCTGCAGCACTGCCGAGATGAGGGGGTCCTGTCCGAGCTTCAGCGCTTCAGCAATAAACTCTACTCCAAGGTTGGTTGGTGGTTACTCACACTGGCAAGCGCGATCCCTGCGCGCCAAAGAGCGTCTCCGAGGTAATTCGGGTGTAAGGATCTAACCAAGTAAGTTGAAAGTTCATGTCCTTTAGGCTTCAACGCACCATAATCCCGTCCCATCAACCTTGCCTTCATTCCTCCTAAGTATGTATCCCTCTTAAACCGCTTCCTACTCTCTTCAGAAACGACTTCCATCAATCCCCGCGTATTGTTTGTACCCAAGTTCGTGGGAGCTCAAGGCCAGAGTGTGCACGCAACCAAGGTGTTGATGCTATTCACTCCAAAGTTGAACGAGAGGACGGAGAGTGCGGAGAAAATCGTATTTGCGCGTGAAGAGGATTTGGTATGTCTGGAGGTAAGTAATTGAGACTCCTTCCTTGCAAGATAAGTACAAGTCCGATGCTTACATGCCGCAAACCCGCTACAGCGTACATGCCCACCAACATACTCGCAATTGGGATTGGGCCTAGACCGGGACCTACTAGCTTGAAGCTTGAAGCCCGAGGGCGGTGAGCAGATCTGTGGCCCATCCTTGGTTGAATATGGCGTGTTGCGTTTAAATTTGTGTTCAACCTTAACTTCAGGCTTTGAATTAATATTGCGACCGCGGCTCACTCGACGAGACGAGACGGCCGAGGACGAACTTTGGCCTCCCGGCGTAGCTCCTCCGTGGTTTGTCGCGCAAGTCCGCGAGGAGGTGACATACTGGGAGGGAGGGATGGAGGGAAGGGAAAGATTGTTTCCTTCCCGTCACCATTCACCATGTCGAAATATTCACTTGTGTTGAGGGCTAGTACATTCTCCATCCAGGACCTCAGCATTCTTTTGAGTAAATCGAATCGGAATTCGCAAACGTCTGTCGGTAAACGCCGATGAAAGGGTGGTTCAGATCCCTCCAAGCGAGTGCTTCGCGGCAGAGTTTCCAACTTGTAAAAACGTTGTAAGTGGGTGGCTGAAGGAGTAGGTGTCTCTGAGGACCGACCAAGCGGAGGGTTCGAACAAAATGCTGCAGGTGTTTCAAGAAATTCAAAGCCCCCTTTGTATATCTCGGGGAAATTGTATCATTCGAACTTCATGGTTGCGAGACTGCCAGAGAAGACATGCCAATCCTGAGAAAGCAGACGTGTATTATCGGACTTCCCCCAAATGCTCACCAAACAGACCAAAGAAGACCTCATCCGCGCTGCCATTCAAGGTACGACAAAGGCCAGTCACAACCAAAACGCAGCCTTCTAACGCCCGGACAACTTAAGCCAAGAAGAACGCGTACAGCCCATACTCACGATTCCCAGTCGGCGCGTCGTTGCTGACGAGCGATGGTACAATCGTCAAAGGCGCCAGTATCGACAATGCGAGCTACAGCGAGACCATCTGCGCTGAGCGGACGGCGATAGTGAAAGCAGTGAGCGACGGCTTCAAGTCGTTTGCTGCCCTCGCGGTCGTCGCGTAAGCCAAGCCCACCCCGCTGACCTCGCAGCCGCAACTGATTCCGCGTAGGGACGTGGACCGCATTTCGCCGTGTGGGTTGTGCAGACAGGTAATCAGGGAATTCTGCGCGCCGGACATGCTTGTGTTGCTCATCGGGACGCTTGAAGAAGTGGAAGAGACGACAGTCGGAGCTCTGTTTCCGAAATAGAGAAGTTGTTTATTATTCTATACACCGGATGCAGCAGGCAGAACAGCGTCCTCGTCCCGTCCTGAGATAGATCGTTACATATTAACATTTCAGAGACGGCAAGCAGACACACCTTCGTAGAACTTTTGCAAAAACGTCCTCGAGGGCCTTTCCTTTGGCTTGAGGAGAATGCCATAGATGTGGTCCGGCTGCTTCCACATGTTCATCGTCTCCTGGTACTCCTGCCGGCTCTTGAGCATCAGCACGTCGATGACGCGGACGTCCGACACGTTGCGGTTGGCTTCAAAGCGCATGCGGATGGCGTGTCGGATTTCGGTGGGGGAGACGTCTAGGGCGTATTGGTTCACGACTTCTGGGGCCTGTTGTGTCGGGTGGGGTCAGATTCTTATGTCAAGCCTCTGGGATTAACGTACCGCACGATACCAGTCTCGGTAGAGTTGGATGACGCGCGCTCGTGCGTCCGAAGGGCTAGTAGATGGGCGGGTGACCTGAGCGAGGCGAGTCGGGATGGTGACCGCCGCCATCGGTGCAAGGGTAATGAGAGCAACAGTGATTTGGAGACAAACAACAGCCTCTCTTCCTTTCACCACTCGCTAACTCTGTCAACTCACAATGGTCCGTGGATCAGGCAAGGACTTCCCTTGTATACTCTCAGCGGACTAGTTTTTGACACTCAAGGAACAGGTAAATTCAAGCAGAAACGCGGCGGAGGACGAAGCTTCAGGTATCAGCCTCTCAAATCACATTGTGGCACAATCGATTTACAGGATTCCTATCTAGCAAGAATTTGGTGCTGGATGAGAACGGTACAGCCGTGTCTACAGACAAGCGATGGTATGCAGCATGCCCGCCACACCAAAAAGTGATCATTTCCGATCTTCTTCAATCCAGGGCCAAGCGCGATAAGGGGTCTGACGACGATTCCGATGAGGACGAAGATTCTGACGAGGAAGAGGAGGAGGAGGAGGAATCGGGAGAGGAGGAGGGGGAGGGGGAGGACAAGCCTGAGCTCAGCCGTGCTGAGCGCAAGGAGCTCAAGAAGAAGCAGGCTGCGGCCAAGCAGAAGGCTGTTGACGAGGACGGCGAGGACGAGGACGACGATCTCATAAACCCCAACCACGTTACCAAGAAGATGAACATATCGGATCTCAGCGCGCCCAAGGAGTTGTCGCGGAGGGAGAGGCAAGTCTTTGTTTTCTTCTTGCAACGCACGATATTGAACGCATACCAGGGAGCAGAAGGAGAAGGCGGAAGCCAAGGATCGCTACTGGAAGGTTTGTCTCGTCTCCACATTCGTTGCTCGTCTGCTGACTTGGATTTTCAGCTTCACCTTGCCGGCAAGACCGACCAAGCCAAGGCAGATCTCGGCCGCCTCGCCAAGATTCGCGCCGAGCGCGAAGCGGCGCAGGCAAAGAGAAAGGCCGAGGCGGACGGTATGTCCCTTGTATCTCACCTTTCATACCCCCGCTCACAATTACCTTGCAGCCAAAGCAGCCGAGATGGAGGCGGCCAAGAAGGTTCAACAGAAACGGTAGGTTCCCGCCAAGTACTAGAAAGAAATCTGTATGTAGCATTATCACGCACATAAAGTGCTTGTTTTACATCTTCCATATCTGCTCCTCGTCACCCACCCGCCCCGTCCCAGCCGAATCCCTCCTCTGCGCTCTAACCAACGCAATCTTGCCCCTCCACCTCCCCACGCTCCTCTCATCCGGAAGGTCCTCGCCAACCCAATCTCTCAGCCACTCGACGAACTTGAGATACTGATCCCGCCCCTTGCCCGCCATCGCAGCAATCAACGGCGGCTGCACGCTCACCTCGCTCCAAAACGCCATCCCCACCCCAAGCGTCCTCTCCCTCGGCCTAACTCCCAACGCACGCATCCAAACAAACGTCCGCATAATATCCGGCGCACGTCGCGTCATACCCAATAACACCACATGCGCACAAAAGTCTTGTTCTCGGAGTCCAAGCAGGGTGGGGAATCGCGCGCGGCCGTGAGGTGTGAGTATATCAGGTGGAAGCGTCCATTGCGAATGATGTGGTGGCCGTAAGAGTGTGGGTGCTGCACCGTCGCTTTCTGGGTAGGAACGTACAGCCTGCGCTGGGAGTTCTAGATTCGCGAGGTGCAGCCGATCAGGCGAACCCACGACTGCTTGGATGAATATCCGCGACGCCGTCTCGGTCGCAGGCCGTCCTTGCCAGATTCCCGAGCGATACGGCGCAGCAGCCTGCGTCGTGAGCGATTCGAGCAGCGCCTCGCGCGTAGTAAGCGGAGAAGGCTGGCCTCTAAACGGATTTTTCAGCGCAAGGAGCGCTAGCTGACCCGAGAATGAATCGTCCAACGTATGCGGGAGCTGTGCAGCCTCGAGCACGATGCGGAGCGTCTCGGGCGAGGGATGCAAATGGTATAAATCCTCCATGGCGTCCCAAAGCCGGAATACCAGGTCAGGACGGAGAATCCGAGACAGGCAAACCATGAACGAGTTGATCAGCCGCGTTGTGACCTTCACCCGTCTATGGAGACGGAAAAAGGAGGAGAGTGGCGCGGCGTGCATTTCCAGAAGCAGGAACGCTTCGGCTGGTCTGCCGGAGAGCACCGTAGCCTCGATTCCCACCGCCAGAGCAGGCTCGTCGATGGGTAATCCAGAACGTGCCAACTTGGTCCAGTGTATATACGCAAGCTCCCATGCCTGCCGTGAAAGCAGCCCGCGGATCAGGATCGTATAAGCCGCTGCGGTCAACCGAAACTCGGCAGCCCTGGGCCGAGAGTATCTGAAGAGCTTCACGAGGTGTTTTGCATTGATATTCTTGTCGTTGGCAGAGACTGCAAGCGCCGAACTCCAATCGTATAAATCCACAAAACGTTTTCCGAGCAAGCCACGGGGGTGGATGGACGGACGCTTTCGAGGAAAAAACGGTCGGTCGCGGCCGGACTTTGCGGCGAGGCCGAGGAGAAAGTGGAATGCAGAGGCGCTGTCGGGCTGGCTTCGCACAAGGAATGTGTTTCGGCGGTTGGCTCTGTTCGCAATGGCGGACGCCTCTTGGTCTGATTTGGGACCTCGACGCAGCTCTCGGATGGCATCAGCGTATCGTTGGGCGTCATGGATGGCCCCATCGGCAGCGTAGATGCGGAGATACTCTTCGAGCTGCGAGGCTGTGGGTAGGATGCCGAGACGCGTTTGGCGACGCCGTAGATAAGACGTGAGTTGCAGCGCTGCGTGCCGGTCGTGCAGTAGAGCGGAGCATGTGCTACCCCGCAGCGTGAGCTGGCGTGCCTCCATGGAAGCAAGGACACGGACAGCATTCCGTCCTGTTTGCGACGAGGGAACTTGGATGGATGTCATGGCGGAGAGGAGGTGGTTATAGTGCCCGTCTTGATACTGGGTAAATGGGATGGATAGAAACGCGTCAATGACGCGCTTCATGGGCGGGACGAGGTCGAACCGCGCGAGGTGCATCATGACGAGTACCAGCAAGGGACCTTGGACGCTTGGCGGTGCAGTGGCCATGTGTGCAAAGCTCATATCCATGAGTGTGCCCGAGGCATTGGCGGGCGACTGGACTTTGAATCCGGCCAAATAAAGGACAAGCCACGAAGGATGGCTTTCTGCGTTTTTCGTCGCCTCGTCAATGTCAGAGGCATAAACGCAAGGCCGCCAGCGAGCGAATTCGTCAAGGGGCACGCGAGAGGCAGTGAGAGCCTCTGTAAGGGACGTGCCGCGGGGTGAATGGAGTGCGATGACTAGTGCCCATAGTGGATCGCGAGTGTGGGCGGAAAGCTCCCGTAGGTAGGCTGTGACTTTGGAGTATGGTCTTGTGAATTTGACCAAGGTAGCCCCCGCACGGATAGCGACGTGGAGCATAAGATATGGGCATCTAGTAGGAGTGCAGGCTCATTGAGAGCAGGAAGAGTGATTAGGTAACACGAGAGCGCTTTTTTCCTCGCCATCACCCATGCCTCGCATCTTGGTGCGTACTCGAAGGATATTCCACAGAATAATAGACTAAAAGTCTACATACTCCAGTTTGTTAGTGGCTTCCACCCCAATACCCGTGCCCGTGCGCTTGCCTACGAGTTTGAAAGGCAAGAATCCTATTCTATTCAAAAAAGAGTCATCTAGAAAGAGCGCTCACATCTTACGGCAGATTCGGTCCTCTCATTCGATGCGACGTCCCCGCCCCCCGTAATCCGCACGTACCCCATCATAATCCGTAAGTATCCCAACCACCCTTTTCTTTGCCAATACGCGAACGACATGCACTGGACCGATTCGAGTCGAGAAAACCCCCGCGCGTCATTCGTCCTCAAAAAAAACCCGATCCTCAACGCATCCTCGCAGTTATGCTTTCGTAGAGTTTCGCAGCACGCGCGATGCAGAAGACGCTTATTATGATATGTGCGTTTTTTTTGGGCCTATTACTTACCCATCACGAGACATCCCTTACCCACATCCTACTTAGGCACGGTAAAACTTTTGAGGGATCCCGTTTGAGTATCCAGGTACGCACCCCTCACATCGAGCAACCCCATTACTCAAATCCTACCTTCAGTGGGCCAAAAGCCCTCCTTCTGCGGTCTGGCGCTACGAGAGAGGAGGTCCGCCTAGCAGATCGTCGCGCGACAGAGACAGAGACCGTTCGCGCAGCCCACGCCGCCGTTCGGAGAGGGATGACCGTGATCGTGACAGACATCGGGACCGCGACCGTGAACGGGACGAGGACAGGGACAGGGATCGTGACAGCAGACGTCGACGAAGCAGGTCCCGGTCTCCGAGGCGTAGGAGCAGGAGCAGGACACCCGAGAAAAGACGGAGTCTATCGCCCCGGCGTGAGGATAGGGCTCGTACCTCGCCGAAAGACGACCGTGACGCTGCTCAAAAGGAAGACCCGCCTGCGTTTGAGAATTAGGTTTTCGTATTTCTACTACTGCACTACTTTCTTGACACCATACAATGTCGTAGCACGACCCCGATTTGCATTACTTGTACCAAAATAAAAAGCCGATTTTTTGCCATCTAATCCCTCCTCACACTTCCCAACGGCTCCTTAGCGGGCCCGAACTTGTCGCCTCTATAAGCACTACCTGCCCGCTCCCATTGTTTCCACGGCTCCACTCCAGGGACAAGACGCGCACGGAGCAGACGGAAAATCCACTCCTCCACACGGTCCATGAAGAGCAGCGTGCACACGACCAGCGTCGACACCAGCGTTCCCCAAAGGGATCCATGTGACACGTCCAGTGCATGTTTCGCGGGTATATCCAGCGGCAAATCGCGTGGTACAGGCCAACTGCGCACTCGCTGCCTCCGTGACAGGAACAAGGGCCGTCCGGGTGGAGGGGCAGGAGCCGCAAAGATAGCGAGGAACAAAGGCTCTGAATCGACGGAGAAGATGTGTTCCGTCTTTCCCAGGAGGAGGGCGTGCGCGGCGGAGGGGCAGAGGAGGAGGATGGTGAAGAGGCGCGGGGAGAGGTATGTTATCGTCAAGCTCGGACTACCTTCTTCCGGCGCTGCAGGGGAGAAGGAGGAGCTTGGGTGGGTGGGGGAAGGCGGGAGGAGGGTGACGGAGACGCCTGTTTCCTCGACTCGACTGAGGAGGAAGGAGGAAACCTGGCGTTGGGCGTAGCGCTCGAAGAAGCCGGCTTCGATCCAGCGGACGCCACCTGCCATGGGATCCGTGGCAGACACGGGGAAGGGTTCAGGACGGATGAAGACGTCCAAACGTTTCTTGTAGTGGAGGATCCAAGCGACGTACAGGATGCGCGCAAAGGAGAGGAAGAGGTCGAAGGGGGCGCGGGAAAGGGCGTAGAGAAGGGAGGCAGAGCTGAGTGGCGTGGCGGAGGTGGGTCGGAGGAGGGCCGTTAACTTGAGTGCGCCAGGTGCGGGGATGGGGTCGTCGGTTGGCGTCAAGAGGTGGACTCGGACGCTTGGTCGGGGTGGGGAAGTTTCTCCATCCGAATGACCGGTTGGAGGGTGCGTTGGTGCCTTTATGGAGACGGTGTAGAAGCCACTTCGGTCGTTGAACGGGGAAACATGGAACGCCCTTGGGAACGTCCATTGGTGGTCGAACCTGCGAGAAGTCAATATAAGTTTTGCGAGTTCACAGATGCGTTTACCCTCGCGATGGAGTCTTGTCTTCATGCTTCCCCGTCTCCAAGCAATATACGTGGCTCTCTCCAAACGTATTGTGAACCTGCAAACGCATAAACGAGGAAACCAAGTCCATGATAAACAAACCAACCTCAAGCACAGTCAAAAAGAAACGGCCTCCAGGGCGATAGCAAAAGTACACCGTGAGCGGATTTATGCCTTCAAACCCGAGCAAGCTGGGCATAGTCATCATCCACGCATCCTCTAACTGGCCGCCGAACCCGCGGTCTCGCAGGACTTTCTCCAGTCGCTCGCGTATCGATCCCTCCGGCGTATCAGTGAGATACGGCTTGGGACGCAATCCAACGAGTCTCCCCCAGCGTCCTGCCGTAGCCCGAATATGCCAGCCATGCCATCCGAGATCGAGGGAGTGGGATTCAAGTGCGTTGAGCGAGACTAGGAGAGAGCGAGGGGTAGACGAAAGCATGGTTAGAGCCGGGGTAGAGTCTAGCGTGGGTGACTTGGTTTTCGAGCACGTATGCTCGGGGACAGGGAGTCGTCATGGCGGGAGCTAACGAGCATGTCTGATCGCAACCACCACCGTGACGATCCACGCGTCTGGACGCGACGGGCGCGCCGATATCAACACCACCGAGTTCAAGTCGTTCTTTGACATCGGCGAAGGAAGCTCAAGCACGGTCCTCCTCGTTAAAGAAAAGAAAGGCCATCATCTGGCTCAAGAGGACTTCCTCCGCCGGCAAGACGCAGACCAGTCGTCCCTCTTACTGTGAGTCTTCCATCGTTCATCTTCATAGTGGTTAACCATACACAAGTTTAAGTACGCGAACGCTACTCTGCGTCACCGTTTACGTTTCCGCTGCTGGAGTGTCCTTGGCTGCTTTCTTCGACGATCCCGAAGCTTTCTTCGAATCTTCCTCCTCCACACCATGCCCTCATCCTCTTCTTCCTCATCCACGATTCACCTCCAGCCGCTTCCGTGCCGGTGAAGCGACACCTCAAACTTTGCGCGTCTTCTTCTTCGCAGCCGGCTCATATCTCTCATCTCCCTCATCTCCCTCCTCCTCTTCGACCTCAGACGACACGCGTTTCCTCAGCTTGGATTTGGCTTCGGACGCCTTTCCCCTGCTCCTCGTATTGGTATTGGGTCTCGCGCCCGTGGACCCAACATCCTGCACCGCGCGTTGCTTCCCCTTCCCTCCCGGAGTAACCCTTTTCGTCGCAGGCGCCACTTCTGCGTCAGACCCAGGTTCCTCTGTTTCTGCGCTCCTCATTAGTACCCGCATATTATCTAGAAGATGAATACAAACCAGTCGCCTTGACTTTGGAGCCGGATGCCTTGGTTTCTTCCTCGTCGTCATCCGCGCTCTTGTCGGCCCTCGGCGCCGTCTTGCCCTTAGCCACGACCCGTGTAAGCGTATCCTTCCGAGGATCGAATACAAGCCCTTGCACTGTTAACTTTGCGAGCCTCGCACGAGCGACGGTGGATAAATCACCCGGATTATCATTGAGATCATTCACCGCCCGGCGACTCTGCTCAACTAATTGGGTGACTCGAGCGCGGTCGAACCCGACGAGGCAGTAAACGAGATTGAGTGTGTCCACCTGCAAGGGGTTCCCAATCCTCGCGATGATCTGGACTAGCGCCGTAAGGTGATGGGCGTGGGTCTCGGAGAGGGTAGACTGCAGTAGGCAAAGAGTTGAGGATGTGATGATGATGGCGTTGACCGCCGCAAAATCTGGCTCCTGCGGTTGCAGGTATAACGGACGGGTCAGGAGTTTGTCCTGTTCGCATGGCTCGATGCCAAAATCGTCCGCTTGCCCATGAAGAAACAAACTACAGCCGATGAGTCCTCCACCAAAGACGTGCGGGAGGCGCATCTTCCTCTTGATGAACGCGCGATGCAAGAGCCGTTCCACAAGCTTGCCTGCTGCACCTCGTTTACCCTGGGCTCTCCAACGCTATAGCAAGCTGTTTCTGCGTCCCGATGGAGATTTTGCCCATCAACTCCGCCGTGCGGGTTATGATGGAATTGGAGAGAAATTGGATGGAGAATTCCGTGCGCTGGATTTCCACATTGCCCTGCTCATTTTGCTCCTCCAGCGGCTGGATGATGAACATCCTGTCGCTGCCATCCAAATTGAAAGCAACAAGATTGTTCTGCACGGCCGCATTGATGATCTCATCTGCGGATTCTGCTGATATATGCTGGGCAGCGAAGAGGTAGCGGGGGTTCGGACCGCACAGTTCCATATTTGAGACAATGTCTTGACGGTTCAAAGCCATGAGCTCCCTTGGTAATATTTAGATAGGCATCAGATTAAAACGATTCAAATAAGAGACGAACGCGTATCCACCGATCTCGTTGGTCGACCACGGCTGCATGACCCAAGTCTCTGCCTTGATTTCCTTTTTGAAATGATACATGCGTTGCTGGGTAGGGGAAGATGTCCAAACCGCCACTTGAGCGTTTGCCACCCAGTTCTCGGGCACCCAGTCACTCGGTCCATCGGCGTCGATGAGAACTCAACTGTCCTCAAGAGTGGCTATGGTTGTGGTGTAGGTCATGCGTGCGGCGGGGCTGCCAACCTGGACGCCTGAATTGGAGAAATATAAGACAGAGGTAGGAGATTCAACGAAGAACACAGGTTGGCCCATGGCAAGGAGCCGGAAGAGGATGTATAGCCCTCCGACACTCTTCCCTGCCCAACTTGATGAACGTGAATCTGAGTAAGGGAAGCCGATATTCACCCATGCCTGGCTGCCCAGTCAGAAAGAACCGCCAATGCCCGGTGCCCCGACCGAATGCATCGGCGATAAAATTCTCATACTCCTGACGAACAAGGAGCTTTCCCAGGTATCTTGCCTTGGACACTGCGAGACCGGGGTTCTGGACCAGGTCGATGTATGCAATTGAAGGGCGCTCTTCGTTGTCTGGTGAGGGTTCGTTCGGCCAGGTATGGGTGACATCAATATTAATGCGACTCGAGCTAAGATACGGGGTGAGACGTTCGGATTCCGAGTCCGTGGGCCAGAGCAGCTGGTAGATGTTGAACAATTCTTCATCCGGGTCGAGAGGAATGAAATGCGGGAGTGTAGTTTGGTTCGTCATGGAAGTTGGCTGCAGAATGCGGACAGGGGCGGGAACTTCTCACGGCTGGGAGCGTCTGATCGCAACCACCACCATAACGTCTGGACGCGACTTGCGCGCGCACGCTATATGGCTCTCTCGTTTTCGGGGCGTGGTCTCACCCGTCGTTGCCAGCCACCCGGAGAGACACAAAACAGGGGTGGCTGACACCGTCTCCTCAGTTTTGCATCTTTGCTCTTAAGATCTTACTACCACATCGCTCTGCAAAAGTTAACGAAAATGTTTACTGTCACTCGCGTATGTCGTCTCCTCCCCTCTCCTTTTCCTCCATGTATGGTGCATCTTTGACCGCGATCTGAATACAAGGGTTCTAGGAATGGTGTGCCGGCAAAGACTTGATGACCATCCTCGGCGCTGGCCACCGTCTCACGCCCGAGCATGCCAAGCTCTACGCTGCCCAGCTCGTGACCGCCATCGAGACCCTCCACCGCGCGGGGATCGTGCATTGCGACCTCAAGCCCTCCAACGTCTTCCTCACCAAGGACGGCAACATTGTCCTCGGTGACTACGGGCGTGCAAAGTCCTTCGCTGCTCCACCCCCAATGTTCGGCGGGGAGGAGCCCGAGTACGTCTCGTTCGACGTTGACCCGGAGGCGACGAGTGGCAGTTTCTTTCAGCCCACCGAAGAATGTCTCCAAGGCCACTCGACCGAGCGCTGTGGTACTCCTTACTGGTCGTGTCCTGCTCAGCACGCCGGCCTCCCTTACTCCTTCGACGCGGACATGTGGAGTTTGGGGTTGCTCATTCACCGTATGACCACGGGGCGCATGCCATTCGGCAACAGGGCCAAGAATGCTGTCGAAATCAAGGCCGCTTACGCTATGGAGGAAATCGAGTTCCAGGACGTCGATGACCTTGACGAGGACACCAAGGACCTCATCCGTCAGCTGTTGAGGAAGGATGGGGATGACCGACCGCATATCCTGCAGGTCAAGGAACATCCGTACTTCCAGGAAGTGTAAGTTGTTTCTGCTCATCGTTTGCGCTGTTTCTCATCCGTTATTGTCAGCGATTGGGCGGCTGTCGCGCGCCACGAGGCTCCCGTTCCTTGGGTCCCCGCCAAGCCATATGTCCCTACCACCGTCCGTCCGAAGTTGCTCTCTCCTGGTCGCCCCTGCGCATTCGATGGCCACGTCCGGGAGTTCTACTATGTCTCGGGCAAGCTGTCGATTCCACCCCCTGGCCCCGTCAAGCGTGGTGTCAAGAAAGTCAAGTGCAAGGTCGGCATGCTTCCGTCAAGCACGCGGGGAGTCGTTATCAAGGGCTGTGGTCTCTTTTCAAGGCTCTTTGGCCCCCTCAAGACCTTTGGGAGCGCAGGTCAAGAGCGCGGTGAGAACGAGAAGACGGTCAAGACGCAGTGGAAGAACGAGGATGAAGACGAAGATGTCTCCAAGGTCGACCTCGATGTTGTTGGCCACGTCCAGTCGTCAAGCGGCTCTGGCCCCTCGTTGAGCGCGCGTATCGGGGACTTCTTTCGGCGGCGACTCAAGGCCGTCGATTTGCGCAAGATTGAACTGGAGTGAAGGAGGTGGCGTGTATCTGCTTGTTGTCCTGTTGACTGTCTCTGGTGTTCTCTCGGTCTTGGTCTCGTTATAGGTTTTCGGTTTTCGGTTGCTTTCTCGTTTTCGTGCCTTGGTTTTGGTCCCGCCTGCGACACACCACTCCCGCCTGCCCGTGCGATAAACCCCCGCCTTTCCGAGCGACAACCCCTGCCTTCCGCGCGACAACCCATACCTCACCGAGCGATAACCCTCACCGAGCGACATCCCGACACCCTCGTGCCCTTCAGCGACACCACCCGTTCCGTCCACACGCGCCACCCCTCCTCCCTAACAGCCACCCTAGGCTAGCACAGGCTTCCTAGGCATGACCACAACGACCTTACACCTCCCGCCAGTCGTGGAGCACCATCATCACCTGGCCTAGTGCCATTTTTTTTTCTCGTGTAGAGCACTGGTTTCGTTTTTTTTTGCTTCGGAAGTGAGAGGGACTAGAAGTTCATTTGTGTAGTTTACTTTCAATACGTTTGCGTCGCAAAATCGTGTGAGGACTCTGAGGAGACTTGGTCTTCAGTTGACTGATGTTATTGCACCCGACGCGTATCGCGTTTGTTGGTTACGCTCCCGACTCTACCGAGCTACTGTCTAATCCTGGCCCACCCTGCTTTTCATGGATGCACCCAACGCCGTCCTCGACACGCCTCTCGCCAGTGGCGCCCAATACCCCGCCGAAGTGCATGAAAGCCGGGCAGAACGCCTGAAGCGTCAACAAGCACGGTTCCGGGACCGCGGTGGGCTATTCGTTCCCCGCGCAGACGCCGGGAAGAATAATCTGTTGGATATCTTGCTTGGGAAGAGGAAGTTGTCGGTTTCGCCTAGGAGGAGTCGAAGTCGGAGTAAGAGTCGGAGTGTGAGCGTGTCGCCGAGTAAGAGTCGGGCAGGGGCGGGGAGGAAGCGTGCAGGGTCGGCGTCGGTTGCGAAGAAGAAGACTCTGAGCGTGGGGGGCAAGGCATCCACGTCTGACGAGCAACCCGTTGCAGGTGAGTTGCCCATCGTCGTCTCCAGTTTAGTGGAATCAGACCTTTGCCGCAGGGCCTTCTCGTTTGCCTTCTGAGACGCCCAGTAAGCCACCGAGTATTGCTCGCAAGAAGAAGTCTACAACTACACCAGCCTCCGGTTCGTGCTCTCAGTAGTGTCAATATCTACTCCGTTCTTATCATTCGCTTCCTCTCTGTAGATGCGGCTCCTGCAGCGCCCAAACGAAAAGGCCGGCCCCCCAAATCTAAACAGCCTATATCTATAGATGGTACGTGCATTTACGCGTCGTTGTACCTTATCTGAATTTCACCCCAAGAATCTACGGAGAATTCTACTACTGCTAGACTATCCAAGACAACTACCACCAGGAAGCGCAAGGCTGCGGCTGCTCAACCCCAATCTGAGGCCGATGCTGTAGAGGAGGTGCCGACTACCACGAAGAAACGCGTTGCGGGGAAGGCCAAGGCAGCGCCGAGGGCTGTCAAGGCCAAGACCAAGAGCAAGAGCGACCCGGATGAGGGGGAGGATGAGGTCAAGGCGTCCAGCTCCAAAGCGAAATCCAAAGTCAAGGCAACGGGTCTGTACCCATTTTCTTGATAGTAGGCGCGCAGGAACTTACGAGGTGCGACAGCAGAGCCAGTTGCTGAACGCCCGAAACGCGCGCGAGCGGTCAAACGCAGCAAGAATTACGCGGAGCATTCGGACGTAGAGGATCTTGGGTCTGAGGTCGAGGTCGAAGCGGTGCCTGCGAAGAAGAAGGCTGCCGGGGGTACCAAGGCGAAGGCGGGGCCGTCGACTTCTAAAGGGAAGGGGAAGCAACGCCCGGAGGAGGACGCAGATGAGGACGGCGCCAAACCCAAGACCAGGAGCAGGGGGAAGGCGCGCGAGGACGAGGAGGAGGAGGTCACCACAAAGGCGAAAGCCAAACCCAAGCCGAAGAAACGCTCATTACCCGATCTCGAAGAGGACGGTGGGGAGGTGGAAGATCCGCCTGCGAAGAAGAGGAGAAAAGCAGTCTCTCGACCGAAGGATGGCGCTCCCCCTGGGCGACAACGGCTGGAGGCGATTATCGAGGAGGACGAAGAGGGTGAGGACGCTGAGGTGGAGGTGGAGGAGGGAGGAGGGTCTGCGAAGGGGGTTTCGCCACCGCCTTCGCCGCCTGTTGTGAAGAAGGCTTCGGCGTCATCGAAGAAAGCGGCCAAGGATACCCCAGCAGCCGCGAATAAAAAACGACCACGCGACAAGGGTGATGCGGAGGAAGAGGAAGCTGAGGCAGAGACGAAGGGTCGCAAGCGCGTCAAAGTCACCCCTGGTGCTGACGACGGCAAAGTCAAGGCAAAGCCGACTACGCCGAAGAAGCGCGCGCCTGCGAAACGTAGGCAAGGCTGGTGCCATCTCGAAAGAGAAAGATGAAGAGTATGCATCTTTGCTAGTTTCCCCTTTCCAAATCAACTAATTCATGCGTGCAGCGCTCCAGTATTCATTCCTTCCAGTGTGCTCAAAGAGAATGCGCCGAAAGTTGCCAAGGTGTGTGGATCAAAGCTGGAAGCGCTCATTGTGGTCTCAACGGTCTCGACTTATGCAGGTGCTGCCTGCGACGGTCAATAGACGTCCTCCGCCCAAGAGCGTTTTGGACAGGGTGCGCGCCAATACGGGGCTGGAAGTCGTCGAGGACAATGAGCCGGATGAGTTGGACTTTCTTTCGTGATTCCCTGGCCATGGGTCGTAGCGTAGTTTTTTAGTGTACATGTCGATTTGTATCCAGCATTTTGTCGCAAACTCTTCTTGTCGTCGAGCGCAAAGGAAGGCGAAAGAACGGCGAAGGCGAAAACGACATTTATTTTGACGACACGGCTGGTATTCCCTCTAATACACGGTCAAACGGGCGGGGTAGCTCTTCTTTGGGTCCTTCTCCATCTCGGGGTTGAGGGTCGTCTGTCGGTGTTCGGTGTTCAGTAGCCAACCAAATCCAATTCCGCTGAACCCAAGACGCACCTGGGCACTACCGACGCCATCCTCCCAGGTCTGGTACCGCAGAGCGGTCAATCCCGCGTTTCTCCGCTGCGAGACGCTGAGTTTCTTGCAGCGAGTTGCGCACGGCGCGAGCGGTGATTTGGGAGTATTTGTTGAAGCTAGTGGGGTGTTGGATGTTAGATGATGGGTGGTGGTGGATGGAGGGAGTACTGACGTGAAGACGCTCCGCCAAGTTGCGCTGCTCATCGTAGGACGACGGGTGGATGTGAAGGTGATGGGGAGCAAATAAACAAAGTCGGGTCTTGATCCGAGTGCACCACTTACCGACTCAACTCTTTCGTCGTCTTCCTCCTGCGCCTCCCAGGGACGCGGGACGTCATTTTCACTGTTCGATCTGCTGCTGACGATGCAGTGGGTCCGAACGGCTCCTGAAGATGCAGACCCTGCTGAGAAATGCCGCCGAAGTTCAAATTCAATCGAGGAACGATTCACTGGCATCCGATGCTGCTGACGAGGCCAACTTCGGGCTCGCCCACAATGCAATGGAACTAATCTTTCTAAATGCATCGCGCAATGTTGACAACACCGAGAATCAAGCAAGGATTGGTTACAAATCTCGACGTTTTGCGGCTTGCCCACCGAAGACTCGGATTCTCGGAGGTGGGCTAATACTCATCCACCTCTAAAAAATCTGGTCCCGCACGGAGCTCCGGCATAACAGATTCCCGGGATTTCGATACCTATTTGTCGGTTATATTCGGGTTTGCAGCTTTGCAGGGTGAGTCTCTGTGAGTCTTCCTCGTTTAGAACTCGGGAAATCGGTGAAAGCCCCCGAGTATGTAGCAATCTGATAAACATTCCGCGTATCGTCTCTGATTCTCTTCTGCAAATGAGTCAGGGGAAGCGGATCGGGCATGCCTCGGGCTCGGGGGCGCTTCATCATTCTACCGGCTCCCGCCTACTATAAAGACGTCAATTGAGAAGACATATGAATCAAACTACACGCCCTTTTTCACGATCGACTGCAATGGCCAGCAAGACGACCAGAGAAACTAGCGTTGAGAGATTTGATCTGGGGGGCGATGTTGATTTGGAGGGACGACTCAGTCCAGCAGACACGTTGACGGAAAAAAGTGGAGAGGTAGCGAGTGTAAAACTCCCGGCTACTCTCGCAGCAGATGACCCCGAGAGTACGTGTTTTTCTCTTCTAACCTTTTGAACCGTTTATTCAACCACAAACTCAGATCCACGAAATTGGACTCCCGCTACGAAGATGGTGAGTCGATCCATCGGTTTCTGAGTCGAGTCGCTGACTCTCCGGTCCTAGATGGCCAATTTTGTACTATGTTCATCCGTCCTGACGTTGACGTACTCCTCTACCGCCTATGTTTGTGTTCAGCTAACCTGATTCAGTCCAATTTAACTAAACTCTGCATAGGTCGCCAGCCTTCGTACGTTGATGGAAAGATTCCATATGTCCGAAGAAGGTTTGTCTTGTTAGTCCCACCACTTGGCTTTCTCTCTGACCCAAATCCAGTCGCCATACTGGGCGTTACATTCTCTGTGTAAGCTCACATGGAAGCTTGAATTTTCTCGATCTCACAATCCACAGATTTGGCTTTGCAGCTGGCCCTCTCCTATGGGGTCCTGCTTCGGAAATATACGGCCGGAGGGCGGTGTACATTTTGACCGGAATCGGTTTCAGCGGTAAGTTCCTTGTGGACTTCGACAAAAAATGCGTCAGGCTCATGTTCTTGTAGCCTTCAGTTGGGGCGCAGCCTTCGCACCTAATGCCGCTAGCCTACTCATCTTCCGCTTTCTACTGGGCTTCTTTGGCGCGAGCACGATAAACAACGTCCCAGCGTCCATAGGAGATTATACAACACCCAAGAATCGACTAATGTATATGATTTTGTGTAGGGTGTCTCTCGATTTCGTGATTTTCGTCATTCTCAAGCATCGTAGACGCACTCATGGCGTTCGGTGGCCCTGCTCTAGGACCGCTATTGTCCGCATTTATCCAAGATGGAGCCGGATTTCGGTGACGTCAACTTCAGATGTTCGACAGCCCGCAAAACTGACCAAACTTTCCGTAGCTGGAACCTTCGGGTGATGGCCATCTTCACAACAGTCCTCAGTATCGCAGCTGCCTGCGTACCCGAGACACATGGACCAACGCTTCTCAAATGGCGGCTCGCGAAAGAGGGCAAGGCGCCACCCTCGCCCACATTCAGCACCATTGCCTCCTGTGTTCGCAGCCGCACTCGCCCGGCCTGTCCTATACCTCTTCACAGAGCCTGTCGTCATGGTCATTTCCATCTATCTCAGCGTCTTGTATGGTATCCTTTACGGATTCTTCGAGGCATTTACTGGTGTGTTGATTTGACTTGACTCAACGCAACTCTAAACAATGTATTCTAGTCGTATTTCTCGAAATCCGCGGTTTCTCGAGCTAAATCGTACGGATTGACGTTTATTTCTCTCGGGCTTGGATTTCTTACGGGCTTGTGTCCTGCTCGCCACAATTGGCCGTGAGTCAATCTTGGTCTCTGGTTCAAACTGCGGGTCTGATGTTCAATTCAGAAACATTGTACATGAAGAGCGTCAAGGCTGATGCTGCACGCGGCATGCCCCCTCAACCGGAAGCCCGTCTAGCTCTAGCGTATTACGGCGCAATCCTCTCACCAATCTCCCTCTTCATCTTTGCGTGGACAGCTCCGTTCAAACACGTCCATTGGATCGCACCCTGCATCGGCGAATTCCTCTTTGCATGCAGCATGCTCCTCATCTTCACCGGTTTCATACCCTACCTCGTCGACTGCTACGGGATGACCGCCGCTAGCGCCCTCGCAGCTGGTATGGCCAGCCGCGCGCTGGTGGGGAGCATCTTCCCTCTGTTCTCGCTTCAAATGTATCACGGAATGACGGTGCAAGGGTGCGGCGTCTCTTCTCGCTGGAATTTCGTGTTTGCTTGCGCCGATACCGTTTGTGTTTCGGGTGTATGGGAGGAGGATACGTAGGAGGAGTGCGTATGCGGCGGGCCGAGTGAGTCGGAGTTTCGGCTTTGAATTCAAGTTGGATTGGGGACTCGGATACACTAGATGGAAGCGCCGAAGCGCGAGAGCAGGGAACGTCGAGAATGCTTGCTCGTCATGATTAATGACTTTCAGCGCAGCTGGAGGGAAGGTGTGGAGTGCAGCTCGTAATTTACTGCGCCTAACGCTTCACGAATGGAATATAGAACATACTTAATACTGTGAGGGTTTACCGAAATTGCGGGTGTCATTGACGCGTTGATGGACACTGGAAAATTTATGGTCGTTACCGACTATTCGAAGCCCAGTGTACAAAATATCTGGTATCCAGAGCCGTTGGTTCATGGGCTATACCCCAATCTTCAACAGTCCCTGCATTTGGGCGACAATGTTCGCTTGATGAAAGTCCTTTCGAGCTTCTCCAAATGCGAGAGAGCGAGCAGTCGTTTCAGGGAGGCTTTCCCTGTCAGTCCAGGGACAAAGAACGCATCTTAAGGGCGCGTCTGATCCGGTCGTCATCACTGGGATATGAGCCATCACATGACGGCGTCTTCTCCTTACCTTTCACCACGAGCAACGTTAATTGCATTATTATCCCCCGCTCACAGCTTGACCACTCCACCTACAGCCGCTGCGTCTTGTTTCTAAATCTCATCGCTTGATGAACTCTACCGAAGCTATTGAGGTCAAAGCTGTGGTCGACTACTACTACTAAGTACCCTGCAGTCTCAGCTGTAGTCTTACCAGGTGTTTCACTCCTTCGAACCTGATTAATGGAGGATCTCACCGCAGGTTCCTCGGCTGTGGAGCCTCGCGGCAGCTCAATGCCCCCGTCGGCCACTGGCCACCGAATCATCGAGGACTCAAAGGACCGAGGTAACTTATAAGCGACATGGTGCGTCGTCATGCGTCATGCTCGGCAAAAAACAATACAGTGGGGTGCTCCGGAGTCCGAGCGATGCCTCGCGACGCGCTAAAACTTGATGCGATGCCGTGTCGCATTCTGTATTTCACCGAGCACCGCGATAAAAGTCACCAACAGTCGAGAAGTCTACGATTACAATTCTGCACTCCCATGCCAAAGGTTTTCTTTCCGACAACACCAGAGAAGGCGACCGTCGCGGCTTCCCTCGTGCATCGTGTCAAGACCGCTGCGACTACGCTGAGACTACTCGCCGACTCGAGTTCTATTCCGTACATTAAAGTTGTCTCTGGAGCATCTCTCTTGATCGTCGAAACGATTCAGGTGTGAAATCTTCAACTTCTGCTGACCAGTTAGTGATTTGCATCGCAGAGTCAAGGAGGAGCACCGAACTCTGGTCGAACGAATTGACCACCTGTTGGCCATCGTCATTGAATTATGCTTCAAAACTCCGGTGGCTTTTCCACCTTCACTCTTGGAGGCTATGGGGAAGTTTGCCGAGTGAGTTTAACCGCCTTCATTTCTTGAGCTCGAGTCGAACTTTCTAGGACTCTACAGAAGATTGAATCGTATCTACGGGTCCAGCAGGAGCAGGGCCGGTTCAAGCTTTTCCTGCAACAGCAGGAAAGAGCTACACGATTGGCAGATTGTCGCAAGGGATTGGAAGATGCTCTCAACACATTCACGGTATGGAGTTTTTCGCACACAAGAAATTGATCTGACCGCTCTTTTCAGAGAGAGAACGGTCTTTCCGCGATGTTGAACATTACAAACATGCATTTTGACTCGGAACGAAGGCAGCCGCGCTGGTGAAGATGGTATCCGATAGTTGTTCAACGACGGAGAGCTCGATTGTAAGTGTACTTGAAGTTCAGGTATCTTGAACTGAGTTTTGCAGAATTCTGCTAGTTTTATCGGTTCTTCGATGATGCCGCCTGGACCGCCGCAAATATTCCACGGCCGCCAGTCGGAGCTCGAAACTCTGATAGCACAGCTGCAGTCCGACTGTCCACGCATAGCGCTCCTAGGGCCCGGCGGGATAGGGAAGTGGTACTAGATAATTTTGAGACGCCTTGGGAGCCCATCATGTCCCGGCCAAAAATCGAAGAGTTCATATCGCTCTTGGCTGACATGTCCAATGTTGCTTTCTTGGTGAGTAACCCTCAACATATTCGCTTCTCAAACTTCAACTAATTTTACAGGTGACGATGCGAGGCCAAGAACGCCCGTCGAACATTCTGTGGACTCGTCCATTCATTCCGCCACTCGAACCTCTGAGCTTTGATGCAGCCCATAGCACGTTCATGGACATCACGGACGCGAACGAGCAAGACGCCATCCACATCGCCGAGCTTTTGTCGTTGAGCGGTAATTTACCGCTCGCAGTCACGCTCGTAGCCTCAGTAGCCTTGTCCGAGGGCTGCCAGACCGTTCTGTCTCGGTGGAAGCAGGAGAGGAACATTTCCCCCTTGTCTGACGGATTCGACAAGCACACGAGTCTCGAGACATCGCTCCGGCTTTCCCTTTCGAGCCCTCGTATCAGCTCTCGACCCGGGGCTCTGCAGCTTCTCAGTCTCCTCTCCCTACTTCCCGATTGAATCTCGGACGCTGATTTGACCCACTACGCACCTCCGATTCCTGATATGTTGCAATCGAAGAGCGTGTTGCTGGGGACTTCTCTCGCGTACATGGACGCGACGCGACTCAAGGTGCTATCCCCCGTCCGCGAGATCATTCTCAAAATCCACCCTCCGGCGCACGCGTTGCTTTCCCCTCTGCGAGCCCACTGGGACAGTCTGCTCAAGCTCTGGCGGACATACGAGATGCCGTCGGGCGACTTGGTTCCTCGAGTCCTGGAAAATATCGGTAATTACTCCACTGTGCTCAAGTACCAGGCGCCAATTGTTTGCGGCAGTGACCTGAAGGACGTCGTATACCAATTGATATATCTTGAAGAGTTCCTTCGTCAGTTGCACGGCACAAGACCCCTCCTCCCGGATATTCGATCCAGTCTGGGACGCCTTGCGGACGACCGAGTGCACGCATATTACATCTCCCATCTTCTCGGTGGGCAAGAGAATATCTGCCCGACAGAAGCGTCCAAACTGATTGAGAGAGGGAGGCACTTTTCTCGGCTTGCGGACGATACGGGGCTGGAAGGTACCGTATACTCCAATTCCCTAGTTCCACTACTGAATAACCGCGCCCAGTTCAAATCAATCGAGCCGCAGCTATATATTATCTGCGCCTCGGTGACATGAGCAGAGCAACCGCCTACGCTAAAGCTTCGGTTACCCTGGCGGAGAAGTTGTCCGACAACCTCCTTTTGACGCGAACTCTGCACAGATTAGCTACGTGCGAACGAGTGACTGGCAACTTCGGGGAGGCATTGGTGTTGGCCCGTAGGGCGCAATATTTTGCAGGGCGGATCGGAAATTTCCAACACGCGACGCAAGCACTGCAGGAAGAGTCACGATGCTTGGTTGACCTCGGTTTTTACTCCGAGGCCGTTGACATTTGCAGTCGCGCGTTGCAGCTGGTGATTGCTGGTGGATGCGAAGGGACGCAGCATCATATCGGCGTACTCGACCTCCAAGCAGACATTCAACTGCAAAAGACTGCCTACGAGGATTGTCGACAAACGCACGAATTGATTTTGAAGCACACGTCTCCCGATAAATCGGCCCTCTTCCACGCCAACTCCCTCATGACCATCGCAGGTATCGACGTCGACCTCGGCGCCTTCACTTCCGTGGATGAGGTGCGAGCTGCACTCGACTTGCCCCAGCGCATTTTTCGCGATCGTGGATATCTGCGCGGGCTCCCTAAATGCGACAAACTTGTCGCAGATTTTCTGCTCAAGCAAGGTCGACGAAGGGAAGCCGCCGAAATTTACGAGAAATGTCTGCGAGATCCTCGAGGAAATGACGTGGAGACCTTTCCCGCTTGTCTCCTCAAACTGGGGGATATCACACTTTGGCCGGGCGAGGTCATGGCCACAACGCGATGGGCAGTGACTTACCTTGCCTACGGAAGGACGACTGGGAGTGTCCCGATTGTGACATGGGCGTTTCGACTTTGGAGTGATATTTTTCGGAACGAGGGCGATGAACAAACATCCCAGGCACTTTTCCGGGTGGCGTTGGAAGAGTTTACGAGGATGGGTGTCATTCGTGGACGAGACGAGTGTCTTTCGCGGCTGAGTGGAATTTGAACACGGGAGCCATTAATAATAATAATAATGCCCGCGAGTAACGCCCACCCAAGACTCTCAAGGAGGCGACCTGAGTTTGTAGTATTGAGTCTAAAGGGTTTATTTAATACAAGTGGGCCGTCGATGAACATAAGTGTCTATTGCACCCCAGCTCAAAACTCATCCAAACCTCGGCTTGACCTCCTTCTCCAAAAACTCCTCGATCGTACCAAACTTGACGCCGAGAGCGACCAAGTCGGGGTTCGGTACGGGCGTAGCAGTGTACAAGCCGCTGTACTCTGCATGTGCGGCGTACTGGAGCGATATGTGTGTGAATGAACGCGACAAGTCGAGAAACAAAACGACACGCACCATCTCGTCCATGAAAATCATTCCCGAGTCAGGAGCAGTCGTAAACGTCACCTCAACGCCCAACGCTATCCAAATATCGGTCATGTTGTGATCAGAAAATGACAATCAAGTTTGAACGCACCCTTCCCCGTCCGCTTTGCCAAATCCGCAAAAGAAGTCGCCTCATTCACAAGCGGGTAGGTCTTGCCCACGACAGACGCATCGCCCTTGTCGAGGTATGCGTGCAGGATCGCGAGTGTAGCAGCGGGCACCTCGCGCCCAACCCAGGTGAATTCTTCGATATCTTTTGGCGTGTACTTTTGAATAGCAACGTCGAAGCCGGTGGGTATTTTCTTGAGAAGTCCGAATCTGATCATTATGATAAGACAGACTGAGTTGAACTTCGAGTTGGAGGATGTACACACTTCCAGTAATTTTCGAGAAACGCGCCGAGGTGGAGGAATGCGTGTGGGATGCCCGTGGCTTGGATATGTTCTTCGATTGCGGGTTTGGCTGAGAGGGATATTCAACATTTATGCCAGCAAGACCACCCGGAAAGCTTACATTCATACTGGAAGCAATTCGCGTACTTGCCACCAGAGATTTTCTTGATACTCGGAAGAGAGCTGCACATTTGTCAGCCAAACAGATCTCATCCAAAAGGAAAAATTGAACGCACGTCAAAACGATAAACTTGATGCCCCCAACTTCCTTGGCCGCCTCAGCGATATTCTTCCCCTGCGTAACCTCGTCCTGAATGACGCCGTCAACCTCGACGGGCATCATCGGCACAGTAACCTTCAAGTCGTCAGCATCTCGAAAAGTGCAGCGCAAAAAAAGTGAACAAACGATGAAAACAGCCTCGCTTCCCTGCAACGCGCCCCCAAGCGAAGCCTTGTCCAGCGGATCGGCCTTGACAACCTCCACACCCCTTGCTTCGAGTTTCTTCGCAGCCTCGCTGTCGACATCCCGAGTGATGGCGCGGGGAGTGAAAGTCCCGCCCGCGAGGAGAGCGTCGATGACAGAGCCGCCTTGAAGGCCAGTCGCGCCGAATACAGAGACGATACGAGGAGCCATTAAATTCGAACTTGGACTCTTGGAGTGTAGTGGAGTGGAGCGGATTTCTGAGGGAAATGGCGCGTCGACGCGTTGGTTTATAAAGGGCAGATCGACGGATGTGCGGAGGTGGGTTGAAATCGATTTAACCGAATGCTTTGTAAGTTCAAGGATTGATCTCCCGAAGATTTGTCAATTTCAGCTACGTCACCTCAACGGTGATGGGTTGACCGCGTTTGAGCTCGGTAGAAAGTTGCGGAGAACATGGAAGAATCTGCTTGCCGTGTATGCATGTTGGGAAATGAGCATTCGGCACATAGCCGCCTCGGCGATGCCTCTGGTAATTAGTAACCTTCGACTCACCTCGACTCAGAATTACTTATGGAACACTTAGTAAGAATATTTCTCATATGACTCACGACTTGACTCACAGGATAGTATATATACGGTAGTTACAGAGGGAGTTCCTCACGAGCTTGTACCACCCGGCCTCACGGCCACCGTGTAAATCTTATTCTCATTAATTGGATATCAGTGTGAACGCCAAGGGGGTACCATGATAAGAAATTTCCTATTAAAGGGGGGGAGGGGGGGGTCCCTTGGATGGCTGAAAAAAAAGTTTTGTACCAACTTCTGGCAGAGCAGTAGAATGGCTCTCCTGGCAAGAACTGGTGCAGAAACACAATTTCAGGCAATTTTCCGTTGCACCAGTCAGAAAAGTCACGTGAGTATATGATCACGTGCTGACGTGATGTGGTGGGACATCATCAGATATATGTTGCTCGATAATGGGCGTTTCTTCCTTCTGAAGTCAATTGGAGGACACGGGAATAGTTCTGCACCCTACACCAGCCAACAGCAGGCGAAAATCACTAAAATCACCACGATAGGGGCTTCCCAAAAAGGAAATTTCCTCTTTGGGAGGGGGGGAGGGTAGGCCAATCTGCTCGAGAAAAAAAATTCGGGGTGTAGTACGGCTCGCTTATCGTGGTACCCCCTTGGTGAACGCACAAACTTCAACAATGCATCTATTCACCGAAGAGACACGGACGAAAAATGTACAGCGCCCGTGATCTGAAGAAAGTAATACCTGTACGATTCTTCAAAACTCGACTACAAACAAGCAGTGGTACATGGCTCACAAAAGCGTTTTAAACTACTATCAGTCCAAGGGTGAGGGGACATATATGTAGTGGAATCACAAAAGTAGAGTTGCGACCAAGTTGCGACGATGCGGACGACGCCGTGCGTGAAACTACTTTGAGGGAACCTAGTTTGAGCTGCCGGTAGACCCGTCGGGTACGTCCAGGGCATACTGCGGGATGTACGGATGCGGCGGGCATGGAGGTACTCCCTGATGGGCGTGCCGAATCTGCTGCTGTATCTGCATGATTACGAAATGTGCATCCACTGGCATCCACGGACGATTGAAATGGCGCCGTTTCCAGTGTCTCTGGCGAGTTGAGTCGGACTGTGCTCGAGCCGCCTTACGTAGATGGGGTCGAGAGGACGGTCTAACTGGAGGTCAGCCACCTCCATATATCTTGCGTGTCTCCTGGTGGCTGGGAACGACGAGTGAGATACTAGCAGAAGTTCCGCCGAGAGTCGCCAGACGCGTCCGGATTGTGGTGGTCGTGACTCAGAGATGTCGGATGCTCTTTCAGCTTGCGCCATTCCTGGAGGCTGGAACATATGTACGTCCTCACAACCCAGGTCACCCACGCTGAAATCTACCCTGTGGGCTCCAACCATGTCCGTTGCTTTCTCTCTTCTTGGTCTCGATGAACGCACTTGAATCCCACTGTGACTCTACTTATCTCGGACATTGCTCAGGCTGGATATTCGGCTACGTCGGACAGTGGCAGTGGGGAAGACTGGGACCATCTCTCGTCCACGGATTCACCCTACTTTCTGCCCCCATAGCCTCGTTCTCTCCCTCCACACGCATCTGAGCAACGAGAGTTTCCAGCGGATTTTCTTCTCCCAGGGCCGCGGCCATGGACTCGCCAGACCGTGTCGCTCATCAGGGAACCATATCAAAGCGCGAGCTAACGGCGACGGCCCTCCCTTGTGGTCCATCGACTCATCGACATCTCGGACGTGACGGGAACGTGCGCAGGGGATACCTCGTCGTGCAGCGGTTCTCACCCAAAGCGGGTGGCACGACGCGGCTGCACCGGTGCCCGCCCGGCGACTTCCCTATCCTCTGTAGCCCTAAGAAAAATCGTGTAACATTCGCCCGCAAGGCCTAATTGATATACAGAGTATTCCGTCCAATGCTACTCGCCTCAATCGCGCTTGCTGCTGTTCGCGCCCGTCGCCTCGTTGTACTTGGTCGCCAGCCGGTCAAACTCGGCTGCCTGCTGTGCAGACTGCTTTTTGAGGGTTTCTACATGATACACGATGTCAGCATCTCGAGGCGACGCGCTGAGAGCAGAGGCACGCACCGAAATCCCTGTCCTTCTTCTCGAGGTCGGCGATCTTGGCTTTGAGCTCGGAGACTTCTTTGGTAGAGTCACCGCCACTGGCGCCAGTCTGACGATAGTATGAGAACTGGTGCGGGACAAAGGAAAGAGTGACCGACCCCTTTCAATTTCGCGTACTCATCCTGCGTGTGGATCAATTCCAGGAGGATGGAGAACGTGCGGGTGAGGACGAGGGACAGGAAGAGCGTGAAGCCTGTCAGATACGTGTTACGCTGCGAGCTGCGGATGACTGCGGTCAGAAAAGAGTACATCATGAGACGTTCAAGCCACGTACTAGAATTTCCGCGCTGCGAAGCTGTTCTCGGTCTGCACATTTCCACTGTGTGCCACGCCGTTTTGCTTGGCGAGCTCAGACTCGGCTGTAACGCGGAACATCCTCTGCAGCGCGTCTACGAATAGAATCGCGACGAAACTGTAAGGGTCTTCATGAGCTGGGGATGACGTGGTCTGGTGTGGCTCACATGAAGGATATCCGAAGCGCGTACGCGACCTTGGCGACGGCGGCACTCTCGGAGAGGAATCCAAAGATTCTCTTGCGCACTTTGTGCGGTAGGGGGAAGACTAGGACGCAGAATGTCGCCATCTGCAAGCAAAGGGTTAGACATGAGGCGAGGCCTTGAAAGAGCTCGGGCGAAAACGTGCCTCGGCGGCGAGGAGCATAAAGGTGAGGGAGTAGCTGTGGAACATCCATGTCAGAGGCGGGTCTGCGTTGTGAAGAAGAGAGCATACTAGATGGTCATTTTGGTGTGAGGTGGAAGTGGTTCAGGTGAAAGGGAGCTGGTGCGTCTGCGGCGTTGACGTCAGACCACGTATTCGATCTTTTGTTTACATGCCAAACATCGTGTCCTTTGAACCTTGCCACCATTGTGTGACCATGTTCCTTTACTCGCTGCTTCGGAAAGAAACCCCTTCGAACAAGAGTCACACAAACTTTAAGTACGTAGAATTTTTTTCTCTCGTCTTGGATCTCTCGGAGAAGCTGTGGACACGATTCCCCGTCCGATTAACGACGGCCTGTTTGGTTCCTGTGGACCGTGGTCGAAATGGTCTACTTCAACTTTCAAGTACTTGAAATGGGCATGTCTACGGCAGTCTACGGCTCATCACCTGTAATGACAAACATGTCGCGCTCCATCGGTGGATTTGCGACTCCCCGCTACTTCGCGGCTTGACACTTTACTCGGGTCCATTGGCTGCTACCGATATAAATCCCATTAATCTTTGTTCTACACCCCAAATTTCTCATGCCATCCACGAATGCAACCCATATGACTGACAAACCGCGCCATCCAGGCCTCCTGGCGGATTTGCGCCCAAAACCGCAACCCAGCTACGCCGGCTCGGTCGTCTTCATTTTCGGTCGCCTTGCCGAGTAAGTATTACATTTCAACTAAGTAATAGTTTGCGAACTCGCATTGAAACTCAATTGAACCCACTTGTAGCGCTCCGTTGCAATACTTGTTCTTCAGCAAAGAATGGGCGGATGCCGTACTCAACGCGCTTGGTCTTCGGGGAAGCAATACGAACGTCCTCGTTCGCGGAGGGTCTCTTGCTCCCATCCCGACGGCGCTGATTGCAACGTACGCTATCGGAGGGCTGCGTCATGTGAGTTCTTTCGACAAAGACTCCCTTCCTCATATTGACACCGCCGACATAGACATACCACACCTTATTCACAGCTTCCTTCAACTTTCCGCCTAGCGCCGCCATCCCCGTCGCCCTGTTGAACTGCATTCTAGACACAATCAACACGCTGTTCGCCGTCAACGCGCTTGTCTCCTCCCCGAACCTGGTTAACTTCGGATGGAAACAATACACCGGCTTGGGGCTGTTCGTCCTCGGGATAGCGATGGAGATCATTTCGGAGGAGGGTAGGAAGCGGTTCAAGAGGGATCGAAGGAATGAAGGGAAGGTTGTTGATACCAGGTTGTGGTGCGTTGAAAATCCTGCAGTTGTCCTGGCGCCGACACGCACAGGTCATTCGTCCGACACCCGAACTATCTTGGATATACTCTCTGGCGCGCAGGGATCAGTCTCACCACGGTGAGTACCCCACACACACGCTCTCTTCTCTCCGTATAATTCAATTTTACATCACTCAGGGCTCCCTCACCGCGACCGCCCTCCTTACGAGCTTCCAAGTATGGGTGTTCTACACGCAGAGCGTTCCTGAGCTGGCGGGTTGGATGGCGAGGAAGTACGGGGCGAGGTGGGCGGAGCATACGAGAAAAGTGCCTTATGCGCTCATTCCGGGGGTTTGGTGATGCCAAGCGCAGATAAGATTAGATATCATGTCATAAGGTGAACCGTGGGAAAGGATCGAGCCGGTCGGCATGTTGAGATTGTTCGGAAATGGAAATGGATCTTGTTCTCGTACCACCATCTCATGCGCGACCACGCCTAATTCGCTGAACATACCAGTACTCTTGGATTTTACAGACGGTCATTCCACTTCTGAGAACACATGGCATTTGGTGGGGACCAGTGAATGGACGTTTACGGTTTTCCGAGTCGAAATAAAGTGGTGGACTGAAATTCAGCAAACATGCTCTGGGCAAGAAGAAATTTTGTCGCTCGAAGAACGCGGGAACAACTCTCACCCGATCCATCCAATAATCTGGTCACCACTGGCATTACGAGGAATGATGCATATTCGGCCCAAGATGAAGCCCAATGTGAATATCTGTCCCATCTTCCAACAATTCCAGAAAACATCAAGGTTCTCCGGCAATTTCGTGCTCAGGGGTCGAAAACCCCCGAGGTGGGTCAAGTGACACAGCTGGCGAGAACGAGTGCTTCGGGCTCTTCCTTATCAATGTGATGTTCCCCATGAATGAGACTCATTGCACGGAGAGCTCCGTGAGATTGGGCGAAAATCTCCAGCAGGCGCTCTATCTGGGGCTGAATCTCGTCGAGGAGGTCGTATAATTCGTCCTCGAGAACATCGGTGTTTGTCTCGTTATGTAAAGGACATGTTGAGGCACTTGAGTTGCGCAGTACATTGGTGCTGAGTTCGAATCGGATATATCATGCCACCAGGGAGTCAAAGAGTTCACTGAGGGAAATTTGCAGCGGATGACTCTCGGCGAGTTTATTTAAGCCACATCTCCAAGAGGGTTTCGAATTCTCCGGCACGAGGAAAGGCGATACCAACCGAAGCCCATAGGGCAAGGGTGGAAAGTGCGATGACGGTCCAGATATGAGGAGCATAGGAGCGAGATAAATTTGAGGACGAGGGTGTTCTGGGACGGGGGTTGATGGACGGGATCGGGAGACATTGCAGAAAGACATCAAAAGAAGTCCCGACAGGAAGCCACGCAATTGGATCGCGTAGAGCGTTCAGCTGGCGGTGGACAAGGCTTTTATTGCTCTCGAGGTTCTTGAGCTCGAGCACATCCTAGGGCTCAATGGAGATTTATCCAAGCTGCGTCTCGATATCTTGGGTAGACATCGCTTGGGCCTACCAGCAGCAGTGAGCGTCTATGTATTTAGGCGCGTTCAAACAGCTTGGAAATTGATTTCGTCTGACGGGAACCAGGTAAGCCCTCTAGAGTGCAGGATATTCACTAGTCACCCACTGTAGTCCGTTGCGGGTTGTAGATACGTGGCAATGGTGGTAAGGAAGAAAACTTTGTGCAATGTCCACCATTGTTGTTACATGCTAGCGTACAAACATGACACCTCTCACCAAAGCCCCGGAATAAGCGCATACTGGACCCGCTGCGTATACTCAGTCCACTGACTCCCATACTTTCTCGCCATCCAATCCGACAGTTCAGGGATACTCGTGGTGTAGAACACAGACAACTGGAGGGCGCTGAGGATAGCGGTGGCAGCCAGCGAGCCCTGAGAGATGGGTTGAGCGACATTCAGAGAAGACTGAGAAGACTGACTGTGGCCAAGGCAATTCCAGCGCGCCAGAGGTTAAATCCGAGATAGTTGGGGTGCCGGACTAGAGACCTGAAAGGAGATAAAGCTGATTGAATTGAATTCGAGGGAGTAACCCACCACAATCCCTGGTCGTAAACCTTGCCCACATTCTTCGGATTCTTCTTGAACGCCTTCCTCCCTTCTTCCGCAACCAGTTCCATCACGATCCCAACAGAGAAAAGCCCCACGCCGACCCATTGCTTCCAGCCAATGCAATCAGTGAAGCTCCCAAGGATCGGATACGGCGAAGAGGTGAGAGCGTGGACGGCGAGGAGGGTGGTAACAGTGTTGGTGGCAGAGCTGAAGGTGACGACGCTTAAAGAGGTGCTGGGCGGGTAATTGTATGTCTTCGTGCAGAGAGCGTAGTATGCCTGAGGGGGATATTTATATTGTATTGCAACAACACGGAGAATTCAAAGAAAGACGCACATGGCGAAGACTCGCTACAGAGTACATGCCAACCAGAAGAGTCGGGATAGGGCCGAGACCGCCAACGCCAGGGCCGGCGCGAACGAGGATGTTACTTGCGCGGAGACCGACCGAGGTGAGCGCCTTGACAGCCCATCCTTCGCTGAACATGAGATATTGGAGCGGTGCGCTGTCTTTCTTCAGTCACTGAAGTGAGATTTTGACTGGGAGCTCACTCCGCAATGCGACCCAGGGCAAAGACGGCTGTTCCAGCGCTGCTTGTGGGCGGCTTGTCGCGCAGGTCGGCGAGGAGGCCGCTGGCCCGAGGTTTGGAGTTGAGAGACATCGTGGTTGAAGTGAAAGAGGGATGACGCGCGATGACGCGTCATGCGGAATTAAGCCGATGCCAAGACGCGTTTGATCCGTTCGGCCATCACACCGTCTCTTGTCTTCCGCCTCCGCTCTTGGTCAATTGCCCGACTGCCCATTGGCGCTGTGGCAGTCATCCCCCAACAAAGACAGCATAGCATCCCGCAGTTAAATTGAATCGGATTCGTCTTTTTCTGAGCTCTCTCTCTGTCCCATTAAGATGAACCGCCCTTCCTCCCACCGCCGATCTTTCCGACCATCTTCCAGGCCGAATACATCCCGCTCGACCGCAGGCCAGTCTCGTACAGGTCCAGACATCGACTCACGTCCCACGACGACACAAACTTCGCGTCCATGGACGGCTCAAACGCGTCCAGGAACTGCTCGCCCGACAACCGCCGCGTCGACGCGTCAAGAAGGAGCCAGCTACGTTATCGCGCTTCTCGAAGGCAGGGGTGTCGCGCGCGAGGTCGGAATCGCGGCCCTCGATAGGGAGACAGGAAGGGTTATGCTTGTTCAGGCGCGTCTTCTCCGTTTTTTTCCCGTGCTGAAAGTTGAAGTAACTCTACGCAGCTCGCGGACTGCCAAACCTACGTCAAGACGCTTCACCAGATGCACATTCATTCTCCAGTTCTCGTCCTCGTTCCCGACACCTTTCTGTCGCCGTCTGGTACCGCACCGCCGAGTCTGCTGGTCGAGTACATATACGAGGAGTTCCCGGGTGTGCCTGTCGAGCCGATCGGGAGGAAATATTGGAATGAAACCGGGGGTGAGCTTTCATTTGCGTGCCGAGGTTAGAAAGGCTGACCACGCCAGGCCTCGAATTCATCTCTCAGCTGTGCGTCGAAGACGACGAACGCGCAGGTACCTTAATCGCTGTGGCTAACAAGTGTGTGCGCGCATATATCCTTGATTCATCGAAATCAATCTCCTTAGATACTACGCCCTCTCCGCCGCCTGCGCGCTCTTCAAACACGCGGAAACCAAGCTCAACACGCGATTCGCTGCCGCGTCGCTCCGAATCCGATACGTCCCAGTCGAGGGCACGATGATGGTTGACCCAGATACTGCCCGCAATTTGGAGCTGGTGGGCAATATGGCGCACAAAAAGTCGGCGCATTCGCTGTTTGGGACGGTGAATCATACGTATACGGCCATGGCGGCGCGTCTTCTGAGGGTTAATATTCTGTCGCCGATTACTGGTGAGTCGGAGTGGGTTGCAAAGAAGGAATCTAACGGCGTTCTCAGCGCAAAGTTCGATTGATGCGCGTTTGGATGTCGTCGAAGGTGAGTGTTGGTGCTGTCTTGACGCTCATCTGACTCCTTCTAGAACTCGTTCAATCCGAAGAACGCTTCACCGAGGTGCGCGCGGGACTCAAAGCTCTCAACAAAATGGATTTTGACAAATTAATCGCTTCGGTAAGTTCAAAAAAAAATTAGACCGCCTTGATACTTACGCGCTCGCAGCTTGCCTCATCCGAAACAAAACCGAGCATGGCCTCGAAAACGGCGTCCGCGCGCGTCGCTCAGATGCTCGAGCTCCGGAACCTCGTGCGGAATTTGCCTACGCTGCAGAAAACGCTGGAAGGATGCACGTCGCAGTTGTTGAGGATCGTATATGATGTGAGTGTTGGACTTTTCAGCTCGAGGACGGTTGAAGAACTATTTTAGATGCTGTCGGACGAGAGGCTGGCAAATATTGAGCGCTTGGTAGGGGGTGCATTGAACGAGGACGGGGCGCCTGCGAAGGGTGGAATTGCAGCAGTCAACGCGCGGGTGTATGCAGTCAAGGTGTGTTTCTTCCCTCCCTCCCTCCCTCGACATGCACTCAAACGCCGGCCTCAAGGCAAACTGTAACAGACTCCTCGACGTTGCGCGAGAAACCTACAAAGAGAACGTGGGGGATATATTCCAGCTAAATCGCACTTTGACGGATACGCACGGGCTTCCGCTGGCTTTGGTGTACCAGGAGACGGGATTTGTTTTTGCGCTCCGGAAGGACGAGCTTGAGGGCAATGAATTACCGAGGGGGTTCGTGAATCCATCGCTGAAGAAGGGCAAGTGGACGTTTTCGAGTATGGAGTTGGTGAGTGGAGTTTTCTTCCTGTTTTCGACTGAGCTGACACTGTCGAGTAGAAGAAGATGAATGCGAGGATGAAGGATGCGTTGGATGAGACGCTGATTTTGAGCGAAAAGATTATACAGGACCTCGTCGCTGATATTCTCGGGGATGTGGGCGCGTTGTACAAGGCTTCTGAAGCGGTGAGTGTCAGTCCAATTGAAGTTTTTATAATTGAAGAATTTTAGGTCGCGTTGTTGGATATGCTCTGGTCTTTTGCTCACACCTCGATTAGTATGTTCATTTTTCTGGATTGTTTCTCTTCGTCTTTTGAACTTCGTTTATAGTGCACAACTACGGTGCGTTCCGACTTCAATCTCCTAGTTGGTGAACCAACATTCGTGCTAGTTCGTCCAGAGTTTACGGGAACACTTGCGATCAAGTCTGGACGCCATCCGATCCTCGAAACCGTCAAGTCTGCGGGGACCCTCGTGCCAAACGACGTTTACTGTGACGATTCGTCCTCGTTCCAGATTGTTCAGGGTCACAAGTGAGTTGCTCGTCAATGTTTCTTTTCTTGCGATCTTACAAGGCGGTTGAAGTATGTCTGGTAAACCAAATTCTTTATTCTCTTGAAGCTATACTTTGAACGACATTGGAAGGCAAGAGCACTTACCTCCGACAAGTGGGTTTGTTGACGGTGCTGGCTATGTGCGGATGCTTCGTGCCTGCAGAATACGCTAGTTTTCGGTAAGTCGAACACTTCCAGGGGTGGGACTCTCTTCTCTGATCCCGGTTAGCATCCACGACGCACTGCTCACCCGCCTGTCAAACGACGACGACATGGAAAAGAATCTCAGCACGTTTGCGAGTGAGATGGCTACTTCTGCTATGATCCTTGGTCTGTGGTTTGTCGGATTCATAATGATTTTTGACTGACGGTTTCTAGGACTGGCGTCTCCGCAATCGTTGGTGTTGGTCGACGAGCTCGGACGGGGAACGTCTCCACGCGAGGGCGTGGGTATATCTCATGCGATCGCAGAGGGTCTGATTGAGCGCAAGTCGTTTGTTTTCTTCGCCACGTACGTCTTTCGTTCATTTGCAATTGGTGTTGAATGTGTTTTTAAAGCCACTTGCAACACAGGCATTTCAAAGAACTGGCTACGACGCTGTCTCGTCAGCCCACCGTTATCAAGTACGTCTTTCGTGCAGAATCATCCGCAGGCTCATAGAGGATTGCGTCAAGCCTCCATTTGTCGGTACAGGTAAATCTCCTACTTTGGAATTACGGAATAAAGCCCACATCGTTCCTAGCGGACAACCAGATCGGATTCAAACTTTGGGCTTACCTTCCAGTACAAGTATGTTCCCGACTTGGACCACGAGCTAACTTGCTGACCGCATCCGAGAATCGTCGACGGCGCCCCGGATGATTCAACTCATTACGGTAAGCAGACTCTGCTCTTTGTTTGTCGTTTTGTTGATTTGCGCGGAGGCCTGGAGCTCGCGCGCCTGGCGGATCTGCCGAAAGATGTACTCGGTGAGGGGAAACGCGTTGCAGAGAAGCTGGCGGCGCTTCATGCGCGGAACAAGGAGGACAGCGAGAGTAACAAGATTGCGATTCGGAGGAAAGCTTTGTTGAGGGTGAGTGCATACGTTCGAATATTGCATCGACATGACTGATTGTTTTTTTTAGCTGCGCACTCAGCTGACGCAGGCGTTCGAGCACTCGGCAGTTGCCAGACGAGGAACTGGTGGCTTACATCAAACGGTTCCAGGTGGATATTGCCAAGGCGTTTTTGTACCCGGAAGAGTAGATACAATACTACGCCATGCCTTCTAGACGCGGCAAATCCTGAACCCTCCTCCTGCTCCGCCGCGATCGGGGCTCGGCAAGCACCTTCCTCAATGGATCCTCCCTAGTGAGATAGTCCTCTCCCCATCCGAGAAATGCGAGATGTTTGGGTGGCAGGGGCTGGTGGCGGTATACATCCAAAGGATCAAGGTCGGCCTTGCGCCAGGGCAGACGCTGGAGCGCGCCCGTGACAAAGTGAAACAATTCGTCCATTTTCGGTTCGTCCATTTTGGTGGTTCTGAGGATTGGACGAGTGCGCAGGGGTGTTACCATCCCTTCGACCGGCGGTGGTATGTTTTGATTGACGGTGTTTTGCGAGAGTTTGAGGACTTTTTCTAGGCGCAGACCCAGGTCTCCCCCGTCCGTCCGTATGATGGATACAATGCCTCGGCCTTTGGGAGGGTTAGCTCGGGCGCAAAAGGTATGGTGTGGACGCACCGGAGAAGGGCGGGGGGAAGCTGCTGGACCGGATGTACCACGGCAACTTTATCAGGGCGGCCACGGGAGCACCGTTGGGCGTGACAACCATTATGCGCGCGTATTCCCAGGAAAAATCGATGACCCATGGGTCGCCGAGAGCGGTGATGAACACCGTGTCGCGCTCGACTTGGTAGGACACGGCAACGAGCTTGAGCTCCGGAGGTGCCAGTCCGTCTTCCGTCAGGATTTTCATAAAGTTTTTGTACCGCGCACGGCTGAGGAGTTCGAGGATGGGTATTTTCCAGGGTAATCCGTAGTCCATGAGTAGGTCATGCCCCTCAGCCATTGTACGCGGGTCGTCGCTTCCAGTTATCCGTAAGCGGAGGGAGGCTGCCAACGGGGATTGGTCGGAGGGAGAGTTGAGGTAGAGAAAGCCCCTCGTGTTGTCTGGAAACACGATATCAGAGGTACGGAGGTGCAAGCCGTACTGGCGCATGTGAGGGTCAGGTATTTGTTTGGACTGAACTCTGCGAAATTGTTGGCGCAGCGGCCCTTCACAGTTGGATATGTCCAGGTAGTTAGCGCTGGTGAGTCGCGCCGGGTCGAGGGTTGTCAATTCCGCAGGAAGCTGGCGAGGAATGAGTGTTTTTCACAGTGGTCAATGTCCACGCACATCCATTGCGCGCTCATGGCGAACTTTTCCGAAGTAGATCGGACTTGACATTCTGAGGTACGCGGGTTGTTTCATGAAAGACCGCCGTTGACAGATTCCCAGCGCAAGCTGGAAAGAAGGGTGTCTTTTGCAAAGCAGCATGATGGTCGGAAAAGAGAGCGTGTGGCGATGCAGCGGATCACAACTCCGACGCGGCCTTCCTCATTTCATATGCATTTCGAGGAAATCCGCTCGTATGTGGGGTCAACTCTTTCTCTTTCTCTCTACGTGGACCGCATGAAGGCCTCCGACCGCTACCGTCTGAAAAATATGTCTCGCACATAATCGTCATCAACAAGTCGACAATCAAGCACAGCTGTTGTCACCCCGGCTTAAACGCGGCCCCGTCGTCTCCGACATCCAGTTAAGTCCTTAGTCCAGCGAACAGCTCGCGGCGTGTCAGAGGCACGGGTAGTCGCATGAATCGTCAGCAGACTTCACCTGCCGCCCGTCCTCCGACGAAATCCACTCGGGCCACCAAGATCTTGCTGTACCAGGTATGCATTCAATCGTCTGGGCATGGGACGATCGTGACAGTTTCACACGAAGAGCTTGATATCCTTTCTTCAAGATGCGTGTAAAGCTGCAAGGTGTGTTCATCTTGACGTTGGCTTGCAGTCAATTGTTTCTTACTCGCAGATCGACCCCGCCGGCGGATATCACTCGGATTCAACGGCTTTTGAAAGAGTACTCGGTTTCGATGGCGTCGGACAATATAGTTCAAGTCCTCACTCACAGTCTGGAGAATAAGAGGACGCTACTGGATGTGAGTACAGACAGAATCAACCTCCCAACACATAAGATTCTAACTTCGCAGCTCTCTTCTCAACTCGGCTTGGCTGCCGATGCTACTTTGAGAGACTGCTTGCGTGACGACGAGGAGGACATAGTGGCCCGTATGGTGTCGATTCTCGACTCCACAGACATGCAGGAGGTCGTGTTCGCGCTAGAGGGTGATTCGGCCCAAGGATTTCTCGATGTTGTCCAAGAAGTATGGCTCCCGATTACCTCACTCCCATCTCATCAATTTCCCCAGGCTCTGGACAGAGGAGCTTTAATTGACCAAGAGCACGCTCGGAGGGGTCGTCGGATAGTCCGAAAGCTTTCAGAAGCGTGCGACAAACTCCCTTCAGCCCTCTTTATTACGAAGGTGGTCGAGCGAGAGACACACCCGAGCTTCGGTGGTGGATTCGGCGACGTTTATCGCGCACGGTATCGAGGCCAAAACGTGGCATTGAAGCACATGCGCCATTTTCTGCACGGTTCTCAGTTGCGCGATATCCGTCTGGTTGGTTCATTCTCAGTGTGTCCACTCAAAGCTTAAGCTTGAAACCTGGCAGCGATTATGTCGAGAAGCCCTCGTCTGGAAGGATTTGGACCATCCGAATATTCTGCCGTTCATTGGCATTGATAGAGAGACTTTTCCGAACTCGCTATGCATGGTGTCGCCGTGGATGGAGAACGGGACGATTTTGAAGTATCTCGATGTTCACGGCCGCGGAAATGTCAATAAACTGGTATCTCCCTTTCTATCGGCCCAAGTCGCTCCTCAGGATTCCATAGCTCTTCGAAATTGCTCAAGGTGTCCAATACCTTCACTCTCGCAATATTGTTCATGGCGATTTGCGCGGGGTACGTTACACCGTTCTGCATCATTGCGTGGTCGGCCAACGGTTCTAGGCCAACATCCTCATCAAAGAGGACTGGATCACGTGCTTGGCCGATTTCGGACTCAGTTCTTTCACCGACACCACGTCTAAAACGCATACTTCTACTAGAGCTGGAAGTACGCACTGGATGGCTCCAGAACTCATTGACCCCGATCGTTTTGGCCTCAAGTTTGTTCGAACACCGGCGACGGATATTTACGCGTTTGGTTGTGTCTGTTTCGAGGTCCGTTCTGTCTTTGCACGTTTCAAGCGGTTGAAAATGCTCTAGCTATATACTGGTCGACCTCCGTTCTCTGAATTATCAGAAACGGCTGCGTTGTTCAAAATCATTGCTGGCGAGCGTGCACAACGACCGGATGGGGAACTGATGATTTCGGACGACCTCTGGAATGCGATTACAGCCTACTGGGCGGGAGATCCTGGAAGTAGGCCCACGATTGACATTGTGCTCCAGAACCCAGTCTGGCCAACTCCAAACCCGACTTCTGTCCCAGAACGAGAAAAGTCGGCCGAACTTCAGGTTAATTTTGAACCTGTCCCAGTCCCTCAAAGTATGTCACTGGTCTGACCTTGTTCAATGTTGCTTTAACTGTGGCAGAATCCAAAGCTCCTGAAGTTTCCAAGCGGCGGAGGTTGAGCGCGGCACTCGGGGCTTTCTTCAATCGCTCACCGCCAAGTCCGATGTCGACTCGCCCTGGGAATAACAAGGTCGAGTATCATCCCGCGCCCTCACCAACTTCACCTTCGAGTTCTGTAATCGCTGTGTACGACTATTCCGAGTCAACACCGTCAAAAGTGTTTCCGAAGGTGTTCGGAGTCCGCTTGAAGGAGAGCTTGAAATATGCGTCGGTGCGAGTATCCACTGGCGGCGAGAATGGAGAGTTGCGTGAGTGGGGTTTTGTCCCGATTGTCATCGCAAAGTGGTGTGTCTCTACTTCAACGCCCCAGATCTTGTCCTCAATTCCCTCTAGTGGGCTATTCCTCAAGGAACGCGGTATGTTTTACCTCTGACGGTGAGAATCTCTGTGTACGAATGAAGTTCAGCCACGGAAGAACCCTGGATTTTTCATTCCAACGACTCGGATGACATTCACATCGAGCGTCTGAAATACCTGTTTGATCAACCTCCGCGGGTACGGTGAATTAATTCTTTTTGCTGTATACCGTTCAAATTACTCTGCAGTACGGCAAATCATTGGACTGGGAAGAAATGACTTTCACTGGCTACGACGTCGCGAATGTTTTCCTTGCATTTCTCAACGCTTTACCTGTGAGGAGACCCAATTTTTTCCACAGTTGCTGATGCTCGGCAGGAGCCTGTGATACCTTTCAGCGTGTATCTTCCTGTGCGTATTCTTCGTTTATCGGATATGACTAACGTATGAGCAGATGCGAGAGGTCATGAACAACACTCTCTACGACCAGGATGAGATCGTTGCAGAATACAAGCCTCTGATTCACGCCATGCCGATCGAAAACTTGCACCTGCTCCTCTACATCCTCGATCTGCTAGCCCTGTTTTCTGGCAAGTCGGCCAAAAATATGATGAAAACCGATGGTCAGTTTACTTCCCACTGAATCTGACGCGCTCACTCATTGTATGTTACATGCACAGACCTTGCAGCAATTTTCCGATACACATTATTTCGTGACCCTGCCAACGGGAAGAGTCTTACAGCGCAGCATGATCTCGATGAAATGGTGGTACAGTTCCTCATCGAGAACCAGGATTGGTTCATGCTCCCAGAGAAGAAAGCCGAGCCTAAGCTTAGGGAGGATGCGGGACAAGATACCTTCAATGCACCCTCCAAGTTCATGGAGGCGAAACCTAGAGGAGGTCTAGCTATACGGAGGGAGTGGAGCCGTGCCGAGAAGGCGGTGAAGAGTCTTGATTCGGCGTTGGATTTTGTCGATAGCAGATAGCACGTTTTGGAGTGCGTCCGGGAGTTGAGATAACAGGACCACCGGACCACAGGACCACCGGGATTTTGGGTGATGGCGGTGATGTGCCGGGATCGGCAGCATATTACATCACACCGAGTCTCAGACCAAAACACCCTCTGCGCTGCCTACATCGTCTGCAACATGCCGCATCTCAACGACTTCACACTCTTGTGTACCTGCCCGCAGTCCCGCGGCGAGAAGACATGATTCCTCCGTCTACGATCCAGACCCGACAGTGAGCGGCGAGGGTGCTACTACTTATTCGTGCGTCACACACACCAGCCTGTCGCGCGAGCTGACCCATGCCAGTGCGTCAACAGATACACCGAGCATCTCATAGGGTGGTTCCCGCCAGGGCAGCGACCGTCGGACGACGAGAATCTCGATTACAGTGGCCGCGAATCCGACGACAAACTCAGCGACGATGGATTGTATTCGGTCCTCCCCGCCGTCGCCAACTGCAGCAGCCCGTTCTGCGACTCCCCGCGGTTCTCGAAGCAGTGTGAGCGCCTCATGTGCTCGTCCTGCTGCAGCTACGACGGCGGCTGCAAGCATCACGGATACCCCACCTTCGACGTGGAATTGCCTCTTTTGTCATGTATACTCGCTGTACAATACGTGTACCTTTTGTCTCCCGCCTTCAATACATCCCATGATGGACCGCGCAGCTTGCACTTCTCGCCGCAATGAGCACAAATTTATGTGGAGGATCGTTATGTTGGCGTTCGTTATATTCTTTGTACAATTGTGGTCATTATGATTCGTAACGGATGGAGGGAGAGAGAGAGGAGAGAGAATGATGATGTGTCACTGCGGCATCAGCGGCACATCACCGTGACACAGCCATCAAAAGTCCGGTGGTGCTGTTATCTCAACTCCCGAACTTTGTGACGTTTTGAAGCTGCTTGGCAGTGATCTAAAGTCGCGCATGGACAATTATAATTTAGTTCTGCAATATTTTGCGTTCCCGGCGCGCAAGAGAGCGTGTGGCAATTTGATGTCGCGATCGCGGATCACAGCCCCGGGAGCCGTTTGATTCCGTTTTCTCTTCCTCTCTTCATCGTGACCGCCGGAATGCCTCCCAGTGCTACATACATACCGCCCCGAAATAACTATGCCTCCTTCAAAACGTCGAAAATCAACCACAGTGGCACGGCTTACACGAGGCCGTCTCTCTGAATCTGATTGGTCTCTGACCGAGTCGGACATTCAACTCACTGGCAAACCTCTAGTCCAGCAACCAACTCGAGCTATCGGGTCAGCAGACTTCTTCCGGAGGTACTAGACGTGAGTAGAATCGCCATCTCCGACTTATGCCATGCCATGCCATGCCATATTATCAACATATTATGAGGTAAGTACCACTCAGTACCTATGTCCACTGCACTGGAGCATGACAAGTGGAATTTTTTACCGTGCAATTTGAAGGGACCAGTTTTTTTTTTTCTCTCCATGGAAACCGTTCCAGCATGACTTTCCGGAATCCCGTCGTTCAACGTTCATCCATTGCATAATGTCGTGTTGATGTCGTGTGACCTTTGCGTGCGTAATTTCGCTGCCAGTGAGTTGTCAGATCCAGGAATCGCTCACTGCAGCTCACCGCCTCCCTCTGCAGTTCGGAGGAGAAGACACGAGCATACGGCGCCCATCAGTTGCACAGGCTCGTTCTCACCACAGCTGTGCATGGGCGTTAAATAAGAGGCAGCGACTGGGAGAACGCCCCTCACTTCCCCTCAGTCCAGTCCGGCAGCCTCGAGGCGTCGGCCGCCGTAAGTCGTCGTATGAATCGTCAGCAAGTTTCACCAGCTGCTGGGCCTGGGCCACCTAAAAAATCCAATGCTCGGTCTTCTACCAGCAAGCTCTTGCTGTACAAGGTCCGGATTTACTTTGTTCCGTGGCACGATCCTCATAGTTTTACACGAAGAGCTCGATATCCTTCCTGCAAGATGCATGTAAAGCTACTGGGTGCGTTAGGCTTGATCTCACCTGGACGAACCTGACGATTGTTCTTATTTGTACTCTGCACATCCAGCCCAGACCGCAAGGAGGCCAAGCGGATTCGACGTGTTTTGAAAGGATACTCGGTTTCGATGGCGTCAGAAAATTTAGTCCAAGCCCTGATTCAGAGTTTGGAGAACAAGAGGACGCTACTGGATGTAAGTACAGAATCACCATCTCAGCGCACAAAATGCCAACTTCCCAGCTCTATTCTCAACTGGGCCTGGTAGCCGATGCAAGGTTGAGAGACTGTCTGCGTGCAGACGAAGAGGGCATAGTAGGCACATATTGTGTCGATCTTCGACTCGACATCCATGCAAGAGGTCGTGCTCGCTTTGGAAGGAGATTCGGCCCAAGGATTCCTCGATGTTGTCCAAGAGGTATTGCCCCCAACTACCCCGATACTCACTACCTTCTGATCATTCTATCCAGGCTCTGGATAGAGGAGCTTTAGTGGACCGACAGCACGCTCGGAGGGGTCGTCGGATAGTCCGAAAGCTTTCCGAAGCGTGCGACAAACTACCTTCAGCCCTCTTTATTACGAAGGTGGTCGAAGCGAGAGACACACCCAAGCTTCGGTGGTGGATTCGGCGACGTTTATCGTGCGCGGCTATGGAGGCCAAAACGTGGCCCTGAAGCACATGCGCCATTTTCTGCGCGGTTCCGAGTTGCGCGATATCCGTCTGGTGGGTTCATTTTCACTGTGTTCACTCAAAGCTTGGAAATCTGGCAGAGATTGTGTCGAGAGGCCCTCGTCTGGAAAGACTTGAATCATCCGAATATTCTGCCGTTCATTGGGATCGATAGGGAGACTTTTCCGAACTCCCTATGTATGGTTTCGCCGTGGATGGAGAACGGGACGGTTTTGAAGTATCTCGATGTCCACGGCCGTGCAAATGTCGATAAGCTGGTAGGGGGTTCTTTTTCTTTCATCCACCGAAGTCACTCACGCGATGCTGTAGCTGTTTGAAATTGCTCAAGGTATTCAATACCTTCATTCTCGCAATATTGTTCATGGTGATTTGCGCGGGGTAAGTTCACCACTCTGTGTCATTTTATGGTTTACCCACGAACCTAGGCAAACATCCTCATCAAAGAGGACTGGGTTGCGTGTTTGGCCGATTTTGGACTCAGCTCTTTCACCGACGCCGCATCCAAAACTCATACTTCCAATCGAGCTGGAAGCATGCACTGGATGGCCCCGGAGCTCATTGATCCTGATCGCTTTGGCCTCAAGTTTCTTAGGACATCAGCAACTGACATTTATGTGTTTGGTTGTGTCTGCTTTGAGGTCGGCGATTTTCTTGGGACGTTCCTGAGGATCTGAAGATGCTCTAGCTATATGCCGCTCGACCTCCGTTCTCTGAATTATCGGAAACTGCTGCATTGTTCAAAATCATTGCTGGCGAGCGTGCACAACGACCGGATGGGGAACTAATGATCTCGGACGACCTCTGGAATGCGATTACAACATACTGGGCAGGAGACCCTGCAAGTAGGCCCGCGATTGATACCGTGCTTCAGAATCCCGTTTGGCCAAATCCAAAGCCGACTGCTGTCCCAAAACGACAAAAGTCGGCCGAACTTCAAGTTACTTTTCAACATGTACCAGTCCCGCAAAGTATGTCACTGGTCTGACTTTGTTCAATGTTGATTTCCTTTATCCAGCGGACTACACAGCTCCTGGAATTTCCACGCGCCGCAGGTTCAACGCGGCACTCGAGGCTTTATCCAATCGCTCATCACCCACTCCGACACCCCCTCAGAATAAGAAGGTCCAGTCTCCTCCCGCGCCTTCACCATCTTCACCTTCAAGTTCTGGAATTGCTGTATATCGCTGTTCCGAGTCACCATCGTCGAAGGTGTTTGGTGTTGACTTGAAGGAGAGCTTGAAATATGCGTCGAAACGATTATGGACTACAGGCGAGAATGGAGAGCTGCGTGAATGGGGTTTTGTCCCTGTCGTCATCGCAAAGTGGTGTGTCTCTACTTCAGCGCCATAGATGCTGTCCTTAATTCTGTCTAGTGGGATATTACTCAAAGAACGTGGTATGTATTGCTTCCGACGATGAGAATCGCTGTGTACAAATGATGTTCAGCCACAGAAACACCCGGGATTTTCCATCGCAACCACTCATATAATGCTCACACCTGAGCGGCTAAAATACCTGTTTGATCGACCTCCGCAGGTATGGTTAATTAATTCTTTTGCTGTATACCGTTCAAATATCTTTTCAGTACGGCAAATCATTGAACTGGGAAGAAACGACATTTACGGCATACACCGTCGCGAATGTTTTTCTTGCATTTCTCGACGATTTACCAGTGAGGAGACCCAACTATTTCGCTGGTATCCCGCTGATACTACTCGACAGGAGCCTGCGATACCTTTCAGCATGTATATTCCTGTGCGTCGTTCTTGATCTATCGGATACAACTGATGCATGAGCAGATGCGAGAGGTCATGATCAACACTTCCCACAACCGAGATGAGACCATTACCGAATACAAGCCGCTGATTCACGCCATGCCCACCGAAAACTTGCATCTGCTCCTCTACGTCCTCGATCTGCTAGCCCTGTTTGCTCACAAGGCGGCCAAGAACATGATGAAAACCGATGGTCAGTTCGTTTTGCACTACTTACCGCCTTCACGAAGTTGATGGGTCATGATGTTGAACAGAACTTGCAAAGATTTTTCGACATGCACTATTTCGACATCCCTCGAGTGTTACACCACAGCATGAGCTCGATGAACTAGTTGTACAGCTCCTCATCGAGAAACAGGATCGGTTTATACTTCCCACGTCTGGGACTTATGTACAACCTTTAGAGGACGACTGAAGCGGGTGTCCCTTCTAACGCCCCAGATGCAATGAAGCTGTAAAATCTCAGGCACGGACTTACAGGATGTGTATAGGTCGAATACTACTGCAATAAACGTGCTGCCGAGTGATCTCTTCCATAATCTCGCGAATCTACTGGCAAGAAAACACAAGTCAATGTTGGAAGAGGCCAGAGCGAACCTCGCCACCACGCGCGCCAACAGTCAATACTTATTCAAGTCCACTACACACGTACATGAGCTGTTCCGAGAAGGGTCTAGTCTCTCAGCTCTGATGTACTTACAGACGCTGACCCTGTACTGAGCACTCATTCTCCGTGGTGTTATTATCACTGAAAATTCAATGTTGGATTTTGTCGATGGTAGGTACATGGAAGAAGATTCGTGACATAGAAAGTAGAAGATATGGCGCGAATGATCGCAAGTTGAAGATCAGAAGTCGTCACATGATCGCGGCGGGAGTGTATGCCACTGTGTGGCGGTGTAGCGGATCACAACCCCGGGAGCAGGATTCGGTGTTCTCTTTCTCCCTCTTTGTCTTGACCGCCGGAATGTCTCCGATTGCTACATACCGCCCCCAAAATAAGTATGCCTCCTTCAAAAAGTCGACACAAGCGCTGTCGACTGTGGCACGGCTTACAGTGACTTACACCCGTGACCCGGTCGTCCGGCGTCGTCTCCGAGTCTGAGTCCTGACATTCAGCTCAAGCCTCAAACCTCAAGCCTCCAATCCAGCAATCAACTCGAACTATCGAAGCCTGGAATGCATCGAGGATGAGGGCGGTGAGAGACTTTTTCTGGCCTAGCTTTGCTCAATGTGCGATTTCAGACTGTTCGCCTTCGGAGATCCGGGATAAAAAACAGAGCGCATTCGTATATTGCGGAATTTATATATGTATCACCGTTGGACACTGGACAATTGGTTGCCGTCTACTCTTCCATCCAACTCCAATCCGAAGTCTCGACAATGTCCTTCCACGTCCGTGGCTTCCTCGCAAGACCTTCATGGCTCGAAATCTCTTTGGCACCGTAATCTTGGTTCGGTCAGTGTATAATCGGAGCCTGAAATCGGAGCGACTTACATCCATATTCGGCGATGCTGAGGAAGCATTCCTTCAGGTCCTCTGCGAGGTGGGGCGGCACACCCAGAGCTTGAATTTTCCCACCGAACTCTTCGCCGGTTATCTGCTTGAAGGCGACTTGCTTTCCAGTGACTGTAAAGGTTTCAGGCCCGAATCCAAGCAAGGACACCCGACGCACCTTCCCCGATCTGGCGTGCAAGCTCCTCGACGGTGATGAGCTCTCCTGCGGTGCGGACCTCGGATCCGCTGGGGAAGACCGGGAGCTCGAACACCTGGCGCACATACAACCCGTAGTCGTTGGCCGCGTCGATGACGGGGAACAACGCCGTCGGGGCTACGCACCACTGCAGCGCAAGTGACCCGTCCGCGAGCTTTCCGGGGCGCAGCATTGCGTTGTTGAGCCCATAGCCAGCCGCCTGGATGTCGACGACCGGCGCGCCTATCTGGCGCGCGTAATCGGACGCGGCGGCTTTGCTGTCAAAGTGGTATACGTGAGGATATTTTCCGCCACTAAGCTTATCGTAGGAGGGCAGGCCGGACCAGACGATGCGCTCGGCACCGCCTGCGATGGCGGCGTCGATGAGCTGCTTTGCTTCTGCAGTTTCCTGCTGGTAGTGAGTACGATTCAGGTATAAAGAATTAGCAAGCACTCACTCTGCCTGGATCCGCATGCTCCCAGAAATTGGTAACGAGCTGGAGAGTCAAGTTAGCACCAACTTTGCAAATATTTCGCAACTTACGAAAACCATCTTCGCGCCTTGGAACGCTTCAAACACCTTGTCCTTGTTCTCGAGCACCAACGAGACGTTCACGACTTCGACGCCGCGGCTGGCAAGCCCTAGCGCAGTGGGCTTGGATGCATCTCTCGTGAACGCGCGGATGCGATAGGCCTTGTCGGATTCTTCGAGTGCTTTGACGACGCTACCGCCCTGTATACCTGTCGCGCCCACCACGGCCACGAGTGGGGCTGATGCTGCGTCGGTAATGGTCATTTCGAGAGAGGTATGTTGTATAGCATCGACTGAGCTGGCCAATATTTAAATACTCCGGTTCGATGTTTCTCAACCTCGCAGATATCCGCCGGCCCGGACCCTATTTGTAATTTTAGCTGAGAGATATCCCGAAATTGATCGGGAATCGGGAATCGGGATATGAGCACCAGTCACAGCGAAAGTCCAGGAATTTCGGGGCCTTTTAAGATAGCTACGCTTTTGGAAATATCATAATCTAACTAAATTGGCTCGAAACCAGCCTTGAAATGGAAAGTTGAGGACCATTCGAAAGGTGATCCGAATTACGAAGAATCAATATTCAAAATGGTCGCCACGAAACACGAGGTTTCGAAATACATTTAGTGGGCCTCAAAATCTGACTTGAAAAGACGTGAATCAAGAGAGTTGAAAGCAATTTCGAAATGCAAAGTAAAATGGCTGTTTAAAGGTATTTTAAAAGTTGGCAGATCACTACTGATTTCGGCGCCGCCGAAAGAATAGCTTTCAAATCAAATTTCGAGGCCGCCGAAAGGGGCCGATATTTGGCATTTCGACTTCATTTAAATCCATCGGCCGACGGTCTGCCGACGGTCTGCCGATGATCGGCGGGTGATCGGCGGGTGATCGGCCGACGATCGGCCGATGGTCGGCAGCCAAATTCAGTTTGTCTTTACCTTTTGTATTCTTTTATCTACCTTGGCTTGTGATACACGGCCGACCATCGGCGGATGGTCCGCCGATCACCCGCCGATCACCCGCCGATCATCGGCAGACCATCGGCAGACCGTCCGCCGAGCGTCCACCGACCATCGGCCGATGGATTTAAATGAAGTCGAAATGCCAAATATCGGCCCCTTTCGGCGGCCTCGAAATTTGATTTGAAAGCTATTCTTTCGGCGGCGCCGAAATCAGTAGTGATCTGCCAACTTTTAAAATACCTTTAAACAGCCATTTTACTTTGCATTTCGAAATTGCTTTCAACTCTCTTGATTCACGTCTTTTCAAGTCAGATTTTGAGGCCCACTAAATGTATTTCGAAACCTCGTGTTTCGTGGCGACCGTTTTGAATATTGATTCTTCGTAATTCGGATCACCTTTCGAATGGTCCTCAACTTTCCATTTCAAGGCTGGTTTCGAGCCAATTTAATTAGATTATGATATTTCCAAAAGCGTAGCTATCTTAAAAGGCCCCGAAATTCCTGGACTTTCGCTGTGAGTGCGGCTGCCGAGTTATTTGTCGTCAATATCATCTTCGTTGTGGTATAACAAGTTGAAGGGTAGATGTTGACCCAGTTGGATTTTGGTGAGTAGAATATTTGTAACAGAAGTATTAGACAGATGGGAAAGCCTTCCATCATTGGTTTTTGTTCCCTGAAAACATTACCCCGACGCAACGCGCGAGATGCTCGGAAAGGAGCCGATCAGGTGTGCGAAGACCAGGTCTCGGTGGCGTGAATGATCGCGGTAAATCAATCAGAAATTGTCACCTGACCGTGGCTCTCGAGTCATCTAACTTTAACTCCATGCCAGGGCCAGTCCAGCCCGATACCTCAATAGTTCACACCCACCGACGTTATGCCCATTACTCCTCAGACAATCGCCAACGGGGACCAGATTGATCGGCTGGTGCTCTCCCCCACAGGAGAGCGGGTCGTCTACGGCGTCGGCCCGTGGTTCCGCGGCAAAGACGAGCACAAAACGCAGGCACTCTGGCTCGCGGATGTCGGCGTGCAGAATAGCACGCGCAAGATAACTACGGGGCTCTTCTACGATCGCGACCCTGCATTCGATCCCAAGTCTGGCGATATCTTCTTCCTTTCCGACAGACACAAAGCGGGTGGTGCGGCGCAGATATACCGTCTATCGGTTGCGGCGTTTGGTGGGGACCCGGTGCCTCTCACGCCGACGAAGAATGTCAAGGGTGTGTCGTCGTTCAAAATCTCTCCCGATGGGCGGTGGCTTGCCTATGTCAGCCCCGACGAGCCTGAGGACAAGGACGAGGAAAGCAAAGATAGTTATGTGATTGTCTGGCAGGCCCCAAAAGACCTGGGGCGTCTGCGACTCCTTGATCTTGCAAGCCAAGATGGAAGGTGAGTCAATGTGCCGCCAGTATCTGCGACTTACTGACCGAAGCTCAGCCCCCGCACCGTCGTCTCCGTTCCCCGGCATGTAACATCATTCACTTGGGCTCCCGACAGCAAACACATTCTCTATCGACTTTCCGAGCTGCCCAGCTTGGAAACCAACGCCTTCCCGATCTCTGAGCATATCCTGTCCTTCACGGAACAAGGCGCTGGGCTGGACACCGAAACTACGTGTCTCGTAACGCACAAGCGTGTCCTTTCCAGCGAGAGCGTCTGGGTCAGAGGAGAAACTGAAAGATTCTGTTTCCTTCATGGAGGACCGTCGTCCGCTCCGGCCCTCTGGACCTGCGAAACTTCGCCCGGGTCATCCCCTCTGCGCGTTGCATTTGGCGAGACAGATGATGCTTCGTCTCTGGTGCTTCTGGGCGAGAAGGTTGCCGTGGAGGTTGCTTGTGGCTTGGAGACTCGGATCGACGTAGTCGATGTCAGCACCCAAACGATATCCACCGCGTTCGAGACGTCTAACGAGGCATTCTCTCGCTGGGACATCAAACAAGTGGGAGACAAGTACGTTTATGTGGCTGCACGCAGCTCGGGCGTCACAGGCGAGGCGGATAATGTCTGGTCAGGCTCCGTGGAGTCAGGGACAAAGGGCTCGTTGTCGACGAGGCTGTCTTCCCACAACGAATGGATCGAGGCAGCGGAGACGCCGCAGCGCGCACCATTGTATTGGACTGCTGTCGATGGGACAGCGCTGCAGGGAGTTATTGCACATCCGCAGGGTATAGAGGTTAAACGGCTGCCAACTGTTGTTGTTCCACACGGTGGGCCTTACTAGTGCGTATTCTTTTGGATCTCGTCTATTTCATCTGACATATCATAGCCGAGATACTCTACACATGGTTTTAAGTGCGTCTAGTTCTTATCGCAATTCACGGTCTAACTGTACACAGGCGCCAATTATGTCAATTTCCTTGCTTTGCATTTCCTGGTGCTTTGTCCGAACTACCGCGGGAGCTCAGGGCGTGGCGCCGCATTCGCGGAGACTGCACTTGGTGGGATGGGCGCTCGCGATTATTCGGATACGGAGTCGATGCTTGCGGAGGCGATCAAGCGGGGGTACGTTGATCCAGACAAGGTTGCGCTCGCGGGCTACAGCCAGGGAGGGTTCCTCACCGCGTGGGGTGTTACACGTCCCAATTCGCCGTGGAAGACGGGTGTCATTGGGGCTGGGCCGACTGATTGGGGTGCCATGGCTATTACTTCGGATTTGCCGGACATGGAGGTTTGTTGAGTTTTCTTGCTATAACAAGTGGCTGACCGCTGCCTAGGCTGATCTCGGGGGAAGTGCTCCTTGGTCTCCTTCGGAGCCACAATACCTGCGCGGAAGTCCCATTCGTGATGTGAAGAACGTCAAGGTGCCGGTCCTGATTACGCATGGAGAAAAGGACGAGCGGGTGCCGCTGTCGCAGGCTGTGGGGTTCATGCGTGGCTTAGTGAGGGAGGCAGATGAGAGTGTGCGCGAGGCGTCCCAGTTGGTCATTTATCCGCGCGAGGGACATGGGTTCCAGGAGAAAAAACACGTCGAAGATCATTTGGAGCGCGTTTTGGCACATCTGGAGAAGTATTTGAAGTAGTTTTGTATCGGCTTCCAAATTTGGCCTCTGGACGAGTATTGTTTGTCTTGTTTGCACGGCTGTCAAATTTTTGCTCTCGATCAATGGTGTCGAGCCTTGCCGCCCAGTTGGCCAAGGGGGCGTCCGTCAACACCACCCTTCTCGTTGACCGCTCCAGAAGAAAGGCCGCTGAATCCTACCTCTTCACCGGGCGCGAGGCGGACCAGCATGACCTCGACTCGATCCACGCTCTTGCCGTCAACGCTTTCATCCAGCTCTCTGCGTTGAACGGCAATCTCAGCAGATTCGAAGGACCACTGTTCTCGGATGCATCCAGGAACACCGACCGCACGCTTCTTTCTGTCGAGGAGGCGACGCAATTGAACGCGTCGATTGAAGGGTTCTTGGCTTTGCTCGGGCCTCTTCTCATTGACGCTCCGACGGGGAAGATTCTGGAGTGGCTCGTGCGCCGGTTCAGGTGCGTGCTCTTTGGATTTTTGTCGGATTAAAACTGAGCGGACTGCAGGATAAACGAATTCAATGTCGAGTCCCTCCTCGCCCTTTTCCTGCCCTACCACGAATCTCCGCATTTCGCCAAGATGTTGACGATCCTTCACATCCAGTGCGTGTCAATCACGCTGTATTTTTCGTTCTCTCATTCGCGTTAGACAAAATTCCACTTGGAGCTTCCTCCTCCCTTTCAAGTCCTCAGCCCAGAATGTGCCCAGAGTCGCTTTGGTCACGGAGATGCTCAAGAATTCGGATGCCACCCGGTTCATTGTCAACCTCCTGCCGACCGCGATCAAGGGAAATTACTCCCACCACACCATCCTCGCTTTCAATGCCGCGACGATACACGACTATCTAACTCGGGTCAAGGCCCTCGATGAGGGCACCATTGCGCACCTCCTCCCAGCACTCCTGGCGCCGCTGCAGAATCGTGCCAACGTGACGAAGGATGCAATCGTACGGCCTCTCTCTTCTGTCGCTACCCCACTGAACTCTTTCTCCAGCTCGGAAGCTGCATCCTCCTTTCCGCATTATCTCAAGTGTGTCGGGTCACTCCCGCGGCTTTGAAGACGATCGTCAACGCCATGGCTGCCAGTGCGCGTCGTGTTGCCACAAAGCAGTTTGTCAATGCGGTCGTTTCGGTCTGTGAGGCGCAGGAGCCACTCGAAGCGCTGACGGACGGGACAGCCAACACGATCTTGCGCTTACCGTCCATCCAAGATGAACTGCGCACAGCAGAGCGATGGGCCGGTGTCGAAAAGTTCGTTTGCCCGTTGCTGGCGACCCTTTTCAAAAAGTGAGCGCGTTTTTGGCTATTGTTATTGCCCATTCTTAATTTTCGTGTAGAATGGACGCGGAGAACGTGCTGTCTCTTTTGGAGTCGACTATCAATTCTCCAAGTGCCCCGTCTGCTGTTGTGAGGCACCTCGTCGGCCTACTCCTCATCAAGGCCCTCTCCGAGGATGGTCACCCACCCACCCGTCTGCTTCTGTCGCAAATTCAGCAGCGACACCCTGTCATATTGAAGGAGGTCGCAGACGAGATGTCACGTTCCCACGAGGGCGTAGACGACTTGCTGGTCTCACTCTCTGCGGCTGACGAGCTTCAAGTGGGCGGCAGCGTCGTCTCGTCGATGGGTGCAGACGAGCGTGTTCGTACTGCAGCAGTAAAGGAACTTCTTAAGATGCTGGCAGCTCCGGATCAGGAGCCCAAAGTTCTGGTATGTCCCATTCCTCAGAGACACGAATGGCATTGACTTTTGGTGCAGCAATCAGTACGGGCGGCTCTCATCGCTCGTGTCCAAGATACCAGCACCGCCGTCCTTAATGCGCTCTACGCAGATCCCTCTGTCATCACCCCTGTCTTCCTGGAAGATCCAAAGGCGTATCTGGAAAATCTTTCCACGGCGATCACAGGAGCAAAACCCAAACGCGCGTTCCTTCGGCTGCATCTCACCTTCTTGGCCGCCCATTTCTGCGCTTTGGCAACCACTTCCGCGTTGGAAGATGTGTTTGACAAGATATTCTTCCCGTTTTTGCTGTTCTCCAAGGCTCGACAGCATACCGCGGAAGGTGACGTGGGAGATTATCGAGCAGCATCCGGCTGTTCTGAGGCACGAGTTGCTTGCCGGGTGTGTGCAGATCTGGAGTGCGGAGAAGGGCAAGACGGAGGAGGAGGAGGAGGGGTCGGATAGACTCTCTGCGATGAATCGGGCAGTTTCAGCCAAGCTGGCAGGTGGGTCGCTCACCTTCCTCTCCGGCTACACGTGACTGATTTATTCCCAGAAAATGTGATGGCGTCAAACAGCTACTCGGCGCATTTCAGCTCCCTGACGCGCAAGATGCACGACGCGGACCCTAATGTGCGGGTTCTTGCCTACCTTATCGTCAGGGCGCTGCTCGTGCGTCTGTCGGGCGATCACCAGATCGAGGCTGCAAGCCAGGCTTTGGAAGCCATCGGTCTACAGCAGCTGCCGGACCTCGATACGTCCTCTGTGGAATCACAGACGTTGCCCGAGGTGTGTATACTCGTCTTGTCGACCAGAACTTGTCTCACTTTTGATTGCCTAGTTTTTGAGCGACGTCAATTTGGGCAAGATGGTGGTCAGTAAGGCTACGAGCAAGAACACGACACATTGGCTGCAAATGTCCATCGCGACCTTGGTGCTGGCTGTACCTCGCCCGTCGGGGTCCATTCTCAACTGGTTTGCGGAGGTATGCGGCAAGATTTTTTGACCATTTATACTGTACCGATTGCCACTCCTCAGGAATCCGACTACGTCAAGCTGTTGCGGTCCGCTTACAAACTGGCGGTTTCCTCCACCACTGTTCCAGTCCTCACTGTGGGACTCCTCCGCGAGCTGTTCATCAGTCTCAAAGACGATGCCCTTGCGTTCCTCGCCGGTTTCTGGACGACCAGCCTCGGTTCCTCTCCCGAGCAACACCCTCTTTGTGTGGCTGCTTTACGCCATGCAGCTGCATTCTTGACGGCGCACAAAGACGAATCGGACGGCGTGGACTTTCAGACGATACTTCCCGCATTGATCGTATGCCTACAAAGTCCCGATCGGGAAATTCGCGTAGCGGCGCTTGATTGCGTTACGCTCCTCGCTGGTCTGGCGGAGCAACGGTTCTCGGCAGTGTACGCATTCGACGTCATTTATGGTGAAAGCGATGGTGGGTTTCCTTCCTTGCTTCCATTTCGACCCGCTGACTTGTCCTCAGCGAAACTGCAATACCTGTCTCAGGGCGATATCAAGAAGTACCTGAATGATATCTTGGAACACCGCGAGCACCTTACCTTGGATGCGACTTATCTGAAAGTTTTCCACGTCCAGCATCTGGCCCGTTTCGCTGCGGATAAGAAGAAGGATTCAGAGTACGTTGCACAAGTTTTGCCGGCTGTCTCGCATTCTCATTTGGTTTAGGTACAAGCGCCGCGTACTTTGCTATCTCTTGTCACATGTCCATGTCGTGCGCCTTGTTTCTGCTCGGATCGCCCTGCTACGGTCGATTGAGGGCATTGCGGACAAGGCCAGGACCGAGGTTCTTCTACCCGTCATAGTCGGCCTGATACAAAGCGATGAGCCTCTGCGGCATGATTCGCCAGAGGAGGACTTTGCGAGCCTTGTGGTGGCTTCTTTCGATGCTGCTTCGGCGCCCGACTTGAACGACCCCAAGGGCTCACTCTGGAGCGTGTTTGTGTCTGTGCTACATCATTACCTCAGACTCGGTGCGTTCTCCAGCTTACTCGCGTGCTTTGCTCTGACATCCGGACCTTCTAGGAACTGCGTGCAGAACTGTTCTCCTGCAAAATTTGGAGCAGTGGCTCTTGGGTACTCTGTCGACGGATCGCAAAGTCGAAGTGTGCAATATGTTGTTGCAAGTGGGGTCCACGGACACGGAAATGGTGCGCCTCATATCCTCCTCCTTCCCTTGCAATTGACTCACATTTCTTAGTACCTCCCATCTAAAAAACTTTTGGCCGCGGCTTTCGCTGACATACCGGTTGTGATACGGCTTCTGCTTGCGACGAGACCAGATGCCAGTACGAGTCCGAGGGCGAGCAAACGAGCGAAATTGGCCGAGTGAGTATTATTCCCTTGCGGCCCTTTTCAAAGTCTGACGTCCATTCAGTGTCTCCGAGGACACCTTGTCGAGTCTCGGCCTTCTCGCGGAAGTTTTAACGAGTATTCAGTTGCCCGGATCCCTTGATCTGGTCTCCAGGCTTCTCGAAACTCTTCACAACGTCGTACAATCCGCTCCGACCAACACGGATGTCAGCTACGTGGAGCAATCGCTCATGTCGGCCGTCGAAAACTCTGCCGAGAAGATTGTCGAGGTCCCGAACATTTCCCCCAGTGCTATTCGCCTCGATATCCTGGTGGAACTTATTCGTGGTGAGTCATCCTCTTCCCACCACGTCAAAAACGCGTGACTAAAGCTACATCAGTCGCGGAGAATCCGCAGACGTTCAACCAGGCTCTCCTGCTAATGGCGACCCTGGCCCGTCTGGCACCCGACTCTGTCTTGCACAATGTCATGCCGGTCTTCACTTTCATGGGATCCAATGTCTTCCATCGCGACGATTCCTACAGCTTCAAAGTCGTTCAAAGGGTACTTTTTCAGTGTTCTTGCCCATGATTTCTGATGCTCAACTTTTTTTCAAGACTGTTGAAAGCATCGTCCCCGTCATGGTTTCCTCTCTGAAGAACGCTCATTCGAATCCTCTGGACCTGTACATTGCGTCCAGAGACTTCCTGCGCGTCTTCACAGATGCTGCCAATCATATTCCTCGGCATCGTCGGACCAGGTTAGCGCCACGTCCTCTCTCCAGAACGTGCTCTCATCTTGTCGTTTAGCTTTTTCGGTCATCTCGCCGACGTGCTTGGCCCGGCCGACTTTGTCCCACCTCTCTGCATGCTCTTGGTCGAGAAGATTGCCAGTCGCGTCGTTCGTCAAACACCGGAAGAAGTGCAGAACTTGCTGAGTCTGCCTATCTCTGTACTTCATCGCTATCCGTCGACTCTTCAGACTTTCGTGTGTTTCGTGCTTTTTTGATTGCGACGTCTCTGAAACTCCTGGCTAGATTTTGACCGAAGTCCTACGGGAGGCTCAACGGCTCACGGCGCGGGCAGCGGATCCCGAGAATCTGGAGCCCGCGTTGCTGGATAACTCACCGTGGGTTGCCCTTCGTCCGCATCCAAGAATACTTTTGAAGGACTTTGCAGTGATGACGATCAATTGTTGCCATCAGCTGCGACGCTCAGACGAAGAGCTTGTGCTCTTGTGATCTTCGTCGGCTTCGCGGTGAAGATGCCCTCGTCTGGTGCTCCTGATGTCGACGTGCCCGAGGGAGCCACTATGACCACTCTGGTCTCGCTCCTGATCGGATTGGTTACCGCACGCGGAGGGTCCACTCCGGAGACTAAAGTCGACGATGTGTCGCAGGCAGCGCGTTCCGCCCTCACAAGAGCTCTCCGTTGCATGTCGGCTGTGGACTTTGTCGATGCTTTGTTGTCGATTCTCAAGTCTGGCGACTCCCCGGTGGGTTTCTCTTCCATCACAGAGCATCGGCTGGTTATTAAATCTTCTTCAGGTCAAAGTCGGGGCTTTGGATTTGCTTAGTCAACGCATCCACGACATCAGCAGTGCTACTAGAGCCAAGATCACCGCTCGTATCAACGAGACTGTGGACGAGATCAAGAAGCTCTTGCTCGCCCATCTGGACGGGGCATTGGCTGCATCAGGCTACAAAGCTGTGCGGTCAATCGTCGAAACTATGGGTCCCGGTGAGGAGAACTCCCTCCTTGCCTTGATCCCTCTGGCTATTTCGGCTATCCGAAATAGGAAGATGGTCAAGCCGGCAGTATCTGCTCTGGCCCCGATGTCGTGCGTTTCTTGCAGCCTTTCCTTGCTATCGACTGACACGACACGTACGTGACAGGACCAAGCTGGGGCCGCGTTTGATTCCCTTCTTCCGCGACATTGTTCTCCAGTCCGTTTCACTCCTTCAGGATGGTTTCGAGGGTCTGTTCCTTCTTCTTTAGTTATCATTGTTTGACAACCCTGCAGATTCGGAAACAGAGACGCTCAGTGTCCTCAACGGACTCCTCACATCAATCCCGACGTTTTGGGGTCCTGCAGAGCTCACCCAGGTCTCGAAACTATATATTGATCGTTATACTTCATCAGCCGTTCCTTTGCTGCCGCTGATGAAGACGGTCGCCAAACGGGCTCCCACAGCGGTCCTTATTACCGCTCTTGCGGATATGTGGCCTACACTCAAGGCTTCTCCAAATGAGGTGCGTTTACACCGCAACACTTTCGTCCCTTCTCACGTTCTCTGTAGGATCGCCTCGTTGGCTTCTTTGACCTCCTTAAACGATGTCTGAGAGGTGGGTCGCGACCCGCGATCCAGGAGAATGTCCGTGTCCTATTCAATATCTTTTTGGACGCGTTTGGTCTCGCGGGTCTCTCCTCACCAGTAAGCGAACAACTGGAATGTCGGGGCACTGGACTGATGTCTTTTTAGGCCGAGGATGAAGCGATCTCTGCGTTCACTGAGGTCGTTGTCAAGCTGAACGAGGCGTCGTTCCGCCCGCTTTTCCGCAAGTTGTATGATTGGGCGTTTGCGAATGAGACTGGTTTGTATATCTTGTCCTCTTTGTATCTAACGCTAACGTACTCGCACAGCCGATATCCAAAGGAGGATCACCTTCTGCAACGTCTATGCTGCGCTTTTGGACTTCTTCAAGGTAGCAATGATTAGATTTGACTCATTCTTGGTGCTAACTCTCCTTAGGGTCTCATGAACCCATACATGTCTTTCCTCGTACAGCCATTTGCAGATGTGCTGAAAGACTATACCAAAAACAAGCTCTCGGACCCCGTTCTTTGGACGGGTGTCCTCGATATCTTTACAAAAAGTCTTGTAGCGGATGACGGCGGTGCGCATCATCGCAGCCCACTAGATTCTTACTTATACGAGTTGCAGCATTCTGGCGCGACGACAAGTTAAGGCTTGCCGCACCGGCGCTGGTCCAACAGGTTGCAGTCTGCGTCCGTCTGCCTAACAGCGACGCCGAGAGCAAAACGCTCGTGACCGAGTGCCTCGTCGCACTGACCGACAGCGCCTCGGAAGACGTCCTCCTCAAAGCCATCAACCTCGATCTGTTGATGCACACTCGGTCGGATGACGTTCGTGTGAGGGTCTTTGCGCTTTCGTGCGCGACGGCACTGTGGAACGCCCATGGTGGGAAACTGCTCGGTATGTCCTTGTCCACATTCTTTTTTCTTGAAACGCGCACGCTGACTTGGATTCCTCAGCCTTTGCCTCCGAGACGGCGACGTTTATTGCGGAATGTGGTGAAGACGAGCACGATACGGTGGTCAGAGAGGCCTTGAGATTGAAAACTGCGGTGGAGAGCGTAGCAGGGAATATAAGCGGCCTGTGATAAATAAATAGACTCCACTTGTATCAATCTATTCCGGAGGACCATCTCTTTCCCGTTTCTCCTCAATTTTCGCACAGCGAGCACGCAGCTGCTGGGGGACCAGGACCAGGTTATAGTTTTGGCAGAAGTCCAGTAAGAAATCCTCATATCCCATTCCCCACTCCGTTTATTGCAGAATGTAGCGAAAAGACGAACACGACATGTACTGAGATCAACAAGGTCCCTGCGATTTGAGCGAGAGGAAAAAGGAAAATTGCGGTGCGGTGCGTAGGAGAGCGTAAAAGGGCGTATAAACGTGGGTGAGAGAGGGCACATGCTACGTGAGTGAGGCGAGTGAGTGATATGTAGATACTTAAATAAGTAAGTAAAAAAAAAAAAAAAAATCCAGGCGACGGGGTATGAAATGCATGCAAAGATGTGGATAAGATGATGAGATGAGATGGATGGGAGAGATGCATATGCGTTGCTGTCATAGCGGGGTGGGTGGAATTTCCCCCGTTTGGAGAGGCTGCTCGATGGCCATGCAGCGCGACAGCAGTTGCACAATGACCGGTCGGCCGCACGCCTTCTGCAGGAAAGACGTCTGTGCACAAAAGTCAGCCCAAGTGGCAGGGAAACGAAGGGAATCACGTACCCCAAGCAAGGCCGCAGGCTTCGGACGCGACATCGGCGGCTCGGAACACAATCTCAAAAAGTCGTGGAACGACGGAGGGTACAACGCAGGCTCGCTAACAGGCGGCCAGCGGTTAGCAGGCTCTTGCGTGTCAGCAAACGGCGGGTTGGCCTCTGCCAGCTCCCAGATCGTCGCACCAACGGACCACACGTCTATTTTCAGCGGATCATACGAACCACTTGCAGAAAAAACACATCAGTTCCTTGATCCACACAAAGGCGGGGAATCGACTTACGATCGCACCTCGGGTGCTTGCCAGAAGAGCACGCCCGCGGGTTCAGTGGCAAGAGGTGCCTCGGGTGTCACGAGTACCGCATTCGAAAAGTCGGCTAAAAGATTGCTCAGAAGTGAAGAGCAGGAGATACACGGCACTCACTGAGCTTCAAAACACCCTGGCTATTCAACAACAAATTATCCGAACGCAGATCCCGATGTGCGATACCATGTTTTTGCAGGTAGTCCAGCGCCTGCAGCATCTATCCACGCGTGTCAACAAAAAAGAGTAAAAAGAGAAGAAGCAAAAGTACTCACATCACTCGCAAACCGCGCTAATACGCGCGGCTCCTGAATCCGCAAGCCAGCATCCACCAACCCGACGACATCCGCCAAACTCCGCTCCATAAGTTCCATCCGAATCCACAGAGCATCGTCCACAAGATCCACATAAAGTGCATCCAGCCCAAGCACCTGCTCACACCAAAGCCCTCTCAACAACGAACACTCTCGCTGCACGTCCACAAGCTTGGGCGTCCCCGCCGGATCCAGCGAAACGCTCTTGATCGCCACCATCACCTGCCGCCCTGCCGCCACATCCTCCGCATCACGCGCCTTTATTAATGGCGGCAGCTTCAACTTGCTGATAGCAGCCCCAGGTGAAATGGCCGCAGCGTAAACACTCCCAGATTCGCCCTCCGCAATCTCCTGTAAATCGCAGTAGAAATCCCGGGGATCTGTAGGCTCGTCGATAAAGTCCTCTAACGGTGCGACTGCAGCAGCAACCCAACCCACGTAACGCCTCGCAGGTGTGATTGGCGTCTGCGAGAGCCCAAGCGCGGTCAGTGGGCCCGGTGAAAGTCGAGTACGCGTCGTAGTGATGACTGTAGGCCGCGTTGGTGGCGGTGCGGCCTGTAGACCCAGCGCCGCGCGCTGCTTGGGTCCAAGCGTCCCTTCCTCGTCCTCCTCTTCCTCTTCCTCTGCCGCGTATTCACGCAACAGACTCCGGAGCGGGCTCTCGTACTCTGGCGGGCTTAACGGACTGACAACCGCGCCATCGCCCTCGTTTGGAGGCTCGAATCCATAGCCATACGCGTACCCCTCCTCCTCGTCTTCTTCTTCCTCCTCCTCAGCAGGACCGCCAAACGTATCCGTCGCACTAACCATCATCTCCGCCCTCGCATCGGGTCGCTTCTTCTCCGTCGCGCGCCGTTGCATATCCTCCCACTCTCTCCTCCTCCTCTCCTCCTCGTCCTCCTCCTGCTCCTCCTGCGACTGGCCACGCCGATGCCTGCCACTATCCAATTTGAATCCATTGTTCTGCTGTGCCAGATCAATTGGGGGTCGACTTGAAGGCTGGGCAGCCCAGTATTCTGCAACCGTGTTCCAGAGATTGTCTGACATGCAAGGTGTACCCTCCGGTCGTCGCGCGCGTTCGCCGCTGATGATCCTGAACATGGCGGCAGTTTCGGATAATTCAGAAAATGGGGGTCGGCCGGTGTACAACTGATGTACATTGAGCGTGGAAGAGCGGTGAAAAGATTATCATACCTCGAAACAGACGCAGCCAAACGCGTAAACATCCGAAGCCGTTGTACGAACAAACTTGAGACCAAAACGGTCGGGATCAATTAGTTCTGGGGCCATCCAATACACGCTGCCGGCTCTATGGGAAGTGTGCGTTTTGGATGTGGCATCTGTAAAAGAGCTCAACCCGAAATCGGCCAAACAGGCGACCCAGTCCTCCTTGATGAGAATGTTTGCCTGAAGAATCAGCTGGCAATGTGCGTAGATCGGTCAGCCTACCTACCCCTCGCAGATCTCCATGAACGATATGGCGCGAGTGGAGGTACTGGATACCTTCAGCGATCTCGGAGAGCTGACGGAACGTCAATTGTCATGGATCACCTAACGATGAAACGGGCCCACCAATCTATCCACATTCACCCGACCGTGATCCTGAAGGTACTGCAAGACCGTACCGTTCACCATCCACGGAGAAACCATGCAGAGCGAGGACGAAAAGGTATCCCGATCAATTCCAATGAAAGGTAGGATATTCGGATGAATCAAGTCCTTCCAGACGAGAGCTTCTCGGCACAGTCTCTGCAGATTATCAGCGCCTGCAGAGCCGGACTACTGTACAACACACCAAGCGCATGTCTCGTAGCTGAGAACCTCGGGCAAAATAGCGCATATGCTTCAAGGCTACGGTCTTGTTGTCGTACCGTGCCCGGTAAACGTCTCCGAACCCTCCCCCAAAACTAGGGTGCATCTCTCTATCAACGACTCCGGTGATGAAGAGTGAGGAAGGGAGCTTGTCACACGCCTCCGAGAGCTTGCGGACTATCCGGTGTGCCTTCCGAGCGTGCTCTTGCTGCACTAAGAATCCTCTATCGAGTGCCTAGGGACCGATAAGTGGGAGGAGGCCAACGGCAACCGAGAAGACCTCACACTTTGAACCACATCGAGAAACCCTTGCGCCGAATCCCCCTCCAAAGCGAGCACGGCCTGCTCCTTAGCTTTGGAGTCCAAAATTGCCACAATATGCGCCTCAATCCGATCCTCGTCCGCACGCAACGCACTCCTCAGCTTGGCCTCGTCAGCCAAACCGAGTTCAGAGTAGAGCCCCAACAGCATCTTTTTGTATCCCGGACTGTTGACGAGTACTTGAATAACGTTCTCCGACGCCATCGAAGCCCAATAACCATCTAACTGGCGTTGAATTTGGAGGACTTCTGGACTGGCGTCCGGGTGAGCATGGTTCGCAATTTGGGGCATATGAACGCACTGCGTAGCTTGAGCCCTGCATGCATCTCCAAGGAAAGATAGCAAGCCCTGGTACGCCAGAATCTTTGTGGCAAAGTGTCTGGAAGTCCGCTGGCGATTCATCTCAGCATTCCTCATCTCCACGCGTCTTCAGTGAATCTTGACGGGTTTACGAGAGGCAGTCGAGCGAGCGCCTATCGTGAGACAGGCTGGACAGCCCCTTGATTGAAGCCGAAGCTCGAACGCCGGAAGTTCATGGCCATGGGTTGGATTTCCTTGAGAGAGAGACAATCGAGGAAGAGTTGCGGTTGAGTTGCGGGGATGATGCCAGGGGTCCGACGTCCAGCAGCCATTCATCACACCTCCAGGCCAGCACCAGGTTCGTGGCTTGGTTGTGGCACTGGGAGAAATAAGAATATTCCTGGATCCGGAGGTATCCAGGTTTGAAATCAGTAATTGTCTGTCCACCAAAGATCAGCACACTTTCTCCCACGCTTTCTTTGCGTTTAGTTGGCTCTATATGATGGTATTTGCTGACCGGCAAGTCGGCATTGGGCAAGGCGGCAGTCCGGTTTTTCGGCTGGCGTAAGTACTGGCTCATGATTAAAGTCCGGCCGGAGGCCCAGGACTAGATCCGGGCTCCCAGTTAACTATAAGCAATATCCGGAGGAGCCAGGTCCGCCCGGAGGGCAATGTGTATCAAATCTTTCATCTTTCATAAGAAATCTGCCATTACACATGCCGAGATGCCGCATGTCCTAAAACGACAGTTTGATCTGACTGCCGAGTGGTTGCCGATTCGGCCGTATTATGGAGGTTGTGGCCTGGGCAGGGCTCAGCGGGGTCCCAACACACATTCTGCCATTCTACCCTGCAGCCAAACAAAAATATTACTGCCACATGTACACTATGTACAGGCTCCCGTACGATCTAACGACCTGCCCTACTCACATCCTCACATCCCATAACCACTCCGTTTATTGCAGAATTGTAGCGAAAAAGACGAAACACGACAGTGGTAGTAGTACTAAGACTCGACAAGGTCCCTGCGATTTGAGCGAGAGGAAAAATTGCGTAGGAGAGCGTAAAAGGGCGTATAAGCGTGGGTGAGAGAGGCACATGCTATGTGAGTGAGTGATATGTAGATACTTAAATAAGTAAGTAAAAAAAGAATTAATCCAGACGACGGGGGTATGACATTGAAATGCATGCAAAAGATGTGGCTAAGATGATGAGATGAGATGGATGGAAAAGATGCATATGCGGGTGTCATAGCGGGGTGGGTGGTATCTCCCCGGTTTGGAGAGCCTGCTCGATCGCCATGCAGCGCGATAGCAGTTGTACAATGACCGGTCGGCCGCACGCCTTCTGTAGGAAAGAGGTCTGACACAAAGTCAGTCCGAGATCAGCGAGGAACGAAGGAGAATGACGTACCCCAAGCAACTGCCGCAGGCTTCGGACGCGACATCGGCGGCTCGGAACACAATCTCAAAAAGTCGTGGAACGATGGAGGGTACAACGCAGGCTCGCTAACAGGCGGCCAGCGGTTAGCAGGCTCTTGCGTGTCAGGCAAACGGCGGGTTGGCCTCTGCCAGCTCCCAGATCGTCGCACCAACAGACCACACGTCTATTTTCAGCGGATCATACGAACCACTTGCAAAAAACGTATGAGTTCCTCGATCCACGCAAAAGCGAGAACACGACTTACGATCGCACCTCGGGTGCTTGCCAGAAGAGCACGCCCGCGGGTTCAGTGGCAAGAGGTTCCTCGGGGGTCACGAGCACCGCATTCGAAAAGTCGGCTGCAAGATTGCTCAGCAGTGAAAAGCAGGAAACGACCGTAACTCACTGAGCTTCAAAACACCCTGGCTATTCAACAACAAATTATCCGAACGCAGATCCCGATGTGCAATTCCATGTTTTTGCAGGTAGTCCAGCGCCTGCAGCATCTATACACGTGTCAAAAAAAAAGAAGAAAAGACAAGAAAAAGCCGACTCACGTCGCTCGCAAACCGCGCTAATACGCGCGGCTCCTGAATCCGCAGCCCAGCATCCACCAACCCCACCACATCCGCCAAACTCCGCTCCATAAGTTCCATCCGAATCCACAGAGCATCGTCCATAAGATCCACATAAAGTGCATCCAGCCCGAGCACCTGCTCACACCACAGACCCTCTCAACAACGAACACTCTCGCTGCACGTCCACAAGCTTGGGCGTCCCCGCCGGATCCAGCGAAACGCTCTTGATCGCCACCATCACCTGCCGCCCATGCCGCCACATCCTCCGCATCACGCGCCTTTATTGATGGCGGCAGCTTCAGCTTGCTGATAGCAGCGCCAGGTGAAATCGCCGCAGCAGTAAACACTCCCAGACTCGCCCTCCGCAATTTCCTGCAAATCGCAGTAGAAATCCCGCGGATCTATAGGCTCGTCGATAAAGTCCTCTAAAGGCGCGACCGCAGCAGCAACCCAACCCGCATAACGCTTCGCAGGTGTGATTGGAGTCTGCGAAGAGTCCCAAGCGCGGTGAGGGGGCCCGGTGAGAGTCGAGTACGCGTCGTAGTGATGACCTGTAGGCCTTGTTGGTGGCGGTGCGGCCTGTAGGCCCAGCGCCGCGCGCTGCTTGGGTCCAAGCGTCCCTTCCTCGTCTTCCTCTTCCTCTTCCTCTTCCTCTGCCGCGTATTCACGCAACGGACTCCGGAGCGGGCTCTCGTACTCTGGCGGGCTTAGCGGACTGACATCCGCGCCATCGCCCTCGTTTGGAGGCTCGAATCCATAGCCATAGCCATACCCCTCCTCCTCGTCTTCTTCCTCCTCCTCCTCAGCAGGACCGCCAAACGTATCCGTGGCGCTAACCATCATCTCCGCCCTCGCATCGGGTCGCTTCTTCTCTGTCGCCCGCCGTTGCATGTCCTCCCACTCTCTCCTCCTCCTCTCCTCCTCGTCCTCCTCCTGCTCCTCCTGCGACTGACCACGCCGATGCCTGCCACTATCCAATTTGAATCCATTGCCGGCCAAATAGCTCCTCCCCTCGAGGTAATAGTCGAGCTTCCCATCATACCCCTCCTCCTCATCCGCCAACTCGGTGGTGGGCGTCTGGTGATCCTGGCTCTCACTGGAACCCGAAGAACCAAAGTTGGAACTCTGCGGAGACGCAGGCGGCAGGGCTGATACTGATACTGAGACTGATGCGGCTGCGACCGCTGCTGTGGATCAACGATCAGCGATAAGGTTACCCGGGTGAAACAAGTCAACGCACAGATGGAGGAAGACGCGGGAGCTGCAGCGACCACGTTCGCAACCGCCCTGCGCGCAATGCTGACTTTGCGCACAATGCCCGGCGCTCGGCGGAATACCCAACATCGTCGAATCGCTCATCCCGGAATCACGGTTGTCTCTGTCTCGTGATGATGGCGAAAGTCCAAACGTCTGCGCTGTCGGACTAGGACTCGGGCTTGGCGTCATTCCGAGGTACGACTGCCTCTTCCGTATAGGCGAGTTGCGTGCTGGCTGGTCTTGAGGAGTTTCCGATATTGTAGTACGCTGCGGTGGGGCTGTAGGCACCAGTCGCCCAGAGTAGGACTACCAAGCTCGTTCAGGGCAGGTGCCTGCTCTTGTTCCAGGTTTGGGAGGGGCGGTAACGGTGAACATGGGGGAAGCAGCCTCTGCAGACCACGGCGTGGCAGAAAGGACATCATCGGACCACGAGCCGGCGGAATCCCCTAGCGCAAGGTCGAGGGTAAGGTTCTTGGCATTGACGGGCGCCCGTCGTTCTGGTTCCGGAGATGGTGAGCGAGAGCGAGAGGGAGATCGGGAACGTGGAGATGATGAGACTTGTGGTATTGGTAGTGGCGGCGGAGAAGGAGAACGACGTAATGAGGACTGTCGTGACGGCTGTCTTGACCGGGGCGAATCGTACGTAGGCTCTGGGTCCGAATACGGCTGCGGCTCGGGCTGTCGTTGACGGACATTGAGCGCTTTCGGCTTGTCTACAAAGACGGGTAGGGGAGATGGTTGTTTTGGAGAATCCCGCGGCAGCTCTGGGACGGGGGACGAGCTGGCCGACGAGGTGCTCGTGGACGATGCACTCAACGACGAGGCGGGCGTATGTCGCTGATTTAGGAAGGGATGTGGTCCGTGGACCAGGTCGCAGGACCGCAGGAGAGATGGGCCTCTCCCGTGGGCGGTCCGCCAGTCGTCGCTGCTGGATCGCAGCAATCTCGTCGTCTGAAAAACCAGCTTCTTGCAAAGAAGTGGTCCATGACGGAGGCAGGCCGGCAAAGGCCTCGTCGACGTGCACGTTGTGCTGGAAGTTCCAGGGCATCGAGATGTTCTCGTCATCCTGCACCGGGCTGTTCTCCGCGCTCTTCTTGGACACTGTGGCGAACTTGAACAAGCCACTCCGCTTGCGCTTGGGGGGCGCAGTGGGGAGTACGAGTGAGACAGCCGAGGCGCTGGGGTTATACTGGTACTGGTCGACGGAAAGCGGGGAGCCAGGATTGGACTCGGGGGAGAGCGAGGCCAACGAACGGTTCCTGGCGGCGAGGTAGACGGGGTCCTTGGGAGGAGGAGGTGGGGGGATTGGAGGGGAGTTCCTCGAGAACTTGAAGACGCGGAGGGTCGAGAATCTGGAGCCCTTTTTCCCGTCCACCTCCATGTCGCATCAATGAGAGAGCCAACAAACAAGGTCACAACACTCTTGTCTTGTCTTGACTAAACCCTGGCTAGTGCCGCGGCCACTCTCGGCGATGCACACGGCGATGCACATAGGCTGACGTTCAATGCCATTCCATACTATTCTTGCGGTTCAGACTGACAGAGAACTGCAGCCACAAAAATCATTGGTGCCAGGATTCAGCTTTAAATATCCAAGCCATCGACAAGGCTGTCCCAGTTGCTCGCCGCCAAGCCCGACGTATCTCTACTCTTCAACACCGCCCCGACTACCGCCAAGGCTCACCCGACGTTGGAGCGGAGGATCAGTCCCCTGAGGGTGGATCCTGGTACCTATCGGTTTACCCTCTCTCAAGCCTCGATGCGGACTTATTGGAGAAGCGGAAGCATTCAATCTATCTACCGGCCTCACACGGTTGAACTACTCTCCCGTAAGGCTGTAACGCCATCTTGAACGACTTTATCCTCGATGCAGCCCTCTTGTCTTGTCCCTATTCCCATAATTGTTTGAAAACGCTGCACGATCGGGCATAGCACAACCAAACGCGCTCCTCCAAAATACCGCATTTGGTAGGGGGCGGAGGTATTTCGATCTCAGGCACATCTGCCCTTGGTTCCCCTCTTTCCACCGACGATTCTAGAGTAATATTGACGTCATATTCTAGACTTAATTCATCCAATTCCTCTGCCAAACGATTGGAAGCACACGGGGACTTGACTTTGATATCATCTTGGTATCCTGTGCCTCGAACTCAAAACAATAGATCTCTTACATACCTCACGGAAACACACCTATTCACCGACTGGCCACGGTTCCAATTTTTTGAGTACAGAAACGACGCGTCTCTCACGGACTTACAACACCTTCCTGATCTTGCACGCCCGGAATGCCAACAATCTGACCTTTCTCGACCGAAATTTGTTCGCCAGATCTAACTCAGGTACGGCCGAGGGAGGCTACTGCTGGCCAGAGAGTCGGTCGGCGGAAGTATAATTATAAGTGGCTCAGCAAAACTATCCTAATTCTCAGGGTTGATAAATGGACGTATGTAGAAATGAATTCAATGCAATAAAATGCATTGGGAATTCAACCTGGCGTCCGTCCCAATTGAGCATGAGCAATCTGTGTGCTAATGTCAGAATCCTCCCATTGGCCTCCTTGCAGCCTTCTCCGAATCACAAATCGCAAACCTAACGCGGCGAAATGCTTCCGCCAAATATCCTGCGAAGTTGCCCGGAACAAGGCCGTTTTCCTTGAGATTTCTCGAACCACTGCATTAAAGCTACCTTTGGCTCAACTGAAAAAGCGGGGGACGGAGGTATTTCCACCATGTTCAGGTACCCGGTCCTCATCTGCCGCCTCGTTTCCAGTGTCCGGGGATCGTCGACGTTCTGGGACCGAGAACATATGCGATTTTCCCATCCTCGAGAGTTACCAACGGCTTAGGATCGCCTTCTGGATGATTCAGACCATTTGTCGAACAAGCAAATGGATACATACTAGCGCTCGGCGTTGATATCATGTCGGTATCCTGGGCCCTCTTGTAAGTAAACGATCGGAGTACAGTCATCGCACTTGCCTGAGTCTCGAACAAGACACTATCTCGAACGTCCATCGAAATCCTCTCGGATCGTCTACTCACCAAGAAGGGAGTGTCGAAGATCAAGTCTTTGGCACGGAGCTACACTTGACATGAACAAACTTTAACACTGCACCGTCCAAGAGTAAACACACCTTTTTCGCCGACTCGGTGCGACTCCAATGTTTGGTGAACGGTACAACTACAAACCGAGTCAGATACCAGTTCTGTCCAAGTAATCCTGGGCTTCCTCACCTCCAACAGAACCATTCGCCTTTCTGATCTGCCACCAATGGTCTTGCACCCCGAGAATATCAACAATTTGACCTTTCCCGACCGAAGTTTGTTCGGGCCAGAGGTTCGGATCCAGCTCAGGTGTGGCCCAGGCAACTGTGGAAACTCTGTCGGCGAAATAAAAAAGACGCGACAAATTGACGTACAAGCATGACGAGCTTTCGCTCGGAACACACAATTCTCAGGCTGTTGTAGATAGACGGAGGGCACGACTGTGGAAATCAATATAAGGTAGATAAAATGAAATGAACGCACTGCCAATCAATCGTCCCTTGCGCCCTTTGATCAAACAGAGAGCGATGCTGAGAGTTTGACGAGTTTCGACGTCTTCATATATGAATTCATATCTCCGCGCCAGTTGGTCAATTTGAAGCTCCGCACCTTGATAGTTCCCATCGGAATCTGGACTTTGTGTCGAGTCAACCACTGCAATATAATATGAGCACTGCTTCCCAAAGACGCCAGCCTGTTTGACTCATACAGCCAACAAAATTGTCCACTGTTTTGACTTTCCAGCGAGAACCTTGTACTCCGAGGATGTCGACGAGGTCACTCTTTTTGAGCGACACGGGCAAACCATCGACGGTGACTCGGAATACTCTTAATAATGTGCGTGTGCTTAGGTAGTGTAGACCACTTACTCGCGTCAAGAACCGGTTGATCGCAAAGAACCCGAGCTTTGAAAACACACCGTCCGGGTCGTTCGAAACAACCGGATGGTAGCACTACGATTTAAAAAATCAAACCGCAAATTCAAAACAAGGGAGAGGGTACCCACCGCCTTCCGACCCGTCCGAGGTCCTCACTTGCCACCAATCACCCCGCTGATTATCCAGAATGACCGACATCCTCGTCTTTCAAAATGGTCAGTTCGTCTGAAGTGTTCATTTCCAGCCACGTCTGCAACAGGGTCTTGGAAGAATGTTGGTATCGAATGAGGCAAGTACTCACGACCGACGACAGTTCGAGTGTAGTAATAGTTGAGGCCCGGACGAGTCCAAAGAAAATTTCCGCCTACGTCAAGGGGATGAGATCAGTATTTCGAACAGAAAGCCATGGAGTAACGCACGAAATCCGCTGGTACGCGGCGTATCAAGCCCAGCTGGACGATAGTATTCGTCTGGAACGTGTTGAGCTTTAATCCAAGACGCAGAATCACTCGCAGCGTCATCCCAAGAACTTGACTCGGAAGCTGAAGCGGTAATTCAGCGTTTGCATTCAAATGGAACAAGGGGAAAGCGACGTACGGAGCGGCACCGGCACCAAACTTTCCATGTTCTTCACCACGATCTCGCTCTGAGGCCGAGCTGCAGGATTTCCCGCCCAATACGCCGCGAGAAATCCCCACAGTGCATCTGATATCTGCGGTGTACCCTCGGCAGGTCTTTGCGCGCGCTCGCCGTCGATGATTTTCAGCATCGCAGCCATTTCTGGGAGTTCTGAGAACGGCGGTCTTCCGGTGTACAGCTGGTAAGAAAAAAACTCGCAGTCAGCATGTACATACTGCCAGTGAAGCTACTTACCTCGAAACAAACACAACCAAAAGCATAAACGTCCGTCGCCGGTGTGCGTACAAATTTCATGCCGAACCGGTCTGGGTGCATGAGCTCTGGAGCCATCCAGTACATACTCCCCGCGCGATTGGATGTATGGCTTCTCGAGGTGACGTCGGTGAATGAGCTGAGCCCAAAGTCCGCCAAACACGCCCCCCAATCGGCTTTGATGAGGATATTTCCCTTTTTCTAACGTTCAGTTTTGATGCATTTCAGGAAATGAATTCGGGTTTACCCCTCGCAAGTCTCCGTGAACGATGTTCCGAGAATGGAGGTACTGAATGCCTTGCGCGATTTCGAAGAGCTAAGTATAATGCAGAACAATCATGCGTCAAATTGTCGATTGTTGGCTAAAGAACGCGACTGACCAGTTTATCCACATTTTTACGGGCGTGAAGGTTGAGGTAGTTCAAAACCGTCCCATTCTCCATCCAGGGCGAAACCATGCAGAGGGAAGAGGGAAACGTCTCTCGATCGATCCCAATAAACGTCAGAATATTCGGATGATTCAGGTCTTTCCAAATGAGCGCCTCTTGGCAGAGTTTCTGGATTCCGGTCTTATGCGAATACCAGAAATGTATCATCCAACTCACCAGACGGAGAGCCCGCAACTCTTCACCGCGGAGAAAATGCCGCAGGTGTTTGAGAGCGACGGTCTTGTTGTTGTACTGGGCACGATAGACGTCCCCGAATCCGCCCCCAAAGCTCGGGTGCACCTCTCTTTTGCTGACGCCCGTGATAAACAACGAGGATGGCAGTCGGTCGCAGGCCTTTGAGAGTTTTCGGATTATCCGTCGGGCCTTCTGAGCGTGCTCTTCTTGCATTAGGAAACCCCGATCCAGAGTCTGAAGCCGGTTAGATTGTCACACACAAATGATAATAGGAAAAGGTTCATACATCCTGGATAACATCGAGGAAGCCCTCAGCCGCATCGCCTCGCAAGCTGAGCACAGCCCGTTCCGCAGCGTTCCCGTCGAAAATAGACAGGATGTGGGCCGCGATGAGATCCTCGTCTACTCGCAAGGAGCGGCGCAAACCCGCGTCGTTAGTGACGCCGAGCTCAGAGGAAAGCTGGATGAATTGAGGTTGCATATACAAAACCGTTCGAAATGCAGACCGTACCTGGCGTAGTATTTTCTTGCATTCCAAGCTTTTGGCAAGGGCACTGACGACATTGTCTGAAGACATTGAAGCCAGATACTCCTCGAAATTTTGCCGAGTCCCGCCTTGAGTTGCAGTAGGAACTGGGCTAATATACGCGTCAATACCGAGTCGAATGAAATGGGGACACGACTGGGACTTACCTGGCATCTGCAACCATATTCCTACAAGCACTTCTGAGAAATGATATCAAGGTCTTGACGACGAATCAGTGATCCACCAGCTCGCGAAGAACATCTTGCCTGATAAAGCAGGATTTTCGGCTCAGACGTGGCAGTGGCGTCTGAATTGGATGGCGACGGGGATTTCTCGAGAGGTGGCCTTGATCCAGAACCAAGTGCATGGCTCATGATGCGGGCAGTAGAGGTGGTCGTTGGCTGGGAACGATTGGAAAGAATGTTGCGGGACGCCTGGAAGTCGTCAATGGCACTGCCTGACAGTCATTTGTACTATTTGAGAGTGACAATGTAGCGCGCGCCGCGCGGGTTGTTGGCCATGCTGTTAAAAAGCTGTTCAACACGTGTCGAGCGATGCGAATATGTGGCCTGAATGAAATCCTTGACATCGGGCGCAAAGACCGGCGTTTCCTTCGTCTGAATAACTGGCGCACATCTTCGACGCGCCGGCCTGTGCCCGCAGTAGGCTGGGAGGAGTCCGCAAAGAAATGTGCGCTCTGAAAGGCTGGGATTGAATTTTGAACCGAAGGGGCGACGCACCAGATGACAACTTGAGGATCTTGAATCTTGAATCCTGGATGCCGGCGCCTGTTGATCCCATAAGGGTCCGTACGAGACGCGACGGCATGATCAAGTTCTCCACGAGTCACTCTGAGACTGTAGCAGGCTGGACCCTTGGTGGTGCTCATTGCCCGGGTTGCAGGGACTCAGAGAATGACGTCGGCCCATGGGAACAGGCTGGCGTTGGCCAGGTACCAGCCAAGCACAAGGGCAGAGTTCAACAACGGTCAAAACCACGCTGCGGAGAGACACAGTTGCACTTCGTGTTGAAGGACGTTGAGAAGAGGTTATCCGTGCCCGTCGGGCAAATCGGCTACACAGGGTCCCCGTGGGAGACTTTCGGGTCACTGCTGATGCGACTGATCGTTTCAGCCAAAGTTGACGTGATCCTATCAAATCATACGTAGGGAGGGTCCGAGGTCAAAAAAACTTTTACCAGAAGTTGCTCAGAATGTCTCCTTATGCACGAAAAACATCGCCATCATTGGGTTTCCTTTTTTGGAATCAAAAACTCTCTCTCACGATACGTTGTGTAGCCGATCTGCCCGACCGATCCGTGAGATTCTCACGGTCACGGCTTTTTGCCACGGTTTTGATCAGTTCGCGCGTCAAGTTGAACTCAACGGCGTTTCGATTGCTGCGCGGTGAAATCGCGAGCATTCGCAGTCGGAGTTTTGTGAGCCAACCTCAACCTTGTCCCCACAAAAAACGCACGCCCATCATCGATCCTCCGCCTGTGGCGGCCTTTCCTCCGCATCACAAATCGCAAGCCCAATGCGGTCAAAAGCTTCCGGTTCTCATAGAGCTGCATCTGACTCGTTTGAAAAGAAGCTTAAGTAAGTTTTTCTGCTGTCTCAGAGGACGATCGAGCGGTACGTACCCCAGTTCGCTCCTCACATTTCCGACGCTACCTGGGCTCAGCCGAAAAAATGGAACCCGCCACCAAGGGGGTACCGAAATTTTGGTGATGGAACATACGCCCCTTTAGGGGTTAAAAATGGGCTGCGAATCCGAATCTGACCTCCAAATGTGTCCAAGGTCCGTCCTCGTGGAGATCTGGCCGTTTTTGCCGGAAAAAATATTAATATTTTTTCTGATTTTTTTTCTGGACGTTTCGGCTCAGTGCCAGCAACTTTTGAAAAAAGTTTTTGGAGCGAGGGGACTAACTAACGTAATGATCGGATCAATTCTGCCTATATATGGTATGCCATCACCCATAAAAGGCAGGTGATCACGCCCACAAAAGTGCCCGTATCTCCTCAACCACGCCACCCTGAGACATTTCACGGTAGGTGCCTGTATGCCAGACCTCATTTGAGTCTAAAAGGGGCGTATAGTACTTATTTCATTTTTTGGTACCCCCTTGCCCGCCACCGCTTTCACTTATGGAAGAGCTCGTTGGTTCAAAGCACAAAGGCTGGTATGGATGGGACCTGACGGCTGGGATTCCTGTGGCGGTAGAGTCCGCCATGGCAGTCTCAGGTACTGTTCTGAGGATACAACGGATACGTCATCTAGCCTCTTGGCTCCGAACTACTTACTGTCTGGTTGAATTCAAGTTGAACTTTAGAATCGGATCGAATGTCTCGAGTCCAAGTCAAAGACCACGCCGATTTTGCATATTAATACAGCATATATTGAACTGTCCAAGATACAGAGAAGCCCTAAGAGTGCTACATAATACTTACCGAAAGCTACCTATTGACTACATACGAAAAAGTTCATACATGTGTTGTCCATATAAGAGTTCATAAGTACACGAGATGTCCAAAATGATAAATCAAGTCTGTCCAAAATCAACCAATTTACGGCGCAGGTCCATATCCACGCAACCATGCTCTAAACACTTCAACCTGTTCACGTGTCTTGTTCGGGCACCTTCTGCATATGTTTCGACAGCCTGTGGTCCCACATACGAACCAGTGGCGCGCGTCTCGCTGATGGTTAAACGAGTGGGCTACAGGCTGGCCCGGTTGTAGCGGTCTCATGCCATAAAGGGGGTTCCTACACCCGCAGTCGTGACGGGCATGAGTGGACAACCTGCATTGAGTAAACTGACCGAGGCTGTCGCTCCTACAGGCCTCGCACACGGGGTCGATGTCGGGTCTTGGGGGGCGAAAAGACACAGCAAAATTGGTGGTTGAAGACATAGGGGATTTGGTGATTGTGAGTATGTTTGGGATAAAGAGTGTTGTAAAAGATTGTATGTGGGTGAGGGAAAGAGAGTGTGAGTTGGTTGGTTTAGTTGCACTTTCCAGGTGGTTTATATACCTCTAGCCCGAGTCCAACCTAGTCAATGCGGCTTCCGCTGCGCATTTTGTTCAATAGTCATTCCAAGTCGAGGCGCAGCAACGTGGTAAGATAAAACCTGAAGAAGAAGCAACTATTCCATATACGCACAAAGGTTGACAGTAAACGCCGTACGAATGTGGGTCCGAGTCATCCAGAGATGGCAGTTTGGTAATTTGATTCGTTTTGTGGGTCCATGAAGACTGCGGAGGAAGGCGGGAGCTGCGCAAGCTGTGTGCCGAGGACTGAAAGGTGTGTCGCGGACTCAGACTTGCTCAACTGGCGTCGCTGTGAGTCCCATCGAACATTCCTGAGCCCAGAAATTGAAGACGCCGTTGTTGGGATTGTTAATAACTGCGGTTCGAACATTCCACAATCCGATATATTATTCACAGGGCCAGCACAGGGAGGACAAGAAACAGACAGAACCACGCAGGAATGCGCGTCAGAAACCTCACCAAAATTTTATTCATCCATGGCGGCCGCAGTGAGCGCAGAAAAGCAGAGGTCAACCCTGTTCCCGTCGGTTCGAAAATAGCGCTCCTCCCAGTGGTATATCGAATTTGGCAGGTACGATAGCAAGCCGCCTTGGTGAGGATCGCACGACAAGATTATTCGAGTCTTCGAGTCCGAGACTTTCCAGGAAATATTTGGTGCAGGGACTACCAGAAAGGTTAGAATCGAGCCATAGATGAGTCCAGGGAGACCATTCAGCGCCTGAAAGCGGAGTGCAGTGATTATGCAGGATCCTCTGGCCAACTGCCAAAGCCCAAGATGCGGATGAGTTCGAATTTGACCTCACCCAGAGGGAAACGACGTGCTGTCCAAGTCCTGATATCGAATTTTAATGGGATTCCCGCCGAAGGATAAGAAACGTCTACTCAGTGTTGAGCAGCGAGCTGGTCATTTTCAAGAGGAAGACGAGGCTGTGCTGTTGATCAGTGCCATTTTAGGAAACACCGTCTCCGTTCTTCCCATTTCCCGACAAGTTCCCGACCTCGAAATCCCGACGAGCTGAGGCCTCTTACTCCCAAACCCTTCTGGGAAGAGCGTCGTTTGTGGTGCTGATGACAGGCTCCTTGGCGCCAAACCCGATCAATTCAATCATGACCTCGTCTCGACGTCATCCAGTGGCTCCCGTTGAATAAAAGACCACCCTCCGCTTCCACCTCTTTACTTTTACCACCATGAGACTCTCCACGACCCTCATCTTGTCTCTTTCATTGACCTGCGCCTCCGCGTCGTGGTTTGGCTCAGATACACCTCGTATGTCGCCACTACTCTTCTCTTCCCTTTCCTAATGAATCGCAGAATACAACGAATGGTCCTCCACCGAGCTCAAACAGTGGCTCGAAGAGCACCGCATCAAAGTCCCCGACACCTACTCCCAGCAACAGCTCAAAAACCTCGTCCAATCCAACTGGGACTCTGCCTCGACATGGACCGCCGACCAGTATGCCAGCGCCCAAAAGTCTTTCGCCGACCTGCGTGAGGCGTCGTTCGATGCGTGGGACGAGTCGAAGCTGCGCGAGTTTCTCCTGGAGCAGGGTGTCGTTGCTCCCAAGGGCCCGCGCGAGCAGCTCGTCTTGCTTGCCAAGAACAAGTATGCTGATTACACCCGCGCGGCGTCTTCCCTTGGTGCACAAGCGAGCACTGCTGTCTACGGCGACTCGACCCACCAGTTCACCAAGAGTGCGTCGAGCGTGGTTGCACAAGCTACCCGTTCGGCCGCCCGCCAGCTCGACGATACGAAGGATTACGTGTATTCGACGTGGGAGGATAACCAGCTGCGGGACTACCTCGAGGAGAAGGGCGCGCTTGCCAAGGACACTGCGGACAAGACCCGCAGCGATTTGCTCACGATGATGCACACTGCCTACGCTGCTGTCGCTACGCCGATTTGGGAAGCTTGGTCTACCTCGTACATGGTGCGTTCTCCTTTTTCTTCACTAGTCACTTGTCGCTGACGGGAAACGCAGCGTGAATGGCTCATCGCACACGAGCTCTATCCCGCCTCCGCACCGCCTCCCGCCACCGACGTCTTGAAAGCCAAGATGGCGCACTACTACTACGACGTCAACGACAGCGTTTGGTCCACGTGGAGTGACTCTGACCTCAAAGCCTGGCTCGTCTCGCACAACGTCATCAAGAGCGACGCCCAGATCCAGCGCGAGAAGCTCGTCAAGCTCATCGAGGACAATTACGCCAACGCCCAAGACACGGTTTGGGGCGCGTGGTCGGATAGCCAGATGCGCGAGTGGTTGATCGAGCATGGGGTTGACAAGGTTCCCGCGAAGAGAGATCAGTTGGTCAAGATGATGCATGCAAAGTATGACGGTGCAATGGCGACTGGGGCTGATTACTTGACCTGGCCCGATGCGCGGCTGCGTGCTTACCTCCGGAATCGCGGCATTGACGAGTCGGCGTTGCCGACTGAGCGCCCTGGATTGCTTCGTGCGTCTTCCCGCTTCCTATCATTCAGTCACTGACTCTTTGCGCAGAGGAAACCCGTATTCGCTGGGTCCAGGCGCAGACGACCTTTGAGCGGATCAAGGAGATTGTCAACTCGGGTGTGGAGGCGACGGAGGAGAAGCTGAGTAAGGTGTATGAGATGCTCACGGGCGAGGGGGAGAAGGCGAAGAAGAAGACGGAGAAGGCTGCTGCCAAGGGCAAGGAGAACGTGAAGAAGGCGAGTGGGGAGCTTTGAATGAGTCGAGTTGAGAACAGGTATTGTATTTTAGCGTAAAATGTATATAGTATCCTCCAATTGGAGACTTGCCTAATTGGGTGTTTGGACGAGTGGTATTTGGTCTTGTCTTGCACAATGCCGTGGATCAATTTGTCGGCATCGCCTTTTACCATTGCGAGCACTCGGCTACTTCCTGGTCAACGGCCCAGCGATCTGGGTCACGCACGCTCCGTTGTACACCTCCGCTGTACACGTCTCAAGTTGGCGGCCGTCGGTCAATGCGACAGGCTCCTTCTGTGGCGCTTGTGTGTGTGGCGCTGTCTGGCGCTGTGGTTCTCAAGAGTCAAGTGCCAAGTTGTTTTACTCCCCTCGATCAGGGTTCTCGCCGTCGGGTGTGCCTGCCCTCACGGGTGTTTCGGTGATTGTGCAAAATGCTTGGCTCCTGCACGCTGGGACCAGACGTCGCCAAGTTCGGTGATGTTTACACACTCAGAGAGATGTCACGACTCGGAGACTCATTTGTTAATTTTTTGCGTTCAAGTCGAACACATCTCAATTGACTCTTCCACTGTTGTCTCCCGGATGTTGGCGCGCATTGCTCCGAGGTACGCTGTACGTACGTACACTTCAATTTGAACTGTTCCACTTTTCTGAACCCGTTCTCCGCCGCTCCACAGGAATCTTCCCATCAAGATGATTGCAGTAACGGTGTCGTTCGTAACAGAGTCTTTTATTCGTGGGGGCTACGGCGGTGTATTCACAGCAAATGCCAGTTTACTGACGTTAGGGCCGTCTAAACTCCGGCTGGCGACAGATATGGCTGATTTGGGTGATTACACGCACTCTATCTTGCATCTTGCATGCTAAACTGCATTGTTTGGAAACCCGCTACTATCGCGGGAAGGGTGGTGTGAGATGACATCCGCATGAACCCAGGTCGCGGAGTTGCAAAGTTATTCGAGGTGAGCTTGCTGGTTGAAACAGGTTGAACTTCGCACTGGACGGCCGTGTCTTCTATCACTGGTGAGAGATATTGTCCACCGACGTACGCGTGGGCTCTCAGGGTTCGCTACTATGTGCATTTTATTCAAAGCATTTGAACCTACGGACAAGGGAATTACACACGTACAACACGGCCTAAATTCGAACAATAACGAGACGATGAAGACGAATCTGAGATACTGGTGCGAAAAACTAGTTCTTTTACACGGTAGCGCCCCAAGCGCCGAGATTGAATTATAGTGTCAGTCCACACGCACACCGCACACAGACTCGGAAGGCTCCGGACCCTCGCATTGGTAACAATGGCGTCCACAGGCGGAGCACCACTGCGAGTGCATCGCGTCGAGCGTGGTTTGCTCGTGGAACCGGTGGTCGTTGGGGCAGCCACACACTGCCAACGCGTGGATACGGAGAGGACACCCAGCTTCGCAGTGGGGACACACGTCCGAGGGCTCGATGGGTGTTGCAGGGGGCGGGGAGTGGGGTGATGGGAGGAGGGGCTGAATCCAGAGTAAGAGCTGTTTCGATTCCTGTGAATGCGAATTAACTGCGATGAATTATGTTCGAGTCATAGGGTGATGCGTACGCGCAACGAACGGCGCCTCCGGAAAGTCGTTCGACGACGAGATGCAGTCTGGTGGGCGACTACGAGCGGCTTGCAGCCGACCAGAATCGAAACCAACGACGAGCCATCCGAGAGGCGAGCAAAAGGCGGATTGGGAAACATGGGTGTTTGTGGGCGCACCCTGGCATCGAGTCGGACTTTAAATACACGATTTCATTAAGCCATTGCGTAATTTCACGCAGGTTTGCAGCCGGTGAAATTCGAGAATATATATATGATTATTGGACGCTTGACATCACGGCCAAGGGCCCATCCGTATTGGCTGGCAAAAAAAGGCCGCAGAACGGCTTCAAGCGGGATGTCCGTTTTCCCGAGCCGTCGGAGGCTAGCCTTGGCGGCCGTGGTTGCATTCATAAAATTACCTTGGAACGTTCCAATATAGGAGGGACAAAAAATGATTTTTTACGCGCTGAAGCGGCCGAGTCCGGACGGCATCACGAACGTGATGATTGCAAGTTCAAATGTGGCTGTGACATGGGTTGAACTTTCCAGCTCAGCTGACGATCCACGAAAGATATCTCGAAATAGCGGATTTGGGACGTTGCTGGACGGCGTAACGGAACTTCTCAGTGATAATTGAACATAATGGCCGACAAATTGAAACTATTCCATATTTCATTCGAATACATTCACTCAAGGTACTCCACACGACGCAAATGCGCCACCCAGGCTCTCGCATCATCCACCCCAAGCGGCTTTACATCCATCATCTCAGGCACCACCTTGGTAGCAACCGCAGTCGACAACTCCGGTGACAACACATCCCGGTCGCTCGACAGCGGCATCTGTGGTAGTAGAGAACGGAAGAAATCAAGCAGCCTCACACCCGGATTCTTGGACGCCTCGGACTCTTCCGACGCAGCGGCCTCTAGAGACTCGAACCACTCTGCATACGGAACGAGCGGGAGTGCGAGCGCATCTGAGAGCGGAGCCATGACGCTAGACATGGGCGCCGGGTGTGGATGCACGATATGCAGATATCGCGAGTCGCTCGTCCGCATGTTGACGATAGCCTTGGCCGAATGGTCGATCGGGAACCACGTTACATGCTAAATGGACTCTGTCAGATATGTACAAGGAATTCCAACCGTGGTGAAACTGACCCCAGAAATATCGGGCAGGTGACCGAGAAGTTGGCTCGATCGAAGAAGGACGGGGAACCAGTCGGTTGAGTTCCACGCTCCGTTCGCAGCGCCGGAGAGTTGGCCCGGACGCACGATGACGGGAAAAAAGGTCGTCTTCTGAGCAACCTCCGCCAGTAGTTGCTCTGCCACCCATTTGGACTCGGTGTATCCCTGTCCGACGGCAATCTGCGGGTCGGAAACGGTTTCTTCCAGGGCGACTTTCGTTCGATCGAGATCTATGGGACCAGGTTAGCCCGGTTGAATGAGCGATAGCAGGAGCAAGAATTACGTACTCCGGAAGATTCCAGCAGTGCTGACGAACACGAACCGCGGTGGAGCCGCATGTGGACTCGACAGCGCAAAATCAACCAACTGACGTGTTCCCGCGACGAGAGGCTCCATCGACGGAAGCGAATATTGAAATCGACCTTCCAAGCTGCTCGCCTTCAGCACAGTATCCACCGTTGAAGCAAAATATGTTACCGTTATGCACGATTGTGGTGACACTTTCCTGCAACTCCTTGTACTTGTTCGAGCAGAGTCCGAGCTCCGGTAAAGTCAGGTTCGCCTCGAGCAACTCCAATTTCGTCGACTCGAGTAGTTGGCCATCAAGACCGTTGGTAACAAAGGACGCGCGTTGCCGCTCGTGCACCTTGGAAGGCCGATTGAGAGCATAGACTTTGGATATTTCCGGACAAGTCGAGCAGGGGAGCAAGGATATGCGTCCCCAGAGCCCCAGTAGTACCCGTGATAAGGACGACTTCGGTGTTGGGCGTATCGCCGGTGGGTTGGTGTGTCGGGAACGCCTGAGTGTATTTTCGAACCATCTCTCGCATCGCATCTGCATGCCGGGACGAATCTTCTGGTTTTGAACCCGAAGGCAAGGCGCGTGAATAGGTCTGCGAGGAGGCGGACTGTTGGGTAGGCGTAGATGAAGTTGCCTGGCACAAATTTCATATCCACGCGTTTTGAATGGCGGAAGGCGTGCAGTAAGGAGTTGCGTATCCAAGTCGCTTGTAAACTAATTCGAACCGCGTTAATAAATTCCGGCGACGACCAACGTTGAAACACATACCTATCGCAACCATGCTGGAACAAATCCTCCTCATCACCCGGCTTCTTGAGCATGACCTCTCCAACAACCCGCCGGACAAACTCGATGATGGACGCAAAATCGAGTGTCTCGGGTGCCGTCAGATGTGCTTGAGAGGATTTATCCACAACTTCGTAGAGAGCGCGGATTTCTTCCTCGTACATGTCCACGACGACTTTGCGGCGGAGCGTTCCCTTGGCCGTGAGCTCAACAGGCCGAGAAGGATCTGCCACCAAGATCATCTGCACGGGCGGCCATCAATTCACGATTGCCGCCGAAATCAAACCAACCGAGTACATACCTCTTTGAACATCCTCGAATGCGTCGGCGCATACCGATTCGCCTGCTCGATCGTCGGCCAAATACTCCGCCGGAACTCAACCACCTTGTCTTGATCCGCAGGATCAAACGGTTCGGCGGGGAACATCAAAACTCCGGCATGGAAATGGCCGCGACCAAACATCACAGCGTGTTTGATCCGTGTATCTTTGAGGAGGATCGCCTCTGCAAAGAAAGTGAGCATTCAATCCGACCTGATTTGAAGAGAGTGTGTACCCAACGGCCCAGGGTTGGTCTTCTCGCCATTGGAATGCATGATCTGGTCGTCATGCCGGCCATACACTTTCCAAAGCTTCGGATTCGTCGGGTTCCGCACGAACAAATCGTTCGTCCCAAGCGCCGGAACACCGTCGACCTCGCGATCCAACATCGCCGGCGTGTGAATGGCAGTTTTCTGGGTACACGTTAGGCTCGGACATGCCGCTGCGCCTGAAAAGGAAAACACACTTTCACGATAAGATGGTAGACACCCGGGATATCCTCCACAGGCTCGAATACCGCGTCCACGTGAGGCGATATCTGTAAATACGAGGTCAGTGATTGGTTTCAGCGGAGATGGCATTATGCACGTAAAAGTAGTCCCATCCTTCCTTGGGAGACGCCGCCGGCAAGAACATGGTCAAGTTGCTCGTTTCAGTCCTAGACAAATATTGATTCGGATTCGGCGTCCATCCAGAGTAAGAAATACTCACAGTCCGTAGATATGTGCGATGTGCACGCCGTGTTCAACAAGGATGTTGCCAGCAGCCGCTAATCCCCAAGTCAGTACGAAGCAACCCAGATATAGTCCACGCACGCTGCAAAGGCCCACCACCAAAGATCTATCACGGCGTTGAAAGAATGAAAGATCTGCTTTGATCAGGGACGTACCACAGTCCTAAATTTTTGCAAATCACTCAACCGATGCGGTTGACGTGCCCAGCTCTTTCAATAGTATTTCAGCACCGTACCGTCGCATCATGTAGACAACGTACCTCCAAAAAGACCGGGACGCAAAATAGGAGTGACGATTTGGTCGTAATTGCGCCATCGAACACCCGATCCGGGGTGGGAACAGTCGGCGGGGTCGTGGGTGGGAGAACGGATATTTGCAGACCCGTGAATGCCTGCCGACTATGAGTAGGCATGTTTTTGCGAGGATGGATCACATACCGTCCAGGGGAGGAGGATAACACCCATCAGATCTTTGGAGTGCTTGTTTAATTGAAGATAAGATGAGGACGGGTGGAGACTCACGAAACATCGGCACAGCCTTGCTCCACGGTTAGCAGGGAGCTATGCTGGTAGCTACGGCTGCAAACGTACATGGGCGGACAGAATATGACCACAGAGATCCATTTGGCCGTAATCTATCGCTGTTAGATTTCGGGAGGGAAAGTAGGGATCAAAACTCACATGGAATGAGTCCAGACTCCATCAAAATACGGAATGTGAAGGTGATAGTCTTGGGAAACGCCGTGGAGCCTTGGAAATAATCAGCGAGGTTCAAGGAGGCTTACTGAATGCTCTCACCCGATGAGTGTAAGATCACAGCGGGTTCCTCCAGCCCAAGTTTTTGCATCGGAGGCAACGAGGAGGTTGACTCCGAAGGGGCGTATAGATCATCGAACGTCGGCATCGGAAGAATGTTGATTTTCTGCTCCGAGAGCTCGGCAGCTGCGGCTTCTAGCCAATTTTCGCATCGCCGCGTCGGGGGTTACGAACACGTGGGAACATTTGGTGGACTTGAGGAGATGGGCGACGCCGACGTCCGAGTTGCGCGGGGAGATGGGGAAGGCTTGAAACCCAGCACGCAGTATCCCAGCGATAGTCGTGAAATATGTGATTTGATCTTTGAGATGGGATGAGAATTGATTTTACGCCAAGTCAGTATACGCACCTGCAGCTGCGAGGATTGCGATGACTGGTCGATTCCCAGCTTCAACGTCTCCGACCTGTTCAAGACAGACTTGCCCGGCTTTGTGGATGGCTCGGGTGGCACGCGACCAGGTTATGGTCTCAACGGTGCCCGTAGAGTCGGCGTAGCAGAAGAGCGGGTGGTTTGGACTGTGCTCTGCGTGGTGGTCAAAGATCTCTGGGATCAGCAGTGTGCCATCGAGCGGAGGCTGGCGAAAGGTGGACGAGGAGAGTCCTTGGGGTGTCGGGAGGTTCATTCGGATTGACGAGGATGAGAAGGCGAGTGGGGGATTTCGGGGTTAAGACAAGAGATAGAGACCAATGCCAATCGGCCGGGCTGCCCGATCTGTGGGGGACCCTCAATCAAAGATCCTGCAACAGCGCGGGAGAAGAAGTTGAGTTGAAATGACGGAAGATACGAAGAACGGGATCACGTTTTGGCGGTACTCGGCAATCAATGATCTCTTTGCCGTCAACATCCACGTCGGGAATGGTGAAAGAACAACGCGCGTCTAAAGGAGTTTCACGGACTCTCGGAGCAGCACTGCAATCACAATATCTGTGTTCTGGAATCATCATGACGGCTGGGTCCGGCTACCGACGGGACTCGGTTGAGTCGTTGTATCCACTCGCGATCGGCTGTGCGGAAAAGCGCGCTGGTTATATAGACGTCGAGAGGTCTAAGACACCGTATGGCCGAATTCAAGTCTCTCCGACACTTCTTGTGGACACTCTTCCTGTTCACCTACACAGACTTCAAGACGATCGTATTTCCCGTTGTAAGCATCCTTCACCTTCCTCCAAGGTGTTTTACTGATTCTCTCAGACAATGTTCGCCTCGATAGCTGCTCCAGTTCACGTCAATGGTAGATTATTCTACGGCATCCTGTGGACATGGGTCCATCTGCTGCAAGTTGATGTTTCCAACCAATACAAGAGCATCGCAGAAGATCTCGCCAACCGGCCTTGGCGCCCGCTTCCCAGCGGAAGGATTTCCCAGCGGTCAGCCACAATATTACGGTTTCTGTTGGTCCCCACCTGTGTGCTTGCGTCTGCTCCATTCGGCAGGGAGGTAATCCTGTCGTCGTTGAGCTTGACGGCACTCCTCGTCTTTCACGATGAATTTGGTGCGAGCCGCCACTGGGCTGGCAAAAACTTCATCAACTGCCTGGGATACCTGTCCTTCCAGGTCGGAGCGACGCAAATAATGAGTAAGCTCGTCCATCTTGCCAGTTCAATTGCATACAATAATACTTGCTAGATACGCATTCTCGGCTCGATTACGTAGCCGTTCAGGCGCTCGTGTTCAACTCCCTCATCATCCTCACGACCATTCACGCACAAGACTTCTCCGACGTCCCGGGTGATCAAGCCCTAGGCCGGGTTACGGTACCCATCTACGCACCCAACACGTCCCGCATTTTCACGCTTGTCGCCCTCGTCGTGTGGTCCATTTTCCTCGGGCGATTGTGGAATCTGGGACCGATATATCACAGTCTGCTGTGTGTGCTTGGGATGGCTGTGGGGTGGCGTTTCTTCCGGTTTCGAACACCGACGGAAGACGCAAAGTCTTTCATTGCATATAATGCGAGTCTACTTTCCAACCACTTTAAGATTCAGGAAGCTGACTTGTCATAGGCCTGGTTGCTCTTCACTAATATCCTACCGGCTCAGATACGTTGGGGCCTATTGAGTTTCTGAAACTATATTTATGAGGGCTGAATTAATATTGTACGGTACTTTATGTAAGATACGTCGCATGGGAATTCAATTCAAACTTCAAGTTGAACGTTGCCAAACCATCAAGAGAAGCACAGAAAACGCCGCCGATGACGGGATTCAGGCAATTCACAGAGCGCAAAATCAATCATTTATTTTCCTGTACGATACCGGTGGTGGGAGGTGGGGGGCCGGTCGTTCAACTGGTTGGTTTGGTGGTGAGGATCACTGGGGACGGCTGATCCTGGCTGATCCGGGTCAACACTTACGTCAAGCCGGATTCCCTGAGTCAACGCTCATGTTGCTTTCGAGTCACTACCGCCCGCGGGCGGTGCCAGCGCCCAACATCATCTCATTCCGCGTACCTCGACTCCTCGAAGCTTCGTTACTGCTCCAAACCGGCGGCCAGCAAGCGGCCAGTGCTATGGTGCGCGTCACCTAAACACCACCAAACTTGTACAATGATTATGGCACCTCAGGGAAACCTTCCCACGCTTAGTCCTCTGGTGAAAACATTTCAATTAGATAGTAGAACAATCCTTCAAGAGGGATTTTCAATCGGCTCAATATTGAAAGAGTTATTATTTTCTCGGCCGGCGATTTGGGACATCAGTGATGCAATCAATGAATCAGTCACGTGAACTGCCTTTTTGGGTACTATGCCCGAGACCTGACCTCTTCGTAGGCCTCCGTTGGCGTTGCCTGCACTTTTTAGTGGTCTGTCTATCTCTGTGCATGTCTAGCGGCGGATTTGAGAGCTCCCTAGCCCACGAAAAGGGGTATACAAAAAAGTTTTTCTTCGCCGGTCGATTTGGGTCATCAATGATGGCATCATCGATTGTACAAAGTTGGTGGTGTTTAGGCGACGCGCACCATAGATTCTTGAATCTTCTTTCTTTCCTTCTTTGTTCGGCGAATCTCCTTACAGTAAGTCTAGCCGCTCACTTGACACATCCCGTTGTATACCGTCTTTTTTTCTAATTGACTGCAATAACATAGCCCGCCAGCGGTCCAGCTAAACGTTACTTACGTGGTATTTCTATGGCGGACGGTCCTCAAGGCTGATCTGTGCGTCACTCCTTCTCTTCAGGGTTCGCCCAGTGTTCATGTGCTCATGTTACTCCGTGCTTCTACCTCACTTTCTACCGCCCGTGGTCCGTGTCGTCGCCCAAGATCATCACTCCGGGCTCCCCGACTGTTCCAAAGGGGCGAGTGGTTCTTTCTTTCTACTTTCTATTCTTGTCAACTTGAATCGCGTGGTTGCACTGGTCTTGCACCGTCTTATCCCATCTTTGTTCCAGTTTACACCCCCGCCCGCGCTCCCGCGTTTACGTGGCAAGTATTCCCATGAAGCCGGGTTGTGATAGACTCTCCGCTCCAGTCCGGATGCAAGGCCTTGTAATCCATTGGGGGTATTCCAATCGAATCTGGTCTCTCTATAGTCTGATCGATATCTCTTGTCGTCCCAATCTGACCGAAGACTCCCGCCACTGCCCCGCCCAGCTAACTCCGAGCTACGGCAAATCTTATATGAACTTGGGCGTCTCGGATAGCCACCATGTCGCTCCTCGCCTTGGGCGCCTTCTGCGTTCTTCCTGCTGCTCTCATCGTCCTATCTGCAGAGGTTCTCAACCGGGGTCCTCTAAAAGACATCCCGGGTCCACGACTCGCGCGTTGTACTCGATGGTACAGAGCTTACTTTGATGTCCTCTGTGACGGTGGTTTCCTCAAACATCTCCAAGGGCTCCATGCAAGATACGGTATGTTGTCTCGTGGACCATCTGGACTTGACTTACAGTACTATGAAAGGCCCAGTAGTGCAAATTGGACCCAAGGAGGTGGGCCTTTCTTTTATCTTCCATGCTGGACCTGGAACGACAACGGCAGGTTCACTTTTCGGACGTCGCTGCGTTCCATTCCATATACAGCTCCCGGTCCACTTTCACGAAAGATCCTGCGCTGTACAATGCGTTTAAACAGGATTTGTCGTCGTTCGGATTTGTGGATCCACACAAGGCGAAGCAAAGGAGAGACTTGCTCGGCCCACTCTTCTCCCGACGGGCAACGCTTGATTTGGAGTGCACCATACAGGAAAAGGTATCCTCATTTTAAGCCGCTCCAGGATTAGCTTAAACTATCTCAGGTCGATAAACTCGTCTCAAGAATCCTTTCATACGAAAATGGAGGCCCGTGCAATCTGTTCATGGCCTTTCGGTCGGCGACCCTGGACATTATCACATCCTACTGTTTCGCACAATCCTTCGACGCGCTCGACCACCCAAATTTCCACCATCCCATCCTTTCAGCCATCTTGTCCGGTGTAACGGCCATATGGACTTTCAAATACTTTCCCTCCCTCTACTTCATCGCCGACCGTATGCCCGGATGGCTCATACACCGAATTCTTCCCGTATCCAAGGGCTACACCGATCTATTTGCGTTCCTCTCTCGACATATCGACTCCATCATTGCGGATCCGAGTCAACTGGACACGGCGGACCACCAAACGATCTACCACCATCTCCTGCATCCCAATTTGGCTAAACACGATGTGCCGTCGAGGAAATCGCTCCTCGACGAATCACTCACTCTTCTCGGCGCGGGTAGCGAAACTGTAGGGAATGTGGTCACTACAGGCGTCTTTCACGTTACGAGGGATGAGCGCATTTCGCGTACCCTCCGGGCGGAGCTTGATCAGGAGTGGCCAGATGTTCATGCGAGAATGAATTATCAGGCGTTGGAGAAATTGCCGTATCTGGTGAGCGGGCTGTCCCGCTAAGCATTTAATATTCTTCCTTACGACAGCTACAGACGGCGGTGATCAAGGAGTCAGTTCGCCTCGCACACGGCGTTGTTACGCCGATTCCCAGAGTCGTTGGGCCGTCCGATGCTTTTATTGCGGGCGTCCATATTCCGGCTGGTGTAAGTACACCTCCTCATCCAGTGTCTGGGACTCACGGATATCTAGACTGTGGTATCGAGTGGTATAACCTTCATCCACGAAAACCCAGATATATTCGAGGACCCGCAAAAGTTTTGGCCCGAACGGTGGCTCAAGAAGGATGGGATTTCGAACGATAATTTCTTCGTCCCGTTTTCCAAGGGCCCGCGGATGTGTCTTGGAGTCAAGTAGGTGAAGATGCCCTGCCCTGCGCGCACGCGCTGACAGACTTGAACAGCTTGGCCTGGTGCGAGTTGTACCTCCTCTTTGGCAACACGTTCAGGAAAGTGGACTTCAGAATTCATGAGACGGGGTGAGAGTCTAGAAGCGCTGCGTCTCGACTTAATTGACTTGTGATGATAGGCTTGAGGACTTTTCGGATTTTCAAGAACACTGGCTTCCTGTCTTCAGGAGACGTCAGTTCCAGGCCTTTGTCAAGGGCCGGGGTTGACCCTGGTTGACCGCTGGCTTCCAGCCGAGAGACCATTCAAACGTAGGGCACATGGTCAACACATGGTATGTACATACCGTTATGGAGCGGGTGTAATCATTCGCGATTCACATGGCGTTCTCAAGAGCCCTGAGCCGAGAACTCCGCCGACGGCTTTCGCTTCCAACCACCGTTCAGCGCCACACATTCTCCGCATTCTCCGTGGAATGCGTGCTTGGATCTCGATCTCATTTTCTTCATGGCGCCCGATGTCCCTGCATAATCATGAAATGGGCGTTGATGACATTTGGAGCCGGGGCATTCAGTCGTTTATCTTTTACCAGTCACGTACCGCCGCTTCATCTCTGTTTGTTTACCTTGTGATGTCCTATTTTTACAATCTCCCACCCCAAATGGCGTTTCCGGGTTTCCGACTCTGTTATAAGCTAGCGCCGTGTGAGCTGATTCCGTTTCCCCCGCCGACCCACCATCATGAGCATGAATGGGATTGCCCTCGACAAAGCATCGGTGCATTAACTTCCCGTTTGTTTCAATCCAGTCTAATACCCAGCCAAGCTCATAGCGCTTGTCCTGGAAACCTTCAACCTAGGTATCCATCCCGGCGTATTGGTAAATTTTCACGCTAACGCCTCGCAGGCGTATTCACTGTTATGTTTGGGGCGACGCTGAGGGTGATTCACATGAAACGAGTCGGACGAAACCCCTGGCTCCTCCCCACACTATGTCTTTTGTGGCTGTTGTCGATGGTTGTATGTAAGTCATCTTTCCGCTCCATTCTGCCTTCCTCAATCAGCCCATGGCCAGCATTGGATAATTGACGTCGTTCGCGCTATGGACGCGTTTATTGACTCCCCGGATGGAGCTCTAGTATATTATGCCAACGTCTCGAATCCTCTGCAAGCAGCGAAAACAGCCGTTTACGTTACTCTGACTCTGACTGGAGACTTTTTCGTCGTAAGTGACTTTGACTGAGCGCCATTTCTTCTCACCTCAGCGCGCAGATATATCGGTGCTACATTGTGTGGAATCGGAGCTGGTTCATCGTGACCCTGCCTTGCCTATTATGGCTTGCCACCGGAGGTGCGTTTGGCTTCAAGCTTCAAGCTGGTTTCTGATTAATGCAGTGGTGGGATACGCTACCACCGCCGCGTTCCTGCGGACTCGGGAAGGAGGAATTTTCCTGATGGCCCTCGTTCCGTGGGTCACAAGTTTTATCTGCATGACTCTCAGCACGAATGTCGTGTGCACGAGTACGTCGTTCTTTCAAGCCCCGGTATATAGCTCATCTTTCTCTAGTTCTGATCGCATACCGTATTCTGAGAGCCCGGATGGAAATTCACAAATCCACTTCTGGAAACAGCTTGATATATTCAGCTTTGGTAAGCACGAAATTTCGTTCTTCTGTCACTCATCTCGTTTGACAGATAATATTCCTCGAATCCGCGGCAACTTACTCCTCCGCTCTGGTTGCCCTCGTGACTGTTTATCTCTTGAGTTCAAATGCTCAGTTTATCGTACTTGATATGGTGCGCTGGATTTCTCAATTCAGAACAAGTTGGACTAATGCGAGTTTTTTCCCAAGACCGCTCCTTTGATTGTACGCCCACCCAGTTAATTCAACCACCCTCATTGACCGTTACCGCAGGGAATCACGTTCTGCATGATAATATTGCGAATCGCGACAGCAGATCGCAATGAGACAGCTCTTTCCAACCCAACCGAGTCCATAAATTTTTGCCTAACGACGGTTAACGTCTCAAGGCTAGTGGATGTCTCAGGAGATGGCGGGGAGAGTCAGTCAGAATACTATGGAGCCGAGTCGTTCGGCGGGATTGGCAGCCACGGAAAGGTTACGGAGTATCATGATGCAGAGTCGGTACCTTCAAGTGTAGTTTGACACGGACTAATATCTACTGGTTGGAGGTTCTACTCTTGTCTTTCACCATCATCTTGCCACTGGGCCAATACTCCGATTCCTTGCATCAAAATCCTGGTCAAGCGCAACATGATGGGACCCGCTTATTCGATCATGATCTCAGTATCTCTTGATCTTGGCGCAGTTTACTTTGGAAGATGAATCGAGACGGGCAAGTGTCTCACTAATCACACAGTAGTTGGTTGGGCTCAATAGAATGTAGTTAGATCATATGTACTGCATAATACAGGGCTTTATATGCCTATGGAATACTCTCGGAGTCATATTGAGTCAGCCCTTAGCAAGAACCTTAGTAAGAAATTAATAAGACTGGCGTAGTCTCTCGTAGACAGACTACGATACAGCTGACGATACAAGTATGTAGCTGTATGTAAGACTGGCGGCTTGCCTGAGTCATGCCCGAGGCTATGGCCGATGTCTGCCCGAGGTTCAACATACTCCAACACTTGATTTCCGCCACCCGTACACTGAAGAACGTCTGACTCGTGCGACCATGGAGAACGTCAGAACTCAGCAGATTCCAGAATCCCGCCGCCGGCGCCTCTTTTCATCAAAGGATACCGCTGCTTCGTACTTTAGACCGTCGAACCGGGCGTAAATACCGCGATTGATCTGAGGTCGCGCTAGCAAGCCGGGAAGCCCGTCATGATAAAAGGGCGCTGATTCATTCGTCACACAGCCACTGTATCTTGCGTTGCTTTCGACCATGACCTTCAAATCTCTACATTCCAAGCCAGGAGGAAGAACTTCTTGTGAGTTGTGTCCACCACAATGCGCAGCCGTTGCAACTCCGGTAAAGTGGTCATCTTAACGTGGATTCGCCCGCTTACTCTGATACTTACATACACCCAGCCCAGACGCTTGATTCCATGGAGGCAGTCGTCTTTCTGGAGTTGCTCGTGGCTCGACGGTGGGACATCTCGTGCTTCCATGGGCTCCCCAACGCAGACTCCTGGCTTACGCTCACCTTCGGATTCTTCGGCAATGGACCCAGCTTGGAAAAGGCGGAGGAACAAAAGGTGAAACGCGGCGTCGTAGCCCTTGTCAATCTCGAGTTCTTACCTAAACCACAGCCCACTTGAACTTACGACAGAGCACCCCCGGCCTAGCTCGAAAATACCACACGTAATTGCATTCACCGGTGAGCTTTGTACTCCCTCTGTATATGGACTGGGCGACCCTCATTTCGATGATAGGTTTATGGAACTTACGAGACTCTACCTCCGTTGGCGACCTCTTCGTCTTTTGGAGCTGGGCATACCGGAGATTGTTAGTGGTGCAGGCAGTCGGTCAATACTCGACAGACTTTGCAGACGAAGAATACGAGTCCTTCAGGGATCGGTGCCTCGAGGACATTGTGCGTGCTTGCCTGAGGCTTGTCCCCTGCCAGCTTCCTGAAAGCGAATCCCAGCAATCTTGCATTGACGCCGTGGACTTTGAACACGAGGATGGTTGGGCGTACTTGATCCCCACAGCCTCTGGCCCTCGTATCATCCACAGACGTACGACTCTGTATCGAATTCCCTGCGACTTTCTGTGGGCACCAAGAGTGGATGTCTCAGAAGTCGACATCCAGAGGATAGACGGGGGCCACGGCCTTGCTGTTTGGCGTGGCAAGGATGTGGATGTTCACTTTGGCTTCAACGGTACGTCGATCCCGGTTCATCATGAGCACTGTGATTGAGTGGTTTTCCGCAGATGTGGAACTGCATATCTTGGAAAGTGAAATGAGAGGTCGCAAGGCGGTACGAGGCATGGATATATCCTATAACACAGGGGGGAAGGCATCTTTTCCGCCATGCAGAAATTTTACATTTCCGCAGTATTTCCGCATGATTTCCGCAACATTTCCGCATGGCGGAAATGTGTTGATTTCATTACATAATCATCAGATTCTCTGCCAAATTGGCTGATTTTGATTTTTATCACCTATTTTTGGAGCTGGCGGAAATGTTGCGGAAATACTGCGGAAATGTTGAGTAAATAAAGTATTTCCGCACTGCGGAAAAGATGCCTTCCCCCCTGTGTAACCTCGTTGCACACGTTTTTAGTGAACGCCACGGGTAACCCGCGGGTATTCACGGGTATTTTAAGATTCACCTCGTAGTGCTGCACATGGGAATACTGGAGGGGGCACCTCTTGTTCAGACATGAGCATTGATATTGGGGTGACCTTGAGCAACACACCTAGACGGTACCAAAGATAGGTCTCGCACAAATCGCGTTCTCCCGAGACGACATCGTGTTTTACCCGTTCACGGGTCAGATTCGATAGTCTCGGGACCAGACTATATACAACTGACGAACAAGTAGTTGTATATAGTCTGGTAGTAAACACGCCATGCCAAAGGGCGTGCCGGACCTTATGTCAGCACGTCACATGATATGTGCGTGGCCTCCTTCCTCCTCGTCTGCTTCAATCCAGCCGTTTCGCCCACGAAATCCACCTTACAGCTAACTGCATAATTCTGGAGCACCCGAAAAAAAAGGTTTATAGGCCGTACATGACGTCGACCTTCCTAATGAGGTCCGCACTCCACAGTGTCGACCACTGGGGGTTGTGGGAGAGCTGTCAAACTGTGAGTGAAGTATTTTCGAGAGCGCTCCAGAATTATGCAGTTAGCTGTAAAACGACTACTATTCGACCTGAATACACTTATAAAGCACCCACACGCGAAAATCTGGCCTCGAAACCACCATCCTGTCAGTCCCCGATATGGCACCAGCACCACTCGTTTGCACGACTCGCGTGCACGCTATCGACCAGGAGGGACCTCCGTCTCTGCGGGACGACGGGAAAGCGCAGTGGGAGTATCTTTTGAGCACATTTTGAATGGCTCGGGGGCCTTGGTGCGTCGCAGTCGCTGCCACCCATTCTGTTTTCACATGCTACTCTACAGAACCTGGCGAAAGATCGTTCTTTGCCACAGAACTCGACCACACCTAACTCCCGGCATGGCCCCGTGGCCCTCTTTCAGGTCCATCGCCCCTCAGCCTCCGTGTATCCGCCACCGCCATACCGTCCCTCTCACCGCCATACTAGTCTCTTATAAACAGATGCTATAACACATGTTGTCTCATTCTTCGACAGTGTTATAGTCTGTTGATAAGGTTGATCACTTGATAGGTGGTGGCGTGATGCCGTAAAGTGCGGAGTTTGAAAGGTTTCCCACGCTTCCGCGACGCGTCTGGACGCGTTTACGCTACCTCTGAGGCCTCAGAAAGCTCGTTCGACAGTATCTACATTCATTATGCTCTTCAGCACACAAAAGACCCGGATCCGAACCGAATTTCAATTATTTACGACTGCCATACAGTCTCAATCGAGTGCGGCTACCACCTCCACCATACTACGGTGTCACCTCAAAGGTGCAAACATCTGGGCATCAACCTTCCCGCTGCTCACTACCCAAGCACCTAAACCAAAGGAGACGTCGCGGTGTCGTTCAACGCCAACCCACGACCACAATGGGACGACGAGGTGAGAGTGAGGCTCGCCGCTCGACCTCGAGAACCCCGAGAGACGCCGCGAGAGCTTGATAGCCACATTACAGCCATCCAGCTCAGTGTACACTGCACGGACGACCAGCGTGGCCGACGTAGCACACTACCAAATGACGACAGTGGGGTCGGCCGTGGACAGGACAGGCACGGCGACGTGGTCGGGAACACGGAGAGCATGGCGACGGCGTCCATGCGGAAGAGTGCGTGAGGTGCGGGCAGGACGTAGCATTCCAGACGTGCTGACTGCGTTGACAGCAGCTAACGTGGCCGGGCTAAGCCCTGGGCGACGGCGAGGGGTTGAGGGAGCGAGTCGGGTTGCTGATAGAGAGGGTGGGAGAGGCATTCGTCTTGCATTTGTATCGGCGCCCGTTCGTGTCTGGAAACTGGATAGCGAAGAGTCAGTCGTGTACTGGCACCAAGAAAGTATTGTTACGCACGCAGAACACAAGTCCCAGTGTCACACATTCACCCTACGGCTTGAATACGATCCCTCAGCGTCAACGTGGGGCATTTGAGGCCGTTCTCGGTTGGATGCAGCCACGGATGTCGTTCGGTGAAGCAGGCGTCCACATGGCCATAAGAAGGTACTTCGGACGCCAAATGTGTTTTGAGAGGGTTGCCGTTGGTGACTCGAGCGACTCCGTTGGGGGACGTGCGGTCTTGTGGACGGTGGGAGGCGAGGGAGGAGGATACGCAAGCTGACGGGAAATACAAGGGAGTGATGATCAGTGATCTGATTTGAAACTCAGCACATTACGACATTCTGTCACCACCTATCAATGGCTCGCGATCAGCTACAGACTACCGCCATACCTGGACTCCCGCATTCATTGACCCCGCGCGCTCGCCAGCCGCAGCCGCACTGCCCAGCTGCCGGGACCGACATGGAAGATACTTGATGATGCTCGCTGCATCTATTCACCGTGCACCACGTCTTTCTCTCACACTTCTCCCCTTCGTATTCGTCCCACCGGTGCCATCCCACCCCACTTCTGTGAAGGGATAACGCTCCGCCGTTGGTGGGCCATCCACGTCCTCTGTATACCTGTCTCAATACGTGGGAGCTCGTCAGTGCTCGCTGTTCGTCGTGGGTGTTCTGTGGCTCCTAGGCCATCGGCGAGGGCGCATGGCACGGAGGTGTGAAGCCGTAGGGTCGAGTAGGCAGATTCAAAGTATGGTCATGGATTGTTTGTATTCAAAATGCATCGACATTCGATTCCGATTCATTCCCAGGCACGACGAGAACTACTGTATGTGACGGCTGCGGCATGAAATAAGGATGGAGTGCTGCCTCATTGCTCCACTGCGCTGGGATCCGAATGCAAACACAATACGAACAGCTGAGATCGGACCAAGTGTGTACTTGGTGAAGTACATGATAGTACTGCCAATTGATTTTGTGCACTTCAAATATTTCTCTTAATGTCTGAGGACCTTGGGGAGATATCCCATGGTCTAATTGTCGCTTGGAACGCGTCTGCTGAGCGCGAAATGAGCCCAAACGACGAGGTGCAGAGAGATCACGGCTGTTGCACGTGACGTGCTGACATAAGGTCCGGCACGCCCTTTGACAGGACGTGTTAACTATAGGACTAGAGTCAATGTGGAAAGAGATAAACGGTGGAACATGAACGAGCAAGTTTGATTCGGAGCCAAACATGTACAAAGCTGCCATCGAGATCATACGCCGTGCCCATCACTAATAAGTAAAGTGATGGTGGTCACAGCGAAGCCGACGGCCCGGTGTTCCGTCATAGCCACTTTCATGATTTTGATCAGCTTGCTGCTTGTCAGAGTCACTCGCCTGCCACATTCTCCGCCCTGTAGCGCTATTCAAATTTCGGGAGGCTTCTGCTCCTCTTTGAGTTGCTCCACGTCTTCTTTGCTATCACAGATTCCTCCTACTAGATCATCCTCGGGCTCGCCATCGTTCCCGTTCGGAGTTCCGATTGAGTTCCGATCCTCGACTCAGCCTTCCCCTCGAGCTTTGATTGAACCTACGCCGATGTGGGTCCCTCGCATTCTTGGTTACTTAATCAAGTCAGCGATGCCACAAACTTGGAAGAAGACTGGGACCCGAGACGTTGGCCATCACAGCTTTGCACAGCACTGTTGGTACTCATCTTAATTGGACCCACAACAGACCAGCGCTGCTCTCTCCTCTCATTCTGCTCAAATGCCGCACGTAATTGCGTACACGGGTGGGATGTATGCTCACTCTATATACTAAATGCTCACTGGATGGATAGGTCACGAGTGGATTGCGCCGGACAACTCCCAAGGCGACTTGTTCATATTCTGGAGCTTGGCATACCGTAGGCTGCTGGTCGTTCAGGCACTGGGACAATACGCCGCGTTTATGGAAGAAGAACACGCCCAATCGTGGGAGAAACAGTGTCTCGAGGAAATCGTGCGTCCAGCTATACACGAATGAAGCCTATGCAAGACTCTGACACCGCTATTAGCAATCGTGTATCAACGCCATGGACTTTGAACGCGAGGATACTTGGGCGTACTTGGTCACCACAGCCTCCGGCCCTCGCATCATTCAGAAACCGAGGAAACTGTACGAGATCCCGTGCGACTTTCTGTGGGCCCCACGGGTCGATATCTCGGAGATCGACGTACAAAAGATGAACGAAGGATTCGGCCTTGCTGTTTGGCGCGGAAGACAGGTCGATGTCCGCATCGCATTCAACGGTTTGTCCTGCGCTTAATCCATTATCTTCTGTAGTTGAGTAATTCCGCGCAGATAATGAACTGTGGCAAGTAGAATGTGAAACAAGAGCTCTCAAGGACGTACAGCACCTGGATATTGCCTACGGTCTTGTTGCCCACGTCTTCCGGGGTGAAAAGCTTATTGGGATCATGAGAGAGTCTGCTCAGGCGTCTCGACCCGTTCAAGCGGTATGTTCAAGCACGGGTTTCAAAAATCTGTCTGATTTTCCATGATAGAGCGATCGCGCCGCCGTATTCGCGGCATTCGCCCTGCTCGAGAGTGCCTTCATGGTCAACTCTAGCCTCATAAACGAAGATCACATTGTGATGGATGAGAAGGGACGAGTTCGCATGCTGTACCTGCGTTCAATCCGGCTTTATGGTCGTGAGGAGCGTGAGGAGCTCGAACGTGACGCCCAGATGTACCACTGGGAACCCCTCCGGGAGTTCTTCGACCTCGTCACGAACCCCGCCGTTGAAGTAAGATGGCCCACGTATCTCATCTACCCATCATCGACGTATCTCGCCCCAACTCCGTCCCCCGAGCGTTTCATGGCCATGCCTCTGCGGTTCGATGTTCATGCGTGCATCCAACTTGAGGAGATCAAAAAGAAACACCGGCGCCGTAAAGGGGTCTCCAAGACACCTCGTTCCGGAGGACACGCCCTCGAACCTCTCAAGGCCACCACCCCCAATATCGACCGTCCCGACACCCCTGCGAAACTCGGCACACCGCACGTACAAATACATGTGTTCCGGGTCGCTGACCGTGCTGAGGACTCACAGTCGGACAAGGGTGGCTCTGTTGTGGAGGAGGAAGAGCGCGTTGACGGAGGCGGTTTCATCGTCGAGGTATAAAAACTGCGGAACATCCCAGGCCTTAGTAGTCTAGAACATACTGCCGTCCGCTCAATTTTACCATAGAGAATCCTTTTCCATGAAATTTCTTTTCAACTTTGCTGTGTCACAAAGCTGTACTACTGCTTGAAAAGAAGATTGAAGTTCGTAATTCGCCACGCTATCCGCAGTACGCTGCATCGCAAGACGGCGCGACTCCTATATGACTCGAACGGACATATTTCTTACGGCGTTACATAACGGTTTTCAACCTTCTTTACAGCTGTCGAAAAGTACTTAAAGCAAGAAACTGGAAATGAAGAGCAGAATCAAACACCCCTTTATCCTTACTCTTCAACCACATTTCGACGCCGCTCTTCATCGGAATGCAACATAATCTCAAGAGCCAATACCGACACTTTGTAATCCATGGCTGGTCACTTCGCCCACAAACTGTGGTTCACTCTTTCCCCACCCGCAGTGCTGGGTGCCGCTATTGCTACCATAGCGCACCGCACACCGACGTTGTATGCCGCTGTCTAAAGGACTATCGGCTTCCGTCGGGACAAAGGCCGCAACACTCACTCTACTGTGCCCAATGCAGGCGGCTTTGTTGGCATGCATGTGGTAGCCAGCGTTGAGGCGATCCTAAAGGGATCAATGCCTCATGCCTTTCTCGGACGCTGTACCAAGGACTGTCACGACTCATACTAACGTCTCCTCCTAGCAATCACGTCTTTTTCTGGTTTTGTGTGGCCAACTCGGAATCATCGGACATCTTCCACCCGGACAGTTTGCATCTTAGACATCTCGGGTAATACACATAGATTATATACCTTTACATCCATCGTGTAGCATTAGTACATTCCTGTATCATCATGCATACTCTTGTTCAGTACATACATTGTATTTCTAGCCAATTTCCATCTAGCTCTTCTGCCAATGTCCACATTACTGCCTTTTCTCGCTACGATCCGCAAACGCGTCTGCGTGCTCTGTCCGCCTCGTTTGACATTTCTCTTCCTTCCACCCGCTCCCTCCGTTTGGGGTGTTCGGCTGCTCGCTTTGGCGTCGGTCCATCTAGCTCTTCTACGAATGCCCACATTCAGTCCAGTTCCCGCTTGGTATGCACCGAAGGTCCGGAGTGCCTGCCGCTTCAAGATGAACTTGAAGTTTGAACCGTGGGAACTTGATTTTGATCCTTGATCAGGAGATCGATCTCCAAGTTGTCTCGAAGCCCCCTTGGCTTTCTTTCATAAAAAGCACTTCACTCGCCGATCTGCAGCGGGTCTCCTTCCGAATGATGGCCGGCCAACGTGTGACTTTCTGCCCGCATGACCGTGTGTCCGTGTCCCAAACGCCGCTCCATGAACACCGCCGATCTCTCTCTCTTCCTGCCACCACCATGGTCTTGACCCTCTCTACCCCGTTGTCCCTGTACTTCATCCCTGCAGTCTGGCTCACGGCTTTCCTCCCCGTGACCTTCAAGGTGCGTCGACGAAGCGAACTCCCAATGGTCTATCTCGACTGACCCCCCTCGACTCGTTTTTGGCAGACTATACTCATCCACCAGGTCAAAGGATTGAACAAGTGCGTTCAACCTGACACCAAGAACTTGACACGACGGAGGATACTACTAAAAGTGTCGCCCCGCGAACGAGCACGGCCGCTGTCACCGCAGACAAGAACATACCCCCAGAGGTTGCTGCGCGTATCATGAGAATGGAGGGAGCCCACCTTGTGAGTATCTTTCTTTCCGGCGCACGGTACCCGGGGATTTCTTTCCTAAAGTTAGTTGACTGACTGCGTGTGCGCAGAATGGTAATGAGAATTTTCCCATCTGGATCGCAGCCGTGGTTCGTGCGAATTTCTCTCACTCTCTCTCTGGGTAGCGGAAGGACTCGGACTGATCAGATTGCACCGGCACCGTGCAGCTTGCAGGCAACATCGCGGGCTTGGATAATCGCACTATGAACGTGACTTCTTTGATCTAGTAAGTGGCAACTAGACTGAGTATCCGAACCGAGTCGACTCGATTCAGCATCGGAGGCCGGATCTTGTACAACTACATCTATTTCAACCAAGTCACCGAGGTTGAGAGCTCACTGAGGAGTGCAGTGTATTTCAGCGCCCTTTGTGCGTCCGTTTCTCCTCCGAGTAGCTTCCTGTTTAATTTTTTATAGCCTGCCCCATGTATCTGCTGTTCCAGGCGGCGGCAAAGATGAAGGCTGAGGGCCGTTTGGCTTGAGTTCGAGATGTTGTTGAATGTAGAGGAAATTGTGGAGTCAAATGAATTCGAATTCCAACGTCGCAGAGTCGTCCCCTTCGCAATCAGAGCACGATGGCCATACATTCATAGGTAACCGGTACCATATTCTCCATACCAACAAAGCATACAAGCAACTACAAAGGAACAAGCGACAAAGCAAGAGAGATCTAGAGAGAGAACTTCGAAATCGAACCAATGGGTAATGGTAGTTAACTTGGGCACCCAAAAATCCCAACACCGACGGGAACTGGTGAAACACGGCGCGCGCATGGATCGCGTCCCCGAACGCGTTTATCACCCTCTCCGAAACCCCTCCTCCTCACTTCTCCCCCTCTTGAAGTTGAATGGCCACCACTTGCGCCATTGACCTGAACCACCATCACCACACCGATAACAATACCGCCCACATTGCAAGCAATACATCGAATGCATAGCGTCCTCCGTCGTCTGCTCTGGGAACCGATGGTCGTTGGGACACCCACAACGGACGAGGACGTGGAGGGTTAGTGGGCATTGGCAGCTGCCAGTGCCTCCTTCGCCCGCACAGGTGGAGGTGGAGGTTGAGGTTGGGCACGGTGCGGGGAATGGGTACGAGAGGGGGTGTAGCTCTGCCACGGTCGAAGGGATGAGTGTGGCGTGGATTTGTGGGCGCGGTGTGGTTGCCGCAAATGAGTGTGACTCAGTCTTGCCATGGCCATGGCCGACTCGGTCGAAGGAATCGTAGGAGGTAGAGAGGCGTGTGTAGGAAGAAGGCGCGTGGCGAGGCTGGAGGAGGGACTTTTCGTCGTCCTCCTGTGTGTGTGGCGCGAACCCACAACAAAGCAACCGTCGAATAAAGGTCGTCATATGGCGTAGGCGACGAGAGATGTGGTGGTTGTTGTGAATGGGCGAGGAGATGCGACTGTGGGCGAACAAATATGACTGTGGGCGAACAAAAGAGGGAAAGCAAGCAGGTTGTTTGTATGGGACCCAAGTCCCCGCGCGCTGAATAAATAGCATTCGTTCAAACTCCGCTGGCGAGTCATCCCTGCGAGTCCAGTACCCACTATGCGTACCTTGTCCTTGTTGACGAGAGAGATTTGAATGCAGCGCGGGAACGTGGTAACATACCCCCTGTAGAAGAAGCAATTATTAGCATACACACCACATAAAAGTAAAAGTAGGTCATACGGGGTTCCCCGCGCGTTACGTCTTTGATGTTCGTGTACCAACGGTAACCAGCTGCTAATATTCTGGTATTGGACTGTCGGGATCCGCAGGGTGGGTGAAAGAGTCGAGTCTTCAGAGGCGGATATGCACCACATCGGAGGACACTGGTGGGGTTGACTGGCTACGGCTTCGAACGTTCCAAAATTTGAAGAAATATTCTGCGAGCTCGCAGCTCAGTGGCAGTCATCGCGAACGGGGAACTCGAGAGGTTGAATTTGTTGCCTTGGCAGCTCAGGCAGGTCGACAAAGAGAGAGCAAGGAAACAACACGGCATAATGTGCCTCACGAGTCACGAAAATGCGGAGCAGCGGCCCCTCGCCCAATGGCAAGACAGGCGAGGGCATCGGACGGACCGAGGGACGGGATTGTGCTGACGTTTTGGATGGTCGTAGGAATCGGATGCAGATATTTGGCGTCCAGCGAGAGGCCAAGTGACGTGTGCCGGAATCGAGAAGAACGACCCAAAGTAGTCGGAAAGCGACGGGGAAACCTTGTTGTGCGTGCCGTAGTGGACTAGGCAGTGTTGAGGTCATCTAGGTCGATTCGGGTGCAAGTCAGGTTCGCAGGAGCGGGCGCCGGGATGCGGCTGCAAAACTTGTTGACATTCTTGAACTGCTTGAACGGAGGAGGCGTAGAGTTCTCTTTTCCCATTCAGTGGCAGGCCCAACGCTGACGCTACGTGATACCGGATGAGAGGAATGTTGCACGTAATATGTCGTCTCGATCCAAGGATATTATCGAGGAGCAGTTGGGGGCAGGAGCAAAGGCGGGAGCATGTTGTTGTTTGGCAAGAGCCTCATCAAACGTTGCTGTCAACTGCTCCCAGCCTTGACTGCGCCTCTCTGCGCCTGCGGAGTCCGCAGCTTTGACTTTTTATACGGACCCATTCAACCCTTGCACCCAAATGATCGTTCCCCAAGCCAAAGATTCTCAGTCTCCCGAAGCACCTATGGAAGCACCTCCCGCCTACGACACCGCCGAAGCTTCCTCGAGCTCCAGTCGTCCTGCGCCTGTAGAGAAAGTCTCACCCCGAAGCCCCACTTCCCCTTCCTCGTCTACTGTGAAGCCGCGGGGAGTACAGAAATCGACGTGGAACCATCTCCAAGATGATATGGGCGGGCTCCTAGTGGGCATGGGTCTGGGTACAACGCAATATCGCGTCGCCCAGGAAGTGCGCAAGACCGTCACGGGGCTTATCCACGATCTCGTACGGGACCAGACCATCGACTCCAACATGGCATGCGACGGTATCCTCGAATCGTGCAACGAGATCTGCGTCGCCCATTCGATCGACATCGCAAGTCTTTTGCAACGGGCTTACATCGAGGGGCACACGCCGCTCTACTGGGCGATTGTTAAGCGGCCTACGGACCAACTGGAGCCGAAGGACCTGGAGCCGCCGCCGCTCATCCGGGCGTTGCTCAGGTACTCGGCGCCACTCAGGGACGCAACATTGCGCGATGTCCGGCTCGCGTGCCTGCATAATTGCGACCAGTGGCTGTTCCAGAGCCTGCGCATGTCCCCCGAGTTTGGTGCATTGTCGCACAAGGACCAGCTCCTGCTGGGTGTCCAAGTCCCACCCGATACGTTGAAGATCGGGGAGCCGGCTCGTCATGATGCCCCGTTTAGCGTCGAGTTTGAGGTTGCCCACTTCCAGAAGAGGATGCGTATCTCGCGGTTGGTGACTCTCGACTTTATATCCCATGGTAAGTCCATATCTTCCACCTGCGGATGATGCTCAGTAGACCGCAGCACGCATGTGGCAAATAACGTTCTTCATTGCCGACGGGGACTGGGGCCTGAACGACGGGGAATGGGCCGCCCGTCTCTCGCTGCTGAATCCCAGTCCACCGACCACTGTACAGGCGACATACACGCTGGACCTGCATGCCCCCGAAGATGATGTCCCGGAAAAGCTAGAGCTTACTGGCAAACTCGAAGCGGATGACAAGAACCTGAGCGCTGCGCTCCCGGATGCCGTGCAGTACCCGTGAGTCTGCTGCATCACTTTCATTGGCCTCTGGCTAACGCAGAGTAGGAGGAGTCCGTTCCTTACTTCTGAAGGGAACTTGCGCGGGACGCTCACTGTACAGATAACTCAGAAAAAGTAAACTGCGTGTAGACTATTGGTAGACTAGTGTATTTTATGTGTTTTTATGCTTATGTACATACCCAATTTGGATTCGCCGGATCACACGAGCACAATTTTTTCTCGACCTTGCCATGGCGAGCTTGCCCCCCGGTCTCTGGGACCTCACAATGTCGCGTATTTCCTCGCCCGCGGTCCGACTAGGCCGTCTCGGCTTTGCGCATTCTGCTAGAAACAACGCGCAAGCTGCCCTGGCGAGAGCTCCTGGTAGTACAGGCCCGCCGCCGTTCCCCTTGTCCCCAGCTCCAGCGCAGAACGATCTTTACAACAGAGGAACACTGGGAAGGTGCGTCTCCTAATCAATCGTCTGGGTGTGGATTTCTGACAGGCATTCATTCAGACGAAAACCTGGGAGATCGGGAGCTTTGACACCGCGTTCGGAAAAGGTTCAACAGAAGCAGTCGCTGGGTGGGGCGATTGCAGAGCTGGAGAACCGCGTAAAGGCGTTGAAGGAGGCTGCGGACGTCGAGGTGCGTGTGCTGTTTGCAAAAAAAGTTGTCAAGTGACCCACCCTACGCAGGTAATGGCGGCGGGAGACTTGGTGTTTTCTGAAAAAGAGCTACTGGGAATGTACGAGGACCTACTGGCCCATCCACAGCAGGAACAGCCGACACCCACACTGCCTGCGAGCAACCCAGAGGCGGACCTCGTTACGCTTCATCGTCTCGAGCAGGAGTTGCTACAAATTTCGAACGAGCCAGAGGTCTTTTACGACACACCGCTCGTCTCTAGACTAAGGGCCAAGTCGGCGACGGCCACCACTCCCACCTCCGATACACCGCTCGTCGGCGAACTGCACCATCGCGTCCTCAAGTTGGCTAATGCGCGTCTGGATCGACTGGAGAGCTTGCAGCCGTCTTCTTCCACTTCATTCGTGCCTATAGTCTTATTCTCCCTCCATGAATATGAGGCTTTGACGCGGACTTGTGTAAGGATTCTTCACTTTTCCAATTCGTGCACTCAAGTTTGCCCAGATTGATAAAAATGAACTCGAAGCGGCCGAAGGTGTATTACACCTCATGAAGGTGAGTTTAATGGGCTATCACCATCGTCGTACTGATAAACCACTAGCGGAGCGCCCTTCCCATTCCAGAAGCAGCGCTGACTGCAGTTCTCCAGCGACATACGGACGCTGCGGATGTACACCGTGCAGAGATGTGTCTAGCCAACTTCCTCACAGGCGCCCCCACGCTTCCCCAACGACACCTCCACGTCAAATGCCACCTCAAGGCGACTCCCCGGGATCGAATCCCCGAGTCCGCGCTCGCCGTCCTGCATTCTTACGAGGGTCAGGGCCACCCCGCTCCCATGAAAACATACACCAGCGCCATTTCAGCTCTCTACTCGACAAATCTATCCATCGCGCGTGCCCAAGCGTGGGATCTCTTCTCGCACATGCGCTACGTCGCACACCCCACGCCAGACGTCGTTCTCTACACCGCCATGATTCGGGCGTGCGCCTCGGCCATCAACCCCGCCCGCGGTGCGGAGCCCGAGAGGGCTCTTGATCTGTGGACGGAGATGACGGTGGAGAAGGGGATGAAGCCGACAGTGGAGACGTACAACGCTGTGATATTGGCTTGTGCGCGGTCTGGGAGGAAGGAGTATGTGAATGAGGGGTTCAGGATTGCGAAGCAGATGTTGGACGCCAATCGGGATGCATATGGGCGGTCGGCGTACCTTCCCAATCGACGAACGCTCTGTGCGTTGTTGGAGGGTGCGAAGCGGATTGGGGACCTGGCGAGGGCGAGGTGGATACTCGCTGATATGGTGCGGAGCGATGCGGGCAAGGAGGAGGGCGTGAATGAGGAGATTATGATGCACGTGTTTCATACGTATACGGCGTATGTGCCGCCGTTTACGAGGCATCTTGCGGTTGTTGTTCCTGGCAAGGGACCAGCCGCCGTCCAGGATACCGAGCTTGCGACGGATGCGCCGCCTGCCCCTCCGCGATCGCAGCGTTTCACTCGTGTCCCGCCACAGACGAGTAACGAGGTGATGGAGGAGGTGCAGGCGCTCTTCCAGCGCGTGCTCGAGGACACTGGGAGGGACATTACTGGATCGGCCACGGACACGGGTATGTTCTCGGGGGAGAAAAAGTTCCAGCATGTCGAGTTTACGACGCGTCTGGTGAACTCGTACCTTGCCGTGTTTTACCAGCATTCTTCGCTTCAGGCGTCGGCGACGCTGTTTTCCGAGGTCTGGGAGCGGGTTGGGTGTACTCCGGATGCAAGGTCGTACCTCGAGGCGCTGGAGCGATGTGCGCGATCCAAGAGGGGTCGCGAGCGGCAGGTGGGGCTGGAGTTTGCTGAGAAGGTCTGGAAGGAGTGGCGTGCCTTGGAGGACTCGAGGCGGGGTTTGGATCCGCGGATGGTGGAACGAGCGCATGTCGCGTTCATGCGCGTTCTCACTTTGTATGTTGTCGTTGTCTGTTGCCGAGGTCTTGATTCTTACTTACGGTGGCTTTGTAGAAATGACCAACTGCAACGAGCCCTTGACCTCGTCAAGGCGTTTGCCCAGCGATACCCGCCTTCCCAGCTCAGGGAAGTCCCGGCCAAGCCGGGGTTCCGGGCTAACCGAACCGCTCTCGTGGGTGCACGCCCGTTGGTGCGGTTGACGGCGCCCAATGAAGTGCCCGACGATGGGGTGCCGCCGCTGTTAATGTTCAGCGATCTGGAGATCCTGCACCATCGGCTCGTCGCTGCGGGGATGACGGCTGGGATCGGGTATGTCAAATATATCTCGAAAGCGTACGAGTGGGCGTTGCGTGCGAGGAGGGATTCTGTCATGCGGGCGAGGAGTGCGTCGGTGCAGGCTGACGGTGTGGTGCCCGTTGCGGTATAATGCGAATACATTTACAATTTTACTTATTCGTATACATGCAAGATAACCAACTAACTAATGGAACCCATTTCTCACCATCCAAGTTCTTCGGCGGACATTCCCCAGACCAAGCCATTTTCGTCTGGCTTGTTGCAGATGCGCTGACCGCGGTCAAGGGCGTTGATCTTTTTGATATCTTCCTCCTCGAGCGTTGGTAGCTGCATTCCATTCCTCAGTTCAGGAAAGCAGGGAAGGCAAGGGAACAGACGCACGTTCAAATTCTCCTTCTGATGTTCCGGCTTGACGCTCTTGGGGATGACGATGACGTCCCTGGATAGATGCCACGCGAGGATGATCTGCGTGGACGTGACGCCGTATTTCTCCGCCAAAGTAACGATGACGGGGTCTTTGCGGACGACGTCGGTGCCGGAGGGTGTGTAGGCTGTGACGGCGATGTCGTGTTCGCGGCAGAGGGCTAGGAGGTCGTTTTGGGCTAGGTAGGGGTGCATCCTGTCGACGAGGTGAGATGGAGGGGGGGGAGGAGGGAGGGTGCGTACTCGACTTGATTCATAGCTGGTTTGACTGGATATCAATTTCAAGTGAGTAAACGAAAGACGAGGACAAGGAGGCACCGCACTTCGAGCCGTCTTGAGCAGTTCTGTGAGCCTAAATAATATCTGGGTGCTTAGAACATTGGGAGCAACTGCAGGAACGTACGTCTTGACGGAAAAATTGGAAACCCCAATGGCTTCGCACTTGCTCTGGCGCACACAGTTCTCCATCTGCTCCCAGGTCTCGTTCAACGTCAGACGATGCCAGGTACCTTCTTCTGCACCTTCAGGCATCTCCGCGATCGGCCAATGCATGAGGAACTGCCATTATTTAATACGCGGTGTTGTCAGTTGAACCTATAGTACTCACCATATCAAGCCACTTGAACCCCAATTTATCCAACGACTCGACGAGAGAATCGTACACACGATGGTGGTTCGGGTTGTCCAATTTAGAAACCACGAACACGTCCTCACGGTCGACTCCAGATTCTCTTATGGCTTCACCGACAGCCCATTCTGTACCGTAGCTCTGTGCTGTATCGATGTGCCTATAACCAATCTGAAAAACACCGTAAGCTTCCATTCTCAGAATAAGAAAGTAAGATTGTAGACAGACGTACATTCAAGGCAGAGACGAGCCATTCCTTGGCTTTTGTCGTACGCTCGTCGCCAACGTCGGGTGCCCAAGCGCCCGTGCTGCGTGTGTACATGTCATCGTGGTGATTCACTGTGTGGCATATGTAGTACCTACCCAATGATAGGACACGCAGTGCCGCTGTTGGGCATCTTGACGATTCGGCCAGAGAACATCTTCAAGAGGGGGAGGAGAGAGAGGCGACGGAGGGTGAGAAGCTGAGGGAAAGTGGGACACCTTTATATAGTTGCTGCGTGCGGATCCAGAGAAGACAAGACCGTGGCGTCCCTGTATCAATTCCAACTATCCGGGTCCCCGTAGATGTCTTTTGCTCGAGGTCCGTGGAGTTTGGATATTTTGGGCGACGAGTCGTTCAGAATGGACTTTGCTTCAAGTTACACTCGAGATTCGATACCCAAATGTAGCATGCGGCACGCCGACGTGACCCGTCGGAATGGGAGCACGAGCCGGGCCGGAAAAGACAGAATATCTCTTACCGAAGCCCGAGGAGCTGTCAGGCCTGAGAGGAAATTCTCGGATACGATGAGGAAATAGCAGCGGTGATTTGATAGAAGTAAAAGACGGGAATGAGAGCGGAGTTTGGATCTCAAGTACAGCAGCTTCAATAGTCATCAAACACTTGAATCCGTTCCAAATGAGCCGTGAAATCTAAAACCGATACTCAGAAGGATTTCTTTCACTTGAACCAAAAAAATATAACACACCTCCACCCTCAATCGCCTCAACGCCAAACGTAATCGTGTTCGGTCCCTCCTTCAAAGCAAGCGCTACAGGCACAGTCGAGCGGTGACCCGCCCTCGAGTTGAGTGCAGAGAGCATAATGCGCGGCTCGCCGTTGACAGAGATGTGCGCCTCGCCCGCAGTGCGGTTGTTTACGGTGTATTCAAAAGCGACCCATTGTTTTTCCAGCGCGTTGCCGAGCACGTTTGTGAAGGTGACGTTGCTGGAGGGGCTAACTGCTGAGTGTCAGTGGAATGCAATCGAGTGAGAGGGTCAAATACTGTTGTGCACGGCGCGCTTGTTGATAACTACAAAAGAGTTTGAATTTCACTGGGCAAATAGACAGCAGAGTCTCACACGCAGAGCCTCCGATAATGCCATCGGCAGCATTGAACGTTGTGTTGACGAAATTGGAGGACACGACGACACCGGTTCCCAGGTTGACAGTCCACATAGCATGATCCTGTAGCGTCAACGTCTGGTTAGCTGTCGACACCGTAATCGGCAGCCACTCGTAATTGCTCGCATCTGAACCCGTGGAATCCCATATATCTCCCAAAAACACATACGTCGTCGCGCTCGACCCAGTGATCTTCAACTCGGCGCTGTTCTGCGAGTTGTACGTGTTGGTCGATTCGGGGGCAATGTCCGTGCCACCTGACCAAGGACCTGAAATCGCCGGTGCCCAGTATACTTTATCGGGGTTTGCGGACCAACCGGTTTTTTGCGAGACGACGAGAAAGTAGGTGCTGTTTGCTTTCAACATCCCGGGTGCTTCGATGGAGGCTCCAATATCCGCCACTCGAGTGCCAATGGTAATCGGTGTTCCAGCGTTGATGTTGTTGATTTGCAAGCTGGATCATTTTAGGCAAGAGCGATGGGAATACAAATGAACCCACTTGTTCGAGTCGGCGCTGGACAGGAAATACGACGCGCCATTGTCATCGACAAACACGCCCATGTCCGAGAAACTCCGGGCATCGGGTGGGAGCAGCGCCGGAGACCCAGTGAGTGTGTATGCAGTCGATGCGGGAGTGCTGCCCGGTGCCACCAGTGTTACGATTTCGCGATTAACTTGTCCCCAGATATACCACTTCCCGCCAGAACTGACGAACTTGGGACGATACATTCCCGAGACCTGGTTGGTAGCGAAGCCGATGTGAGACCAGTTCATCAGATCTGTGGATTGGTAGATGTTGGGAATGACGCCGGCTGCTGCGCCGTACCCGAGCTGACAAGTACGTTCAGTTCTAGCATAAAAGAAAACAAGCAGGTTCACTCACCCAGTAAAAGGTGCTCCCAACTTGGATCACATGTCCACCGTGCGCCAGTATCTTGGCGCCGCTCGTATCCGTCCAGACTGCGCCAGGAACGATGAACGACACCGCCAGCGCGGTGGACAAGAGGGAAGACAGAACCGCAAAAGTTGCGCCGAATTTCATGATGTGGTAGAAGTGAAGCTGAACGTGTCTGGAGAGTTATATGGACACTCCCGGCCCGTTGTGAGTTTGCGAACCTCGGGGCACGGGAGGGTCCCCGTGGCTTGATCTAGCGTATGAGGATCCTTGGAGGGTGATACCTTGGCAACGAAGGGTCTTTCGGATGGTTGTCGGGTTGAAGAGAGGGCTCAATCTCGGCGCAATTGCGAGCAAACTAGACAAAGGCATGGTCCGAATTTCGACGGTGGTGGTCGGAAGAAACAAGTTCTGACCGGCCATCAAAGTGTGTTGGATGTCATCATCCTCGCCTTTTTTATTGCCGCCGCCATTGGAGCTCAAGGGAGGCTCCCGTCTGAAATAGGTCATTATCCTCGGTGGAGACAACAAATGCGTCATCTCGTATTCCCCCGACAGGGTGTATTATTATGCGACAGCACCAGGCACGCCTTGCCACGAACGCGTGTCTTGACCTGTCTTGACGTTCTCTCTCTGCTTCCTGCTTGGCCATGCGGCACCTCCTCGAGATCTCTTTCGTGCTCTCGGGATTCCCTTGCTATGCCTACTGGCTGATGTCTGCAAGTGCGAATCCTACAGCTATCCATCTTCTCCACTTTGAACAATTTCAGATAACATCCTGACCACGCAAAGACTGGATCCAGTGATATCTCCCGGGAATGTCTCGACTCATGTCCATTCTGGTATGTTTCCCAGACATTCCTTCTTGTCACACTGAACCTGGCAGTTCTTGGCGGCAGCAACTTTGGCTTGAACACGTCTACTGCTGCTCTGAGAAATAGCACCTGTACCTCGATTCCTATTCCAGAAGATAAATCCAACTATTGGTTTCCGGTGCGAGTGTTTTATTGTCATGTCGTCGGATCTAACATACGAACAGCAACTGTACTTTCAGTGCGTCACTCAAGGCGAGCACCTGTATTTGATCTGATAATTTCACAGATGGTCCAACGGTACATTTACGAGGCGAGTTTGATATATTCAACTGTGCGACGGTATTCAACAACAGCATTCAGTGTCAGCGGCAATCCGGTCATGTATGTCTTGCTTGCGTGCCTCAAATTCGGAATCCTGATTTCTTAGATGTGAGAATTTCCTCTTGGAATCGGACTCTTTCTGACCTCCCTGGTAGACTATTTGTTCAACAATACCCTTGGGGCTACAACCGAGTTTCCAGACGACGTAAGCGGAGCGGGTGTAAACCAAGAGTTCCTCGAATTGATTTCTCTCTCGAGTTCCGAATGATTTCAGGCGACACGACACTCCGAACCTACGACCCCACATCGTTCGCCCAACAAGCGATAACATTCCTCTGCCTCGATTTCAACGGTGTATCGACCAAATACAATCAACTGCCTACGGGAGTTGGCTGTCCTTCAGGAATTCGTTCTCAAATTGTAGGTTGATTGCCTTCCTTCCTTTGGGGCACTCACAAGTCTTCGCAGAACTTTCCCAGTTGTTGGAATGGCAAAGACGTGGACTCATCCGACCATAAATCGCACGTAGCATTCCTCAGCACGGGCCCGGACAGTGGACTATGCACGGATCCATCCTTCCCCGTAACGCTGCCTCGGATTTTCATGGAAGTGTACTGGGTCGTGCAGGATTTTGAAGATCAGCGGAAATTTGCTATGACGCCCAGTCAACCGTTCGTGTAAGTGGTTGTGATTGGAGGATGGCAGAGGTTCTGATTGTCGTGGCCAGGTTTTCAAACGGCGGTATGTAGCATTATTCTCCGTCCTCAAACAGCTCTGAACAGTATACAGATCCAACAGGGTACGGGTATCATGCAGACTTCTTCAATGGGTGAGTGAGCACCGCATAATCTCAGCTTTATTCCTTACTATCTTCGCAGCTGGCAGCCAGGAGTCCTCCAAAAAGCGCTCAATGGCTGCAACTGTAATCCATACGGCGATTCCGCTTGCTGCGTGGCGGCTGGTATATTCGGTATGAATACCTCCGCGACTTGTTATATAACGGATTCCGTGGATGAACAAAGCAAGTCTTCTGTCTTCATGGTTCTCGGTGACTTACTGAGTTTACTTACTTAGCGCTGGGAACACTGGATACTCTACCGGGAAATAACCCTGTCCAAGGTGAGCTTCGATCCGCCCGTCGTCTGTGCGACAACGAGTGATGTTTCTTTATATGCATAGCTCCTTGTAAGATCAACCTCTCTTCACCGAACGACGCTGACAGCTTGTGGCAGGTTACGAGAATTACATCGACCCCATAACCCCGCCCATCCTCTCACCAGTCTACGTCTTCGCCGGTTCCTCCACAACCGGCGGACCAACTGGAACGGTTGCTACGCCCGCGCAAACGGCCGACGTATCGCAGACTGCGAATGGCTCGTGTATCCGGAAGGGCGGAGCGATTAGCGTGAGGAGGCCGAGAGGGCGGGTTGTGGTGGTGCTGGCAGTGTTAACGACGGTTTTTGTGAATAGTTTTATTTCGTGAGACGTATACATGTCCATCTTGCAAACGATGCCAGCAGCACCTTTTTACGCTCGAGGTCGCAACCCAAAAACATACTCTTCCTCGGCTGCTAAAGAATCCTCGAGTTTGCTGGGAAGAAGTTGAAACGAGTGGAACATGAGTGTGTGTGGCAAAGTGAGTGGACAATGAGTGGGAGTGCATTTCATGGCCACTCACTCCAACTTGGGTCTTGTCCAGTAAAGCCCGGCATACGAATCCTTTGGGTATGCACCAACAGAAATTCAGTCTGGCAGTGACTTCGTTATAATTAGTCTGCCTCCGCATACTCTATTCTAAATTTATATCTCTCCTCAACCGTCCACTTGTTCAGAGACTCGAGATTTCGAACGCCTATTCATGAGTAATATAGTGAAGTCGGCTTGGTTGAAATTCAACCTGCGGAAGCTGCGGAGACAGCGATCACGCGCAAGGTACAAACATAGAACGACCAAAATAGTGGCACAGTGTCACCACGCCAACTCTTTTCTCTCTCTCACTCCACGATGGCGAGGCTACTCCTCCCACTCCTCCTCTTCTCCCCGACCGTCTTTGCCGCCATCACCGTCGTCTACGCCCCCGGCCAGGCGCCGCTCGGCACAGCGACAGGTTCTGCCAGCGCCGCAGCCTACTCAGGCTCAGCTGCCTACAACCCCACCGTTCTCAACGCCCCACCCATTCCCAACCCACCTCCTCCCTCGAACTTCAATGTAAGCCTCATCACGGGTGGGACGCCCGGTGCAAGTATCGTGCAGTCCGGCGATTTTGTGGGCTTCTCGGTCGAGATGAGTGTCTCGAATCAAGTCTGTGCGTCCTTCCTTGTTCTTTGTATGCATTATACTAACGAACAGAAAAAGTGGGCAAAAATTCGACGAATATCCAAGTGCCGTTCCTGAACCTCATGGCGAGCATCGTGCAGCGTGCAGGGTCCGTGCGTCTGCGTGTCGGCGGAAACTCGCAGGAGAGCGCGACGTTGGTGCCATCCATTCCCGACGGCAAGATTCTCACCAAGAACCTGACGGGTGTTACGGGGACCACGGCCACGCCGCCGCTCGAGTATAGCGCCGATCTTTTCTACATGGTCCGTCCATCCACACACTCTCAGATGCCCACTTACCAACCTGCAGATGGCCAACATCTCCACCATGACCAACGTCCGCTGGTTCCTCGGTATCCCTTGGTTCGTTACCACCCCGTTCGACCTTTCCATCGTCGGCTCGGCCCAGGTCATCCTCGGTGACACCCTCATCGGGTATCAAGCCGCCAACGAACCCGATCTCTACAACAACCATGGGCATCGGGCAGCCAGCTACGGACCGTTCGATTACTATGGCGAGTTTTCGGACTGTATCAGTCAGTTGGCGTCGGATGGCGTGGATCCCACTGGCAAGGCGGCTACGCTGCTCATGGGTGAGCGCAGCCTTTCTTGAGCAGGCAGAGGCTGACGACCCACGGACAGGTCCCTCTGTTGCCGATGGCAATTGGTCCCCCGAGATGGTGTGGGATACCGGTTTTGTCGATACCTATAGTAACAATTTGGCGTTTTTGACTGTGGAAAAGTGAGTTTCCCTAATCTTCTTTTTCTTGTTCGAGATGTCGCGTACCTGTTGGCTCTGTCATCACGGGGGCGCGCCAGACGTGGGGCGATCGAGCTTAGACATCCCAATGACATGCGCTGGCTGGGCGCCAAGATGGTCTTGGGTGTGGGGTGCCGGCATTGCTACTGTTTCTTCTTCTCCCATCACGACAAGGTTCTTCTGTCGTGTGCACGACGAGGACGGGGACGGGGACGACCGCCTCCTCGATGGGTGGACCCGCTTTGCTCGACTGATGGGGCTCCATCTCGTTTCCTTCTTGACGAAGATGGGCCACGGACGCTGCTCTTCTTGCTTGACGGGGCGCGGTGGTTCTTCCTATGCCTGCGCGAGGCGTCTTGCGATGAGCGAGTCGAAGATCTCGTGGGCTTGCCATGCTTGTCGTCTGCCGACTGGTCGTTCCTATCCTTTTTCTTCCTGGCTGCGTCCTTCCTCGCGCTGCCTCGAGGCACTTGCTTCGGCCTCTGCTTGGCGAGGCATCTGTGGTCGTCCGTTACGGTGGCACTGGGACGAGATAAAGGTCACCGCAAAGACTCGAGTACGAGGATTCTCTTGCTGCTCATCACCCATCTCTATCACTATATACCGTCCCGGGCACCAAGGCCCGTTGTGGGATTCGCTCTTTGCGTCTTATCACTATGGTATCCCCGAGGCCGCGTTGCTGATTTGCGGGTTTCACAGGTATCCGACTGACAACTGTGCTGCGCAGTTCAATACTGGAGGTCCCATTATTGATCCGCAGACGGTGTTCCCCGACTTCCTCAACCACACGGCACACACGGCACTGCTGGCGCCCTACCTAAACAGCACGGCGTTTGCGCAGAGCAAGAACAAGAAGTTGCTGATGTTTGAGACGAATACGGTCAGTTCCCAAATAGGCAGGTGGTACCTGGGCTGACACTTTTTACAGGCTTCGTGCGGTGGCTTTGCTGGGATCTCGGACTCGTTCGGTGCGGCGCTCTGGGGTCTCGACTATTCGCTGCAGATGGCGCACTCGAATTTCAGTGGAGCTCTGTTCCACGTCGGTGGGCAGAATGTCTTTTATAATGTACGTGCATTCGGTTGTCTATGCTACCCTTGCTGAGTCATTCGCCTACAGCCCTTTACTCGTACGTTCTCACCTCTCCACCGCGCCCTACTGACACTCTCCCTCAGCTCCGCCCACGAACCAATCGAGCTTCCACCAATGGACGATCGGCCCCATCTTCTACTCTGCCCTCGTCATGGCCGAAGCGATCGGGCCCTCCAACACGACCCAAGTCCTCGACCTCCAGGTGAACGGCAATAACGAATTCACGCCCGGCTACGCCATCTACGAGAACGGCGACCCTGCTCGCGTGGCGCTTTTCAATTACGTCACCGACCCGTCGGGCGCGAGCGACGTGACGGCCGTCATCTCCGTCGCCCAGCCCAACGGCGGGGGGAGCTCCACGCCTTCCTCGGTGCAAGTCAAGTACCTGTCTGCGGCTAGCGTCTCACAAAAGGGCAACATTACCTGGGCGGGGCAGACGTATGGCAGCATCTTTGAGAGTGATGGGCGGTTGACGGGGAGCGAGGATGTCAAGACTGTGCAGTGTGATACGACGGCGCAGACTTGTTCTGTCACGGTTCCTGCGCCTGGGTTTGCGCTTGTGTTTTTGAAGAGTCAGGATGACACGGCTGGGGCTCCGAGCAAGACTTTTGCGACGACGGCATTGACAAAGACGGCTAATACGGGTGCGTGTTGTGCTCTTCTTGTTTTCCACGATATGAGCTGATGCGTTCCCTGTAGCGACTATTGCTGCCACGGTGTTGGCTACGTCGAACGGACATGGAGGACCGGGGGATCCGCTTAACGAGAACTCGGAGCTGGGGAGCACGAGTAAGGGGAGTACGAATGGGGCTGAAGGCTTGAGGCCTGCGACGCTGCTTCTCACGGCGGCCCTACTTGTCGGTGCGATGTTTGTTGGGCGGAGGTGAGGTAGTAGATAGAGACGTACAGACACTCGTTTTTATTATGTTTTCCTGACTCGTACCGGTACGCTTTGTACCTGTCTTGTCAATCGCTCCATATACAGTACGTTCCTATGTATATATTCTCATACCCTGGACTCTGGCTTGGAATCATGATCGACCAATCATCGGATCGGATCAGTTCAGCTATTCGGATCAATACATCTCTAGTTCGGATCAATGCAGCTCTTTTTACTCTTCCCGCACTTTGCACTTTACAAGACTTTACTGCCCTGGTTCTCTTAGAGTCGGACTGAACCTTTCTGCAAGATCTTCGCATCAACGTGGACGAAAACAGATCTCTGAATCTTCCCGCCGATACATAAGCGACTCGACCGGTCTCGTCGAGGCGTTGCATGCCCGTGTCTGAAGAACGGGCGCTCGTAGAGAGGTCAGTCATCTGTTCTTTGAGAGAAGCACCCGATAGTTAAAACGGCATGGGTACCGCAGATTCTGCCCATGGGAACCATCCACTCGCACTTGTATCTGGTTCTAGAAGTGGAGCTCCGCAGCCCGCTCTCAAAACTGTCTTTGACGATCCTGGAGACTGTCGCGAATCTCTCTCGTGGTGCCGCTCGGGTATAGGGAGCCTCGCCCTCTTCGTCTCGTTGACACCATGGCGTCCTCTTACCGCAAAGACCGCGTTCAGCTTTGTCGGGATCTATGCGGCGTCGTCTTATGTCTCCAAGGAAGAGCTCATGATCAATACTAGGATTCCATTCTTTCTGTGTCGGGCTCTCGATATGCCCCTGCCAAAAACGAACATTCTCAAGTCACTGGTCGTGCGTAGCCCGCTTTGTTTTGCAAAGTGGTAGCTCACTAGATGAGCTCAAACAATTTATTGGACGCGCATGTCAACGCTGCGGGGCTGCTCCCTGCCCGTCCCGTGGTTGCTTTGACATTAACCTCGCCCAGCATCGCACGAGGGGACATTAGAGGCGGTGGGGATGAGAGACATGTGAGTTATCTGGCGAGGACGGCTCTGGATGGCATGGCTGGAACATGGCGAGGTCTATCGGTGATTTTTTCTTCTCTTCGTGGTTAAGTTTGGTCAGTTTTTACTCCATCCCTCAAGTTGGGTTTCCCGTCGCTTTGTTTTCGGGGTTCCGACGATCTACATGTGCTGTCTTTCGTATCTATAACTTGTCTTCTGCTTTCGGGTCTTTTGTGGTTGTCGGATCGTCCGACGTTGATATCGCTTACCACGAACTTCACTGGGTCATGGTACACTGCGATCGTTCGCTGAATCTTTTTCTGCCTTGGCTCTTATTCGTTGTTCGGCAAAAACCTTCGGTAGTCGCCTCAGCAACAGTCCAGGCCTGTCCTTCAAGATTAGATTCTTTCAGTTGCTATCGAAGCAGCGAAGGGCTGCACTGCAGTTCGTTTTGCTCGATTTACTTACTCCTCCGATGATTTCGCCTCTCTCAGAGCTGCCGCCTCAGTTGCTTGTCAATGTTGCGTCGGAGTCTCCATACTCGCAGTGAATGGCTGGCCGATCAGCTTCCCAGGTGAGTAAAACGCCTCAAGGTTGCCGCACGTTTCGGATTCATACCTCAAGGGATTAGTTTCAAAAACGGCACACTATAACTTTGGGAAATTGCGTATGGTATGTTCAAGTCATTGAACATCGTCGAATATTTCATACGCCGCAATGAAGTCCGAAAGATGCAGAGTAAGTGCACTTTTCATACGTGAACGTTGCACCTGTTAGGATGGTAGCCTAATCACGCACTTGGCACAGACGCCCACCGCTTCGGATAAGGATATAATTCGTAGGGAATGACAAGGATTAACGATACAGGCTCTCTATGGGCAAGGGTATTCAAGGGGTATAATAAGGTATATAAGCTGGATCGTTGCCGCTCACTCTATTTTACCAGGTGAGCTGGGCGGACTGCGTAGGCGCGTACCACACGTCTCCCTGCTGATGCGGGAGGAAGCCGTCATACTGGTTTGGAGTCTCAAATGAGACTGCAATCTCGGGAGAGCCGGTGTGGGAGTGGACCTGGACATGATGGGGCGGGGTGGCGTGTATCAACTGCTGCTGGTGCGGTGGGGTTGGTGGGTTGGCGACGGGGGCGTAGGGGTCCGAGAGAAGAAGTGGGCCCTCGCATGCAGGTTCGCGTGACGTAATCCGACGATGAGGGAGGCTGCGCACGAAATCGGCGTCTTCGTCATCCTCGCCTTCAAGATCAACGGGATCAAACGCGGGCTCCTCGCCACCCATCACGAGCGTAAAGGCCTCGGAACGCGCCGGGGTATCGACAGGACGCATTCCCGCGCGCGCCCGCCACTGGTTGACCTCGTGCCGGACCATGTCGCATTCTGCGTTGAGTGCCCGCAGCTGATGGGATGCTAGTTGCCGGTAGCGACGCGCGGCACGGACATGTGCAATCGACGAATTTACGATAGCGGACTTGGATGGCCGACGGAGGTGTTTTAGGTTGGGCAGGAGAGCTGCAAGGTCCTACCGGTAACAGGTCAGTACGTCGGCCTTTGTCCTGCCAAGATGACGACGCACCAGGAAGCGCCCATTCAGTGTCTCTCGACGGGCTCGCTCCACAGCGTTATGAGACGCTCGGCGCTCTGCCGTATTCGGCTTTGGCTTGGCGGTGTACTCTCCGTACTCGGGGAGAGAAGGGATAATGAGGGAGGGCTGGTACTCGGCAGACAGACGGCGAGATGAGCCACTGGGAGATGTGGGCGTCTGCGGTGGGCCCGAGGAGAATGAGGAGGAGGAAGAAGTGGGCGACGGCGGGCTGGCAGTGGTCGAATAGTTGTAAGACATGGCGGGGTGAGTGAGTGTGGATATGCAGTCGTTAAAGTGCGTTGTAGAGAATGACTGGCTGGAGAAGCTTTGGAAAGGTAGTTAATGAAAGTTGAAGAAGATGAAGTGGTCTGAACGAAGGTGGGGGTGGAAAGCAAGATTGAAAGGATTGGTTGTGGGGGCAACACAAGCGGCCTGCCTTATAGCTACGCATCGGCGCGGGTCGGTGAACGAAATGAATCAGACAACGGGATACGGTAGCTGATCTGCAGTGCCTCCGTTCCCAAACAACCGTCGTCAAACACCGGCTTCGCGATTGACGCCTCGGCTATTGACCTTGTCATATCTCCCTTTTCACTGCTAAATGCCCCGAGGAACTTGCTGGACCCGAGCCAACTCGAATAGCACCCACCAGACAGTGAGGTATCAGCTCATCACAACCTTCCGCCTGCTTTTCACGAGGTGCAATGTGGATCCCACCCAACTAGATGATCCGTCTCCCAGAATAAAATGAACGGAGATGGCATTAGACACGGAAAATCTGCTGTAATCTCCTCTAATCAACATCTTGGGGAGTTTTGGGCAGATGTGGTCTCCGTTGCTATTCATGTCAGAAGGGAGGCGGTGTCTGGGAAGGCACAGCAGGCTTCTCAACTGATCTGATTTACGGAGGGAGTGCTAAATCCCGGTCTGTCAACTTTCAAGCGTGGGCGCTCGTCAAGTTGAACAACGGGTCGCGGCTTGTTCGGGAAATCAACTTTGGTTGAAACCGGCATATGGCGGGCTCAGGTACTCCATAGACTCGCAATATGCCTCCCGCGTCGGTGAAACGGGAAAAAAGCGCGAGTTAAAAGTGGCTGCGGCCCACATGCGTAGGAGATCGTCGAGCTTCCACCTCTGTTCCACCAATTATTGAGAGTCGTTTCATCAAGGCGCTCAACAAAGATAAAAAGTTCTGCACGTGGTGTGCATATTTCTGTGGGCTGTTAGAACAGGATCTGCACAGTCCCTTCGTGCATGGGTGAAACCTTGAACTTCTTTTGCATCGAATGCCAAGACAGATCCTGACGCAGTCCTAATATTCCGGGCGAGGACAAGAAAATCTTTTCGTAGGTGAGGCAAATGAGCTTCTGGAAGAGAGGCGAGCCTCGTGTAACTGCAATCGTCTTGGTTGTGATCCCGATCAATCAATTGATTAGTGGTGCACCAAATAAACAGCTTTCTTCTCCCACTTCCACCATCTTCTTTATCATCCCCTTTGGCTCGAGCTCCGTCACCGCTGTGGTAGGTAAGTAGCCTAAAATACGCGCTGGTCCGCTCCCTCTTTCGGCATTGCTAAAATCTCAGCGCTCCGAGCCAAAATTTGCTCTCAAGAATACTTCGGCGATGGGCGCGGTTTCTTACACAATTCTCCGAGTCCGTTTCCTTCCTACTGGGGTATCGTTACATCGCAAGTCATATTATCAGAAGAGCTCCAACAGCCCCGAGGAATACCATCGACACCCCTGCAGCAACCCTCGATGCATCATTCGATACAAATCCGGGTATTCCGCTCCCACCCGACCCTGAGCTTACCCCCGAGCCCGAGTCCCCGCTCTGGGGCTCGGATGATGAGCTACCGCCCGACCTGGCAGTAGACGACGACGCAGGCGCTCCTGAGGCAGTGACTGTCACGCTGCTTCCGCTCCTCACACTCCCGGTGGCAGTACTCCGCCCAGTCGAACTCCCACTGCCAACCACACTCGGCCCTCCAATGATACTCGGATCCCCAAGCGACCCTCCACCGCCCGAGCTGGAGCCCGAGACTGTCGCACCGTTGACGGAAAACCCTGCAGAGCGGCAACTAGAGACGTAATCTAAGGTGGACCACGAGGTGAGATATCTTGCCACTTGGAAGGAAGACGCACCATCGACAGTCTCCTGCGCAAGGCTCTGCGACATGGCACCTTCGGAAATCAAACAACTGTAGCACGTCGCGTAGTCGTTCACGATCGCAGACGTGCAGAGCGCGGCGGTGGGTTTGGCGCTGTTGGCAGCGTTCTGTGCGATGGTCAGTATGAATCGATGTTTCAAGTGCGAAGCAGCACCTCAACGGCATTTTCAAGGGCAGTACAAGCGCTCTCGCATCCATCATCGCTCGTCGGGAGAGATTGCCGGAGAGAGAGCAATGGGCTGGGCGTAGTTGCTGCGAAAGCTGGAAAACTTGTCGAGGCCCGGAGTCTCCGCTCGAAAATCCTACTAACCTGCCGGTGCAACGAGCAAGAATGCAAAGGAAACAGCGAGCATCTTGAGGAGATGGGAGGTCAGCGACAGGCACCTCCCTTAATTATTTAACGTCGCAGGTTTAGGAGGCGACCTCAAACAAGAGACATTCATGTCAGTTTTCAGGGTTAATTATGTTCGCCAAGAGTATTCCTTTGGACTCCTTATTCAAGTCGATGATATTGGAGTTAAATCACATGGCTCTTAGACTGATTCAGCCTCGCGCCGCCTCTGGCCCACCAACAGCGGATTCTCATCATACTTCTATGGCCGCAAAAGACGCATAACAAAGCTTTTCATCCAAGATTAATTCAAGTCGAGTTCCTCAGCCTCCAAGCTATATACAGTCAACCTACATCTACGTCTACAACACAAGGAAAGCCCCGGCAACAGCCCCACCAAGGACCGCAAAGAAGCTAAGGTCAAACTGCGCCTTGGCGGCACCAGGCTTGTTCGAGCTGGAGGAACCCGGGGCGCTAGCGCTGTTGCTGCCCGAGCCACCCGAACCGCTACCCGAACCGCTGGGAGCTGGTGCCGTCGAGCTAGCCTGGGCGGCGGTGGCACGGACGGCGCCGCTGACCAACGAGGGGTCGGCGTTGGCAGAAGCCCCAGGGCCACTGTTGCCCGCGCCTTCGCCTTGCTATTCAAATAGTAAGCAAAACGTGCTAAATTCGGGTTAAAGGGTACGTACACCGACGCTAGTGGCGGCCTTGGCGTTGGCAGCGAAAGCATCGAGGGTGTTGGGGCCGGGCTGGATGTTGATAGCAGCGATCATACCAGACGTGCAGTGGGGTGTGGGTAGGAGCTGCTTGCAGAAGAGCCAGATACTAATGATGAAAAGTCTCAGGAATGCGGGCGCAGATTTGGGGCAAGACGTACGGCTGCTGGTCGTTGGTGATGGTAATATTCCACTCGGGCGAGGGGTCGGCGGCCAGAGTCTGCGGAATTCCAATCCAGCCAGAGTCAAGGCCGTTGGGGAGCGGCTCGCAGGGAGTCTTGAACGAAGACTGGGTGACGGAGTGGTTGCCTGGTCTAAAAGAGCGGGGATCCGGTGTCAGCGCAGCAAGGCGTATGGACCAAAACACACCTTGAGGTGAATTGGAAGTTGATGATGGTACCGTTGGCAGCGGTAATGTTGTTGGGGGAAAACAAAAAACCCCCCTGGGTGGCCGTTCCACCGACGTTGACAGTGATGACCTGCACACGAATGTCAGCTCTCGTACCTCGGTGGGTGAGGTACACACCTGTTGCGCTGTGGCGACGGCAGCAGCAGAAAGAGCTGCGGCGATGGTGAAAAGCTGCATTTTTTGTGGGGATGAAAGGAGGAAGGAAGAGCGAAAGTAATTGAGCGGACATGCCAGTGCGGCTTTTATATGGAAAAAACGGTGTAGCGACAATATCACTCCACTTGACACATGTAATTCATTTGCCCCGAGCTAACCAGCGAGTCCAGAAGAGGATACCGAGAAGCCACGCTCGGAATCGGAGGCCGCTTAATCGTAAGGGGTAAACCCATCGCTCGGTAGGGCCTCTCTAACATCTCTTCATTCACTTTTGATCGAGAGCTAGAGGGCCAGGCTGCTCGCTCGCACATACGAGCCCACCAAAAACATATACAGTACAGTTGATCGACATTCTATTTCGAGAAGCCGCGAGGCCTGCGCGCTTTTTTGAAGCACAATTGCCTCTTCGTAACAATCTTCTCACGCGCTATTTATTCTATGCTTGGAGACCAGGGTGAGACTAATATCAATCCTTTCCACAAATGCCTCGTTGCGCAGGCCCACAGTGGGTTTCTTCTCGGATATGAACTGCAGTTACATAATTGGTTGGAAATTATGGCGGGCGATAAACTGAGAGATATGGACAGAGACAAACGACTGAATGGGAATCGCACGGAGAAGTGTTTCACTGTAGATCTGTGAGAGAGTTATGGCCGTCAGAACTCCTCGGGCTTCTCGGATGATCCGCTCAAGGGTCAGTCAGTTGCAGTGATTGGCACGAAGCGGTCCGTTCAACCTGCGGCACATGCAAATCCCTCGGGCTTTGCAAACCCTCCAATCTTGTTCGCTCCATCCGCTGTCGTCTATTCTTGAACTATCCATAGCGGCGCCAGCGCCGTTCCTCTACTCTGTGATTTTTGGCTCCTCTGGAGTAGCAAGTGGGTCGGCACAACAATTTGAATCATCCATCGGAGTCAAATTGTACTAGTTGAACTTGAGTTGAACCAAAGTTGAATGCTGATCAAGTCGTCATGATCAACGTGTGCGGAACATTGACAATGTAGGTTACAGGTACTTACAGCAGTGGGCGCTTATATCATAATCTCCCTCGTTGCCGACACTCAGGTCAAGGCTCGAGGTGTTTTGCCGGAAGTAGTGCCATGCTTCGTCAATCTGCTACCCGGCCCGTTCCTCGGGCACCAACAAAGTCCAAGGCTCGGGCTTCTGCCGCGAAAATTCTGCTGTACGAGGTATGGGCTATTCTTCGGTCATTTGGGCACAATCTTGAATAAGGCCTCTTGAAGGCCTTGATATCCTTTCTCCAAGAAGCAAGTAAAGCCAAAGCTAAGAGGTGCGTTCATCCTGTCGGCCAGACGGCCCGGGCTCTGATACAATTGGTGTTCGCAGCTCCGGCCGGGACCGCAAGGAAACCGCCCGGATCCAACGTCTTTTGGAGGGTTACTCGGCTTCAATGGCGTCGGAAAGTCTACTCCAAGCCCTCATTCACAGCCTAGAGGACAAGAGGACGCTACTAGACGTAAGTCCAAATTCCCGGTCATCTCAATGCATCACATTCTCAAGGTCACAGCTCTCTTCTCAACTTGGTTTGACAACCGATGCGAGTTTGAGAGATTGTTTGCGGGCAGACGAGGACGATATATCGGCTCACATTGTCTCGATTTTCGACTCTGCAGCCATGGAGCAGGACGTGCTGGCTTTGGAAGGGGATTCGGCCAGGGATTCCTCGATCTTGTCCAACAAGTACGATCACCCGATACTTCTCTCCCATCTGATCAACTTCTCCAGGCTCTGGATAGAGGAGCTTTGATCGACCAAGAGCACGCTCGGAAGGGCCACCGCATAGTCCGAAAACTTTCCGAAACGTGCGACAGACTCCCCTCCTCCCTCTTCATCACGAAAGTGGCCGAGAGGGACACACATCCCCGCTTCGGTGGTGGATTTGGCGACATCTATCGCGCGCGCTACGACGGTCAGAACGTAGCTTTGAAACACATGCGTCACTTTCTGCGCGGTTCCGAGCTACGAGAAATCCGCCTGGTGGGTTCTTTCTCACTGTGTTCGCTCATAGCTTGAAATTTGGCAGAGATTATGTCGAGAGGCTCTCGTCTGGAAGGACTTGAATCATCCCAATATTCTGCCGTTCATTGGGATCGATAGAGACATTTCCGGAATCCCTCTGCATGATTTCGCCCTGGATGGAGAACGGGACAGTTTTGGCGTACCTGGATGTTCATGGCCGTGCGAACGTCAATAAGCTGGTCAGTTTATGTTGTCCCTTGCCTCAAACTGGCTCATCGCAATGCCGTAGCTCTTCGAAATCGCCAAAGGCATTCAATACCTTCACTCTCGGAATATCGTTCATGGGGATCTGCGCGGGGTAATTTCATCGCTCTGCAGCAATCACATTTTGACGACGAATTCAGGCAAACATTCTCATCAAAGAGGACTGGGTTGCGTGTGGCCGATTTCGGACTGAGTTCTTTCACCGATCTCACGTCCAGAACGCATACTTCCAATCGAGCCGGAATAGGGTGTGGTTTTTAACTCTGGTTTATTAACCGGTTAATTAACCGGCGTTTATAAACGCGGTTTTTAAATGTTTGGGCAAAATCGTCAGTTTATAAATGCCATGATATAATCGCTGGCGGATCAAATGAGCTTTGATCCAGGCCTGATGACCGCCTGGTGTGCCTTTTGGGAGCAACCATGGCCTCTTGGGGGCCAGTGGTGGGTGTTGGATGTGCACAGAGGACCACGGGAGGAGGTGGAGAAGAGCCCGAGCAAAAAAATCATGTGCAAGACCATTTTGGGGCGTTCTGGGGGCTGGTTTATTGACCGGTTTATAAACGGGCCGGTTTGCAAACCAGGTTTTTAATGGCTGGGGAATTAAAAACCACACCCTAACCTGGCTGCCGGAAGCTTGTACTGGATGGCTCCCGAACTCATTGACCCCGATCGTTTCGGTCGCAAGTTCATTCGCACACCAGCCACAGACGTTTACGCGTTTGGTTGTGTTTGTTTCGAGGTCGGTTCTGTCTTGGTAATACTCCTCAGACTGACGACGCTCGAGCTGTATACTGGCCGACCTCCGTTTTCAGAAATGTCCGAAACTGCTGCGTTGTTCAGAATCATCGGCGGCGAGCGTGCACAGCGACCGGTCAGGGAACGATCCATTTCGGATGGTCTCTGGCGCGAAATTACAAGATACTGGGACGGGGACCCGGCGAGCAGGCCTACAATCGAAGTCGTGCTCCAAAACCCAGTTTGGCCAAAACACACCATGGCGCTCGAACGAGAAGACCACAAAACGCTCGCTAAACCGTTCATTGACAAAGGGATTCCACCACCCCCATGGAACGCGTCGGGAAAAAGCCAGCGCACGCCAAAGGAGCGTGCCACCCTCAAGCAAAGTTGCCCTAACCCGGATCTTCCCTGTCTTGGAAGGTGTACTATGATCTGCCGTTTGAAGAGAGCGTATCGGACGTTGCAAGAGTGCAATACGCATCCCTTAGAATGACCCACGGCAAGAGTTATGTATGTAATGAGCTGTGTGACAGATGCCGAAAGCGGCGATAACTTGAAGACCTCTTGAGGAACAAGTACACTCTAATACCATATTTATACTATCCAACTACTTACCAATTCCTGTCTGTCCCTCTGAGTCAATCTCAAGAGGTGGCAGATCAACTGATCCTCGACACCGATTGATTGTTTCCCACGGACCCCCCCCCCCCCCCTTCCTAAACGAGATGTACCTCCGTGAAGTCCGTTAGCTCCGTCCCTCAGCAACAGCCTTCCTCAGTCTCCGAGCGTCACTTATGCCTACTGGGTGCTCTCCACCCCGGTCTGAACCTATTCATTTCAATTTGGCACTCAACCCCCATGTCTTTTCGCGATTCTGGTCGCGGTTTGTGTTTTTTCCCATCAAATCACAACCAACCGGAGTTATCGACAGTATGTCACGGATCAACTGATTTGCCACCTCTTGGTCAATCTAGAGTCTTCTGACTAATCAATCGAAGGTTACTAATTGCCCAACATCCGACTCGCCGAGCGGCCGAGGCGGCATTGAATCATGTTTCAGAGCTCCGGGCCTCCGTACAATTCAACAAGGCGGAGTTGCGGCTCGGCGTCCACGGTTCAAGCGCGAATAAAAACAAAGGATTTCTCCCCTCGTCACATTCCACTTCTCCATGTCCAAGAAAACTATCGCAGCAATTCTCTTGTTCTTCCTTTGTGCGGCGGACACCACAATCATCCCGCTGCAGACTCGGAGGAGCACCTCGCTGACCACGCCCAACGGGGTCTTTGACCTCGATCAAGCAGTCGTCCATAGCGTAGCCACACGGAACAAGCACCGTCGGAATTTACTCAACTGGCGGAAAAACACGGGTTTGGGTGGGCCGCTCAGTCAGGTCAGTTCTTCGTTTTCGAGTTTCGAGAATTGAACCGACCAATACAACGCAGAGCTCCAAGATAACAGCCCCGGCTCTCATCCCCGGAAAAATACTCGAAAGGCGTCAAATTGAGCCCCTCAGCGATGTAGCCAACAATTCTCTCTGGCCGGGGATAATCAGCGTCGGGACGCCTGCGCAACAATTCGTGGTTGATTTTGACAGCAAGTAGCCCAAGTTTCTTCCTTCCAATGCGGCTCACATGTACTTATTTTCCAGCGGGTTCTTCGGATCTTTGGGTCGTATCAAGCGACTGCCAGAGCGACATTTGCAGCGTTCCTGGTAGGTCAAGGTACAACGTCCTAGCTTCGTCGACGGCGGAGAAGCAGGACAACCAAACCTTCTCGATCAACTACGGTGCTCCGAGCGCCAGCAGCAGTCAGCGGGCCCGTATACAAGGTCAGCAATCATCAGTGTGTCCCTTCTGCACTTACCCACTCACTCACTCACTTCCGGTAGGACACCGTGTGCGTAGCGGGCGTGACAGTGACAGGGCAGTCCTTCGGTGCAGCAACCACCCTCTCCGTGGACTTCTCCGATATCCCACTCGACGGAATACTAGGCCTCGCGTTCCCCGCGTTCAACAGCTTCAACGAAACACCAGTCTTCAACCTCGCTTACGAACAACACAAAGTCAAGGCGAACCAATTCGGATTGTTCCTCGCTGGTAATGGGTCCGAGCTGTTCCTCGGAGGAGTGGATAGCAGCAAGTTTAAAGGCGAGGTGGAGTTTCACGATGTCTTTTAATGCGGGGAGTTTGGGATTCTGGGCGCTCAATAACACCGGGGCGAAGGTGGCGGGCGAAGAGGTGGTGTCGGACATTGTGGCGGTTGTTGATTCGGGTACGAATGTGGTGTATGGGCCACCCGCGGATGTGGCCACACTACACGAAAAAGTCCCTGGCGCAGATTTGTTCATGGTCGAGGAGGGTGAGTGGAGCGAAAGAGTGATTGTTCTGACTGACATTTTGCAGGATCCTCCCTTTACTCTTTCCCCTGCGAATCTGTGCCCTCGATAGCGTTCTCATGGGGTGGAAAGGATTGGGCGATACCCACAACGACGATGAGCCAGGGTCTGACAGAAGAAGGGTCTTCACAGTGTATCGGAGCAGTGGTGGGGCTGGACACTGGACTCGGCGACAACGTCTGGGTCCTCGGAGATCCCTGGATGCGCGGTCTCTACAGTGTGTTCGACTTTGACAAAGAAGCGATGGGATTCGCTACGCTCAAATAATCTACTTCTAGAGGATGTGTTATCAGAGCCGACGAGCCTAGATGAAGTGCGACTTGCCTTTGAGATGGGAGGTAAGGCATCGAACGCGCGCCGAAGATGCAGCAACGAGCCTTGATACTTGGGATGTGTCGGCTTGGTGCTTTCCTTGAATAGGATAGGCGCCAATTCAAGCTCGCGTGTCATCCCCTCCACCGGCGCGGGAATGCGCTCGTTCAAACAAGCCTCCTGTAGCGAGAGGATCTTCTCAAGCCGCGTGACGAGAGTCCCGTCTTCAAGACGGTCGAGCATCATGATACCCATACCTGATCAAATGTAAATCAACCGCAAGTCAATGACCGATTAGGATAACAGACCTCTGTAGGGAGAGCGGAAGTTTTTACTCTCGAGGTCGACAAAACCAGTCTGGATACGACCCAGGGTGATCGCATTCGCATAAGATGCGAACACGGCCACACGGATGGTGTGCATGTGGAATTCAACCAGAAAGGGTTGTCCCAAAGCGTAGAGCGTTAAACAACCCGAACTCAGCTGCTTCCGGAGTTCCTTGGCCATGGAATCGGCCACTATGGGATAACCGTCTGCGCGCAGAATGTTTGGGACGGGACCAAAATGTTGTTGGCCTGTGAGGATCCAGATGGGGACGGACCAAGGGAGGTTACCCGCGTGTGGGATGAGAAGGTCCGATCCGGCGGTAAAGGCGGACTGGGGAGAGGTGTCGGGTTTATAGTCGGGAGTGAGGCGGAAACGCATGGACCCTGCTAAGGACGACGTTTCTGAAGGTGAATGATAGTAGAGGAAGCCGCTACAAGGAATGGGGGGCGGCGTAGTGGCCCAGCCGATCGAGGCTCCTACGTGTTGGTCACTGATTGATTGCAAGGCCGTTCTGGGACGTGGTCGGACGTGGAAGCGGTGGAATGGATCGGGGAGCTCTTGGAGAAAGTCGGAGGGCCGAAGAAGTTCGGGCCTAAAGGTCGACGGCGGCTTCCAAGAAGGTTCTTTGCGTTTTTGGGCGGCCCGAGCTTGTTTGTATCTTTCCACCGATTCTGCAAAACTAGATTCGTTTCTTCTGCGGCAACTGGTTCGAAAACCACGAAGCAGAATGGATTTGCTCATCTATACCAAACATGAGTATGAGTTGAAATACGGGGAACGAGACTGACCGCCGAGAGCGCGACTCGTTGACAGGCAGATGGTGGCAGCATCCAAGAGGAACTAACGGCACGTGACAGCGATTGCCCTTGTTTCCGACTTTCATCGTGACCACTTCTGACCAGCTAAGACTTGTGGTGACTCGAGCTTACTTGAAATCAAAATTTGGTCAAAAAACATCTCTACGTCCTTCTGAGTCGTGGCTATCCAGTGAGAAAGGAAGATCTAAGACGACGGTTTGACCTATTCTGGCGTGCCATGGGGATGCCCTACGCTCTGGTAATAGCATATATGGTAGGATGTTTTCAGTGCACATTGCAGCTGGACCGTTGCTGGGCCGGATACCTGCTGACAGCTGTTCACTTTCATGGAGACCAGCAGACTCTCAAGCTGGGAGTACGATAAACAGCCGCACTGAACTTTGAACATTGAGGCCGTCCAATCGAACTCTCACAGTCATTCATTACGTCTGTATAGGCTTACGCCTGCCTTCCGAGGTTCGCCGGGCGGCGTGCGTGTCCTTCCCTGCTGCCAGCGGCGCCTCTCAATCCCAACACCAAACAGCCAAGCCCGCCGCCCATCCTGTGCATGTGCACTTATGGCATTGCCTTGAATCTCACCGTCATTTCCGGCCCTGCACGCTCTTTAACGCCGGGATGGGCGACCTTCGATTGGGCTTGGGAGGAGTCGAAGCCGATGGTACACACTCTAGATGATCCAGACTCGAGATAGATGGAGCGCGATTGTCGAGTCTGGACAGATCCCGGTGCGCCCGCAACGGAAGTGCGGATTTGCTGCCAAGAAACGTGGGTTTCACAGTGTACTCGACATTTATTCGAGTCGTCCACCAACTCTCCGGTGCTTCTTCCTCCGTTTTCAACTGCGGCAAGCCCACCTCATCTTCACATTAATGATTCATCTGCCAGATTCCCCCAACTCTGTATTGTGTACCTGAATGGCTTCGCTGGTTTCTGGGCCTCCGACTCGAGCTTCCCGATTTTCTGTGGAGCCCTGGTTTACCCGTTCCGGTGGCGTTGCGCTCTTACAGTCCGTTCTAACGCTCGCTTCTAACTAGGGCAGAAGATAATTAGCTGGTCTCCACAACTATCCCTCCGAGGCGTTATATCAGCGCAAAAGGAGCCTCAGGCTGTCCGTCCATCCGCACCTCGATGGGGAATTGCCTTTCCTTGATTGCGGTCTACGCGTTGCCTTGCCACCCTCGGCGTCTATGTTGTTTGCTGTCGTGCAGTTTCCGTATGTTCAAGGCCAACGTGCTGCCTCGTGTTCTGTGCGCGGACTGGAACACGCGCCGTGCACGCGGGATAAACTGCCGCCCACAAGCGGCAGCCAGCGGCGAGAGCCGAATAAGCTCGCGGAGAAGAAGGAGCCGCGGTCGGCCGCAGCAAGAGAAGCGAGCAAGTAGCGTGTTGTATGCTCCTGTTTGGCCTATTCGTGGGCGCTGTGCTGATGGCATCGGATCCTGATCGGTCAGGTCCCTTCCTTGTCTCCTTCCTTCAAGGCCCGACTCCTTAAAGAGCGCTCTCAGGCTCCCCCTCCTTTCCTTTGTGTTACCAGCCGCCCGCCCACACCACTCCTTACATACGCGATGCTCTTCCAACTCCCCGCGTCCGCCCTCCTCCTCTCCCTCCTCGTCCTCGTCGACGCCTCTTCCCATGGCCATGGTGCTCACGTCGCCAACCTGCGTCGTCGCCAACTGAACCCCCGCGGGCCTCAGCCTGTCGCAGAGGTTCCCAGGGCTTCCCTCGGTCGCAGGAGCTGCAAGAAGCCTCCTCCGGCTGTCGCCAGCTCCTCGTCATCCCCGTCATCCTCGTCATCCGCAACACCTACCAAGTCCCCTGTCGCCAACGCCGCTCCCGCTCCTTCGAGCTCGTCGAAGAAGGCGACGGAGACAACCACGACGGCTGCCTCGCCCCCCAAGCAAACGACGACGGCTGCTTCGCCCCCCAAGGATGCCACCCCGACCACTGGAGTGGCTGCGGGCGACTTCAAGCCCGTCAAACCCGCTGATTGGCCTAGCCAGACCCAGTCAGGGCCGCAACCAACCTCCACCGTCGCTTCTGCCTCCGACCCTTACCTCGAGAAACTTTCGGAAGCCATCGACAATTCTGGAAACGATTTTTTCACCGAGGTGCACACCGGGGACATGACCTACTAGTGAGTTTTTTATCCGGCGTTTTTTCTCCTCTCCCCGACGGCGTTTTCTCGCCGTCTGCATCGCCTTGTATCATTTGATCTGATTTGTCTTCTTTTTTTCAGTGGTCAAGGTCTCGGTGCATGTGGTGACGTCTACGATGACAACTCGTTCACTGCCGCTGTCTCTATGCTCATGTTCGACAACTGGCCGGGCGCGTCCGCCGAGCAGAATCGGTGTGTGAAATCGTCCGCCGCTACTTTACGTTAGCTTACCACCAGTAGTAACCCCATCTGCGGGCCTTTCGTACCCGGTCGTCAAGCACTCAACTCTGCTGGCCTCATGGTGTCTGCCGTCAAGTCTACCATTGGCGGATATGCCATGATTGGTGGTGACGGTCTCATCAACTGCGTCGGCACCGCTGCTGTCCAATGCCACATTCCCATGACTGCAACTGTCACGCACGGTGACAAGAGCATTCAAGTCCGGATCGTTGACCGTTGTGTGGGATGTGCAAAGGACGACATTGATCTTACGGTGCGTGTTTTGAGAATCCGCAGCATATCAGCTATTTATGTGATGTCATTATAGCCCACCGCCTTTGCCGCACTGGCTGACATGTCCCTTGGACGCACGAGCGTCAAGTGGCAGTTCAATAAGTGGTAAATCGACCGCCTGGTTCGTACGGGAGCACGCTGCTTGCAGCCTGGGTTCCCGTCCGACCGCTGGCACGGCCTTTTTTTATTCATAGATTTGCCGCGTTATTGGCTGCATCCGTTCGTGGTTCCTACTTATACTTGTATCAGACTGGGTGGAGGATGGGGGGTCTTTGCTTACCTGCTAGACTCGTGCCAGCCCTCTTCTTGTTTGTCCTCCCAGCTAGATGCGTCGTGCACTTTGCCGGCAGGGTGCCTTTGCGCGTTCTGATCCATTTTCATCTTACATACGCGGTACATATGTGTTGTCGCTGCATGTTTTTAGTTATAAATGTTAAATAAATCGATGTGTTGTTGTGCATGAATGCGGGAGCAGGGGTGTGGAGATTAAATTCGAGGATATATCCTTATGACGCGCACGTTTGAATCGTGAGGCATTTCACCGTTGTATGTGTATTTCAAGTCTGTAGATCTGACTGGAGGCGTGGCGTGGCGGGCGGCTTGATGGGACGCGGAACTTGCTCCTGACTTTTACATCCATCTTGGCTGGCACCTTGCAATCGCCGCTCTGTAGCACTCCCTCGCACTCGCACTCCATCTCTCAACTTGAAGCGCGGATGTCGGCGACTCAAATTCTTTGGCAACGGCAGCACGCAACAACAACGCCGAAATCGAATTCTTATCATCGCCCAGTGTCGTTGCTGAAAGAAATCTGAAAGGGTTTGCGGGATGTCTAGATCTTCCCACTCAATGTCTCCTGTCTTGGTAACCTGTAGGCGTATGCATCTTATCCTGTGGGGCGCCTATAGTGGCCCTGCACTCGAGTAAATGGAGAGTGGACTCTCGAGAGGCGGCCACTCAGAAGCAGACCGAATTCTTGGTAATCGTTCCCTCCGCCTTCTTGGCCTCAAGCTCAAGTTATGGGCTGAGCTCGTGAATTTCCGGCCCCGCGATACCGCCCGAGGACTCCGAGTCATCGTTGCACTATTTAATGGGCCTATCAGCCCGTCAAGTATACGGGCAGATCGCATGGTCTGACACGCTTGCCCTTCTTCCTCTCTTCTTTCTCTCCGTACCAACCGACCCTTTCTTTCATCCTCCTGTCGCTCACTCCTTCGGCGCAGCTGCGGCGATATCCTGGCGCCTCTTAATCACAACAGCCACAAGTAGCCACAAGGCTGCCGACCTGCTTGCTAGGATCAGGTCTATGCCTCTTACGCGCCTTCGACTCCACTCAAGGGTCGACTCGAACTCACTCGAGGAGCCAGCCAAATTTTTGAATCATCAGAGCTCCATCTTCTTGGCTGTCTGTAGCAGTCTGCTCGGCTTCTTCCTGCGAAAATGATCTCTGGGACGAATACATACTAATAACTCTATCCATACGGGCGGTATCACATACGGCCGATGCCCCGAGTGCTGCATCGCGACCCCGGCACCAACGAAGAAATCACTGCTCATGAGAAGCGCTCCCAGGTTCCTGTGCATCCATTAACTCCCACAAAAAAATGCAGCCAGGCGCGGTGAAGCTTACATGGACCGGCATTGTTTTCAATTCTACACCATCATTCAGTACGCCGTTGTTCATAAACACTTCCCGAGTGATTGTGATGACCGTTTCGTTGGCAGTCGGCACCGTGCTATGAGCGAAGCGCGGGGATGAGATCATTCCGTGGCTAGAGATATCGATGTCCGTCGCACACATGTCACCGCTCACAATCTTGGCACGGGAGTTTATGATCATGAGAGCCGAGATTGAATATGACTTGGGAAGAATCACAACCCCAGCCGCATAATAAATGTGACTCGGGAATTCCGCGAAGAACAACACCATAGTGAGCAGCCCAATGAAAGCTGCAGAAAATCAGGTGAATTTACATATCGCAGAGAAAGCACATGCCTGTCATTGAACCAGTCTCGATAATCATTCGTGTAAGCTTCACTATGGCTGAATTCGTTCGATGGAACACACTGTCGTGCCTCATCAGCTAGAAGTCGTGTGTCAGTTCAAGTGGGCACACAGAGTGAAGGAACGTTACATAGTATGTCATGCACGCAGCAATGAGAATGTCTGTCAATGCTGTACCTCCCCACCAAATCTGACGGGAGAGAACCATGTATGTAGCAGCAGTAAAATATGCAAGCAAGGATTCTACTTACCCCGTTTGCTACATCGTTGAAACGGTTTTCGACAGAAGCATTATCCGTGACTTGTGATACCAGTCAATTTCAGTGTGCTCCAAAAGTTGAAGCAGATTCAAATTACTCACAGCGAAAAAGAGAGAGTCCGCCAACGATTGCACTGAGGTTGCTGACCAGTGAAATCTATTGAAAGTCAAGAATCGGTACATTGAGGACTTTTGAAATACTTGCAACGACAACAATGCAGGGAATTATCCGGGATTTGTTGGAGAGGATGTAGATACGGTATGCATAAAGTGACTGAGTGGAAAGTCCCACTACAAGGAAGTTTGAGTTTTGGAAGGAAACACACCAGATAGCGGAAATGCTCACCAAACCTGTTACGATCCGATTCCAAAAGACAAGTCCGGAGTAGAAGCCGGAACTCCGGTAGTGACCGGAGTTGGAAGGAGTCGACCGGAGGAGCGATCTAAGAGCACCACAGAGGAGTAGGGTGTCAAAGACGCCTTGCTATGTTGATAGGAAGGGAAGGAGTAGGAACCAGCCAAGACGAGTAGTCAAGAACGTCAATTATCAACTGAGGTTGAATACAGATAAGGAAAGTCTTATATACGAGTAAGTAGAGATATATGTCATTACCACGGATCAGTAATGGAAACGGACTTATGCGGCTATGTGGATATAAGCTGATTAAGTCCGCACGGAATGATCAAGTGGATATCCTGATGAATACCAAGTCCGGGGGAAACGCTCAGATACCTTCATCGCGTGAAAACCCGAGTACCCGGATAGAACCGAGGAGCGCGTGATGCGCTTCGACGTCGGGAGGCATCCCGACGTGACCGGAGTTGAGTACCGGAGTTGAGTACCGGAGTTGAGTACCGGAGTTGAGGTACCGGAGTTGGTGTTGGAACGGGACATAACAGTATCCCCCTCTTAGGCTCTTGCCCTCAAGAGCCCAAGAGAACGGTAGAAATGATTGCCGGTAGCCGAATGAATGGCCGGAACCGAACAAAGAAAGTTTGGCGAAGTTTGTTCCGGATCAATTTCTCTCTTTGACTCATACCACCATGTCGACCCACTCGCGCCACTCCCTGCCCCCTCATCGCGACGACGAAGACAAGGACAAGAAAAACCAAGCCCCGACCCCGGACCCGGAGGACGACGACGAGGTCTCGCCAGAGGCCATTGCGAAGCTGGAGGAGGCGCTGGCCAAGGCGAAGGAAAAGGCAGCGAAGGTGAAGGCAGCGAAGAAGGCCAAGGAGGAGAGGTTGGCGGCTGAGAGAGAGGCGGAGGAACGAAGGAAGGCGGAGTTGGCGATGGAGGTTGAGAGACGCGAGCGCCTCGTGAATGAAGTGGCGCGGAGGCGCGACCTCAATCAAGAACTCTGGGAGGAAGCCGAAGGACTCGCTCTGGAACGACACGCCCCTCGACACCAGCCCCCTAACCCCCGCGACCTCATGACTCAGGGGACTGCTAAAATCCCCCTCCACTTCTTCATCGACCTCGCCTATTATGCCAAGATCGGCCGGGATTACGTCATCCATGAGGACGAAGATCGCCAGCCCTCGACGCCTGGAGAGGACGATTACGCGGGGATCGAGTGGGATGAAGAGGAGGAGAAGGTCGAGGAAGTAGTGGAACCGGAGCCGGAGGTGGGTGTCGTCGATGAAGACGAAGACGACACGAAGCCGTTGTCGCGGAGGAAGGAGCCGAGGAAGGGTAAGGGGAAGGCTTGCGCGAAGACGCCGGAGGAAGTGGATTCCGTCGCTGGAGACGACGAGGGAAACGATGGTGAGTGATTTTCCTTCGTTTCTGATTTTACTCATCTTCTCTTTTAGCTTGTGACAATTGTCGGCGCCTCGGAGCGATCTGCGTCAACTCCGGCGGAGTCAAAGCTTGTGCCTGCGACTTGTGCCGGCAGAAGCGCGTTGCGTGCAGAAGGACGGATGGACCGCCACCACCACCTCCCAAGCGTGGGAAGAAACAAAACGTCACCATTCGGAAACCCCGCACCTCACTATTCGTCCCCTCCACTCTCGTCTCCGTCACGCCCAAACATGGGCGTGCTCAATCGTCCTCAATCTCGGTCTCGCCTCCCCCCGTGCCTGTCAAGAGGCCTCGTCTTGCTCGTCGAGTCGTTGAAGACGACAATGACTTGATGGATTTCGGCGACGAGCCGAAAGATGTCATTCCCGCGCCTCCCGTCGACCCTCGCCCCGTAACTCCGGATCGTGTCTCAGACGATTGGGACAACGAGCATGGGAATTCGATGTACGAGGAAGCCGAGGATGCGGATGCCAGAGAGGCTCGGAGGCAGGCGGAGCAGGACAGACGCCAACGCGTCTTTGAGGAAGAGTTGAAGGCGTGGAAGGCGAGGCAGGGAGGAGAGGAGTCGGTTGGAGATGAAGACGAAGAGGAGTGGGCTGGGATTCCGTTGGATGCCCAGGCGGAGGAGCCTGCGGGGTCCGGAATGGAGTTGGAGGATGGAGATTTTGAGGGTATGGTCGACATGAACGTCGATCCGGAGGAGGATGAGGTGAAGGGACCGGAGGGGGCTAAGGAGCCCTTGTTCTTGCCGGGGGATGACGACGAGAAGTCGGAGGAGGAGTTGATTCCACCGGTGGAGACCGAGGCCGAGATCGCGTTGAGTCCGGATACGGCGAAGAACGGTGACGACGAATTGGCGGAGGATTGACATTGTAGATAGTCGCCGGATTCGTAAAAAAAAACGAACATTTGTATAAGTAGAGGCAAAATGTAAATAGATTTTGATGAACGAACGTTTACCCGGCCGAGGTATTGAACCTGAAGTTTGAAAGGCTCGGCCGGGGTTTGACAATTAGGTTTGTAACGGGCCAGGCTTGTCGGGATATCGGCGATGGAAATCTTCCAACGCCTCACCTGCCTGTATGTCGTCTGCTCCAACCCATGTGAATTGTTCATCCGTGTTCTCGTAGCCCATCCATTCGACCAAGTACCGGAGTTTAATTCGGTACCTCCGGTCGAGCTTGGAGTCAACGATTTGTTTGACCTCGAAATGCTCTTCGCCGTCGACCTCTACCGGAGGTGGTGGAGGGATTTCTCGACCGGGGAAGGGATTCCGGAAGTGGGGTTCGAGTTGAGAAACATGGAAAACTGGGTGAACTTGGGACAGATTTTTTGGAAGTCGCACCTGGAACGAGGCAGCCCTAGGTTTTCCAATAACCTCGTACGGACCGATGTGCGTCTCCGAGAACTTCGGAGTTGGACGCTTGGTCTTGATGTACTTGGTGGAAATGAACACCTCATCGCCGACTTTGATGTCCGGATGTTGAATGCGTTTCCGGTCCGCCGTTTCCTTGTAAGTACTTTGTGCAGACCGGATTTAGTCCCGGAGGAACTCGTGGAGTTCGTTGAGATTGACCACGAAGTCGCGAGCGTATGTGTTGGCGACGTTGAGTTCCGGATGGACGGACAGGAGGGGATCGTAGCCTTTATTCGCGAAGAACGGAGTAATGCCTGTGGAGGCGTTACACAGGGGGGAAGGCAACTTTTCCGCAGTCCGGAAATATAAAATATCCGCAACATTTCCACGTGATTTCCGCAACATTTCCGCATGGCGGAAATGTGTTGATCTCATTACATAATCACAAGGTTCTCTGCCAATTTGGCTGATTTTGATTCTTATCACCCATTTTTGGAGCTTGCGGAAATGTTGCGGAAATAGTGCGGAAATGTTGCGTAAATATAAAATTTCTGGACCACGTAAAAGTGGCCTTCCCCCCTGTGTTAGGAGCGTTGTTCAACGAGAATTCGGCAAGAGGAAGGAGTGTATCCCAATCATCCTGTTGGTAAGAGCAGTAAATGCGGATGTACTGCTCGACCGTCTGGTTCATCCGCTCCGTTTGACCATCAGCTTCCGGATGGTAACCCGAAGTATAATGGATCTTCATGTCGAGGAGTTCGCCCAAAGAACGAAAGAAGGAAGAAATGAATTCGGAACCCCGGTCACAAGTGACGTGTGCCGGAACTCCGTGTTTGGAGAAAACGTGAATGAGGAACATCCGGGCGAGTTTCGGAGAGTCGATGTGAACGTCGCAGGGAATGAGGATAACCTGCTTCGAAGCACGATCAACGATCACAAGAATACAATCGTACTCGCCGGAGGCCGGAAGTTGCTCGATGAAGTCCATGGATATCGAATGCCATGGACGAAGAGGCACTGGGAGGGGTTTCAGGAGACCGTAAGGACGGTGCCTGGGCTTCTTGTTCCTTGCACACGTGACGCAGGACTTGACATAGTCTTTGACGAAGTCGCGACAATTTGACCAAGTGAATTCCTTCCGGATCAGAGCCAGCGTCCTGTTCTGTCCGAAGTGACCAGCAAGAATATGATCATGCTTAAACTGGCAAACACGTACACGGAGCTCCGGTGAAGAACCGGAGCATGAGGGAACATAGATTCGTCCGTCTAAGCGGAGTAAGCCAGCCTCGTCTGTCGTCCAGCGAGGGTTGGTGCCGGTTTTAGCGAGTTCCAGACCCGCAAGGGCGTGAGGATCGTCGGAGAGATGAGTCCGGATGTCGGAGTAGAGCTTCTCGACGTCCAAAACGACCGATGACCGGAGTACGATTTCTTCAAGAAACGTCGCCCGGAGTGACGCGGAGAGGTGTTCGGAGGTGAAAATTGGCCGAAAATTTTGCGGATTGGCCTGAACATAATCCCTATCCCCCTCTTTAGCATAGACGTCCCATCGTCTAGTTAACGCGTCAGGTTTTCCCCCAAGCCGTCCAGGACGGAACCGGATGAGCATATTAAACGCGGAGAGTTTCTCCGACCAGCGAACCTGTCGACGGGTAAGCGTCTTTGTGGTAGCAAAATACTCCAGGTTCTTGTGGTCGGTGACAACATCCACTGTAAGAGGAGCTCCTTCGAGGTATTGGCGCCAATGCTCGAAAGCGTCGAAGATGGCGAGGAGTTCCTTGTCGTGGGTGTCGTAGTTGAGCTCCGCGTTCTGCAGAGTCCGGCTCCGGAATGCGAGGGGATGGATGTCGCCGTCGTCTCCTTGAATTGATAGGATGGAGGCGATAGCGTAGTCTGAAGCGTCCGTTTCGACCGTAAGTTGACGGCCGGGAACCCAGTGATGGAGGACCGGAGCTTCGGTGAAAGCCCTCTTGAGCGTCTCAAACGCGTCTTGGCAGATGGAGGTCCAGTCCCACTTCAAACCCTTACGCGTGAGGCGTGTCAGGGCGACCGTGATACCGGAGTAATTCCAGATGAATCTACGGTAGAAGTTGCAAAAGCCAAGGAAAGACTGAACGTCCTTAACTTTGCGTGGGACCGGCCATTCCATTATCGTCGCAATCTTCTCCTCGGCCATCCGGAATCCATCCGGAGAGAGAATATAGCCGAGGTACTCGCACGTTGTTACACCGAACTCGCATTTGGGGAGTTTGCAGTACAAACCAGAGGCCCGAAGGCGCCGGAGTACTTCCCGTACGTGCGCTGTGTGCTGAGTTTCGTCTCCGGAGTAAACCAGAATGTCATCCAAATAGACAACGACGTAAACGTCAAGCAAGTCCGCGAACAGGCTATTCAGGAAGCGCTGAAAAGCCGCCGGAGCGTTGGATAAACCCTCCGGTACGACTCTGAAGTTGAAAGAGCCGTAGCGAGTCCGAAATGCAGTTTTGGACTCATCGTCCTCAGCAACTCGGAGAAGATGGTAAGCGTGCCGAAGATCAAGTTTGGTATAGATACGCGCCTTTCCCGGAGCATCCAAGAGGTCAGCAATCAACGGAAGAGGATAGCGATCCTTCTTCGTGATGCGGTTGAGGCCTCTATAATCGACACATAGTCGGAGCGAACCATCCTTCTTCTTGGCGAAAAGGATCGGAGCTCCATGATTCGACCGGGACGGGTAGATAAACCCGGAGCGAATATTCTTGTCGATGAACTCGCGGAGTGCAGCGAGCTCGGATTGCGAAAGGGAGTAGACGTGCCCGACCGGAGGGACTTCGCCGTCGATAGTTTCGATCTTGAGATTGTATTCGCGGTGAGGAGGAAGGTTGTACGCTTCCTGCTCTGAAAATACGTCAGCGAAGTCATGGTACTCCGAAGGAATTTTAGACAGGTCCGGATCCTCTAGGGAACCGGACTTGGCTGTAACTTCTTCCTTTGGTTGAGCCTGCATCGTAAACTGCTGGACGTCCTTGTCCTTGAGGATAGAACGGTAAGCTGCAGCAGAGACCAGAGAGATTTTTGGTGGAATAATGAATGGACGAGGCTCGGTGGCCTCGGAATGTTGCTCTGAAGGAGCTGGAGTCGATGGCGACGATGTCGGAGTCGGGACCGGAGTTGGGGTCCCAGAGCCGGAGAAGAGAGACTCGACCGGAGTTGGTGTCGACACTAGATTCCCATTGGATGTGGTCCGGAAAGCAGCTGGTATAGTAAAACTTTTGCAAAGAAACATGTTATGGATCATCCGTAGGCTTTGCAAAAGTTCAGGTTAATTCTTATCTATGGAAGAGACTGCCAGAACTAGTTGACCGGCTGGCACGGCACATCCGGCACACCGGCACAGGCTATATATGCTATTAAAAATTGATTTTCATCCTCCAGCCTTCTCGGAGAATCCCCTATGGGAAGAGAACATTGATGGCTTCTTCCAGATGTGATAACAATCCTGAAAGAGTAACCGGCACATTTGGACCAGCGGCATGCATCAAAAAAAGATGGGGGATCAAAAAAATCAAAGTTGTAGAGCCGCTCGAGAGCTACAGGAGTTGCTAACATTGTTTTACATCAAACTGATTGGCTGGCCCACAAAATGCAAAATACTTTTTCAGAGGCAAGTCTTTGGAAACCAACCCCAGGTTTTGAAAGCTGAGTGTGTCCCAAGGCTTCATACCAAAGGAACCATTATGTTTTCTAACCTCAGAGTGGTATCATCAACTCTGAATTCAAAAAGTGTTTGACATTTCGGATGCTATTCCCGATTGGGCCACTACGCTTTCCTCCCAAAAAGGCAATTTTCAGCTTTTGCACTCCCATTGGATCTGCCTCTGGGATCCTTAACAAACTTTACTGACAACAATTCTTCTTTCAATCCTTCCACATGTTTTGGCAACAAGTGTGTTATCACTTTGTGTATATACCAGTTGTAAGAGTGGAAATGGTCTTTGCATTTTTGCACCTTTGATATCATTTCCATGTAGTTTCATGCTTTTGTGATCTGTGAGCTTAGCATGTTCATGTACCACTTAGGATGCTAGATCTCAAATATCAGTCCAGATCTGAGCCATGGGAGAGTGTTATAAGTGAATGAGATAAAAGGTAGATTTAGGTGCAGCTATTGATATTGGCAGTTGATAGCCTGATCCTTAGCACCCCAAGACTTCAATGAGTATTATCAATGACTTTTGAAGTCCCTTACCATAAGGTGCACAATAGGCCAGGTGAAAGTGGGAAAAGTCATCAAATCCCATTTTCACTGTATTGCTCATGCTCTTGATTTTTCCTCTGTGGTTGAAGTACATGGGACAAGTACCCTAGAGTATAGGAGGCCAGCACAACCAAGATCAGCTGAATACCTGCACAGAAAGTAAAGTTATATGCATAGAGATTTTGTGATCATTTTGGATCATTCTGTTGATAGAAGACAAAGGGAGTGGAATCTGGGATATTTGAAGTCACCAATGAGGAAAGGGAGCTCAGGGGGTCCAGAAAGTGTCCTTGATCATGAAGGTTGGTGGAGAATCCATGGAGTTCTGTTCAAGAGCTCTACTGGACATTTGACCGAATTCTTACCCTACAATCCTGCTAGACCCAAACACAACCAGTGGAATCTTGCAAATGCTCTTGCAAATATGGATGGGTGGAGCAATTCTAAGATGTTCCATCTAGTTTTTAGACTCCCAATACATGTACATGGCCCTGTAGGTGCACAACAAGGGGGATCAGCTCAAAATGATCACACTCATAACTCAGGTTTCTCCTCATGTTCTGGCCAGTTTCTTTGCTCTAATGGGGTCTACTGGCAAGGGAAATGTTCACTGTGGTGTTGGAACCAATGCATTAGCCACAGGTATTGAGAACTGGTGCACACTTACATTTGAAGAATTGAGTTGAAATCTCTCTGGAATCAAGGGCCTTGGTTGAACCTTCTTCAGATTAGAGTTAATATGATCCAGGATCAGACTTACAGGCTACAGATCACACATCTGGGCACCAGAATCATTCAGCACCAGGAAATCAGTGTTTTCAATCATACAGCAATTGTGCCTCTCAGTGAGTGTAAATGGGGGTTGTAAATACATGGAGTGCATGGGAGGGAGTGCTGCAATAGTTCCATGAAGATTCAAAAGAATTGAGGGAATGTTGCTAAAGGTATAAAGGCAACAAAAATGGGATGGGGGTACTGGGATTTGAACTTGCAACCTTGGCAAAAACACGTAATAAGGGGAGAATTATTAACCAATAGACTAGACAACCAATACCTTGAAGCAGTGGGGAGTCCTCTCAGCTACCAGGTACACCTCCTTTGCTAACCCACCAGACCTACCATGCCGCTGTGCCCTAAAACATCACCATCAAAACACCCTGAGCAATAGGCCATACATTTTGAACAATGTAATACAGGCATTTCATTTTTCTGAAGCCGGGGTTTGGAAAGTATTTTGCATTTTGTGAGCCAGCAGGGCATTTTGAGCCAGTATTGTATAGGGTGATTCTGTAGCTGCAAATCAGCTCTACAACTTTGATTTTTTGATCCCCGATCATTTCTGATCCATGCCGAGCATGTGTAGTCAATTGATGCAGTGGTATCAGTCATCTCCGGAGCCATTGATGGCAATTTAAGATATTAATATCAATTACCCATTAAATAGAGCTTAACCGAGAGTTAATCTGGTTGTTCAGTATACCCGATACTGCCCCAGGATGCCGCCCTGATCCCTGTGATGGATACGGTCAGAGATAAGAGATTCAGTGCCTTTTGGGTATAGATAATATTTAACGTGTTCTTTTGCAATACCTACGGATGATTAGTAACGTGTTTTTTGCAAAAGTTTTACTGTATCTAGTGCGGAAAGCGATACTAGCATTCTTCCAGTCAATCAACGGATTGTAGCGGTGAAGCCAGTTGTATCCGAGGACCATGTCGCAGGGAGGATCAAGACGGGTGACATAGAATTCCATTAAATGGACGTCGCCGGAAGGAAACCGGATGAGCAGCCGGATCTGACGGTTAATGATCGAGGACGAGCCATCCAAATACCGCACCTTGACCGGAGGTACAGAATAAGGGAGATAACCCTTTTCGTCACAGAACCTGTCTGAGACAAAACAATGCGATGAACCGGAGTCCACGAGCGCATTAATGTGGGAGTTGAATCCCTCGGCAAGTTGCCTCGATACATCGGACGAGCCTAGGGTTACGCCTAGTTCACGCTCGTCCAGAGATACATAGTCCGCGCGCAGTAGAGATAGAAAAAGTAAAACGTAAAGGGCATTAGATGAAAGAGAGGAAGCGTTGAGTCGTACCTCGGGAAGATCCCCGCCGTCAACGCAGTCCGGACTGGGGATTGAGGAGTCCGGACTGCGGCCTAATTTTTTGGCGCGGCCGGGGTTGTCGACGCAGGGGCTGCGGGAGCGGGAGTTGTAGCAGCAGGGGCCGGAGTGGTCTGAGACCCACGGCCAGCGACCGGAGTAGTCCGCTTGGGACAATCGGACGTCTGATGACCTGCCTCTCCACAGTACATGCAGAGATTGTTTGCCTTGCGGCGATCCCGTTCCTCCTGCTTCAGCTTACCACCCTGGGTGAGATTCTTCTCATAGGGCTTGGCCTTCTTCGGGGGTGGATTCTTGTTGGGAGCCGGATTGGTCTGGGCAGCGTTGTTGTTACCGGAGGGAGTTTTTGAATCCTTCCTAGGATTTCCCTTGCGGTTTTGCTGACCAGACGAATTACCGGAGTTACTGGAGTTGCCAGAACCGGAGTTGCCAGACGAGTTACCGGAGTTGGAGTTCTTGGCGTTGTTGCCGGATTTCGGATTGTCGTTACCGGAACCGGAGCCAGAACCTCCACCACCGCCCATCCGCTTCTTCCTCTCCCGCTCTCTCTGCCTCTCCTTCTCGAACTTCCAGTAGATGAAATCCAAACGAGTAGCCTCAGTGCGGAGTCCAATATACGTGTCGGGGTAGCGCACAGTCTTGAGGTCGTCTTTAAGACGAAGAGCCAGCGCATGATAGTACATGAACTTGAGGTTCTCATCCGACCAAGGGAGGTAAGGCCGAAGAGTGTCGAATTTGAGATGGAAGTCGATAATGGTCTCGTTGTTGGCCATGTGGAGATCGAGGACCTCTTCCTGGGCGTCTCCGACCAGATCGACCGGACCGAAGCAGTTGAAGAGTTCCTGCGAGAAAGCAGCCCAATTGTCGTCCCATTCCGGAGGTGTCTGGGACTCGATCACCGGAGTGAAGTGCAAGAGCGCGCGACCTTTGAGGTATGAGATCACGAAGATAATCTTGCTCGAGTCCGTGACGAAGTCCTGTGGTTGTTCTCCAAAACGAAGAGAACACTGCGTGTAGAATATACGCAGCTTTGAAGGATCTTCTCCATCGAATGGGTCCGGATTCCGAAGGTTTGACCGTCCCGACCTCTGAGCAGGTGGGTTTCTGAATTGCGTAGCGGCATCCCTAAACGCCTGGGCGGTCTCATACATCATGTAAGCCATGTACGGATCAGTGCGAGGCGCAGGTTGGGGAGGACCGCCAGGAGGAAAAAATCCCCTGGGAAATCCCCCAGGAGGCCCGCCTCCGCCCCCTCCTCCACCGGGGTTTCCACCACCTGGATATCCTCCAGGGGGTCCACCACCGGGATTGCCTCCTCCACCACCACCGCCATATGGAGGGCCCGGAGGCCCACCACCTGGAAATCCACCTCCGGGGGGCCCTGGAGGGCCGCCACCAGGAGGGCCACCTCCTCCATATCCACCTGGTGGTCCCGGAGGACCGCCCTGGTGAACGGAGGAACTATGGCTGAGCGGATCTGTTTCGTCATCCGAATCACCGGGACGAGTTTGAGTACCTGCTGGAGCTGGCTCCGGACACATTCCTACGCCGGAGGCGCGATAAGCACCGAAATGAACTTGCGCGGGATGGCGTCCATACTCCCGGTTGGACATTCCATCGTCTGAGCGGAGTACCTGAATGGACTCCCAAGGGTGTAAGGCTTCAAAGCGTTGAAGCCCAGCAAGATAGCGTTCGTCGGTGGTATAGTTGCGCCGGTTGTTAAACCAGTCATCGAAGCGAGAGTTCTCCGGAATAGTGCCCATAGGTTCGAAGTTAGGACGGGGTAGAACTAGAGGAATTCCATCGTCAGATTCATCATCGTGAAGGCGTGACTCAGCCAATTGTCGAGACAAATCCGCGATATGCTCTTCCGCGCGCACTTCCCGGATTGAAGCCGAAGTCGGTTCGCGGTTTTGGAACCGGGGAACGGACGGTGAAATCGGAAAATTCATGGGGATGGTATAGCGCTGTGCGGTGGATTGGTTTTGAGCCGGAGTGTTCCGGGCCAAACCACCGGCGGAACGAGACGGGGAATTAGGCAAAGGAGATAAGTTTGGGTCCCAATTTGAACCGGGAGACGGAACGAACCGATCTCGGTAAGGACCATACGGCCGAATCGAGAACTGACCCGTCGCAGCAGGGGGGTTTGTAGGATCGGTGGAACCGGGTTTTGTATCGAAGGACGAACGATCAACGGAATATGAGCGAATATAGTAGACTGGCGTCTACGTCTATTGTCAATGGCCGCGGAGTCCTCAGATAGCCGGTTGTCTTGAATGCGTATGTGTTGATCCGTGTTGGGAGGTTGGTTGGGTTGATTAGGGGGTAGGTTAGACATAGCGAAGACGTGCGGAGTTGATAATACTGTTACGATCCGATTCCAAAAGACAAGTCCGGAGTAGAAGCCGGAACTCCGGTAGTGACCAGAGTTGGAAGGAGTCGACCGGAGGAGCGATCTAAGAGCACCACAGAGGAGTAGGGTGTCAAAGACACCTTGCTATGTTGATAGGAAGGGAAGGAGTAGGAACCAGCCAAGACGAGTAGTCAAGAACGTCAATTATCAACTGAGGTTGAATACAGATAAGGAAAGTCTTATATACGAGTAAGTAGAGATATATGTCATTACCACGGATCAGTAATGGAAACGGACTTATGCGGCTATGTGGATATAAGCTGATTAAGTCCGCACAGAATGTGTTACGTCCCGTTCCATTCTCACCAACTCCGGACCAATTTTGACCCAACTCCGGTTCCGGCTCCAACACTCCCGGATCAATCTTGACCGGACTCCGGTCCTCGTTCGGACTTTTGCCCTTCTTCAATTTCATTCCATCCTTCACCCACTCGACCTTACTCCGGTGTAGATATTCACTCCGGTACCTCCGGTTTCTCCGGGGTATCCACCTCCACTCCGGGGTCCGAGTTTTTTACCTTGTCACTTTCTCCATATTCATCTGAGTATACATCAGTGGGCATTTAGTATATAAACCTCTGTACAACCGCCATGTAACTCAGTTGGAATATTAACGTTCCTGGTCTATTCGACCTTGGCTGCTCCGAGCCCTCCTCTCCTCCTTTTTCGTCTCGTCCGGATTGCTTCCCTTGGAAGTAGCGTAGGGAACCCGGTCACCCTGGGTCTTTGTGGTGTCATCGGTTGGACTCCATCTCCCTCCTCCGACTTTTCGTCTCACTCCGGAGTCCTTCATCCCGGAGTTCCGGTCATTCTTACTCCGGTCGTCTTTATCCGGGATTCCAGTCAGCCTCGGATCCGGCACCTAACAGAATGATCAAGTGGATATCCTGATGAATACCAAGTCTGGGGGAAACACTCAGATACCTTCATCGCGTGAAAACCCGAGTACCCGGTTAGAACCGAGGAGCGCGTGATGCGCTTCGACGTCGGGAGGCATCCCGACGTGACCGGAGTTGAGTACCGGAGTTGAGGTACCGGAGTTGGTGTTGGAACGGGACATAACAAAACCCACCAATAACGGGTGCCAAGGGCCAACCAGCGCGGACCTTTGTTGCACCGATGATATCAGCAAATCCAGACCCAAACATAATGAACGCTTGGTAGACCACGAGACCGGTCAAAAACAACCCCAAAACATAGGTTGCATACACGAAGGTCTTGTTTATCCACCGGTCATTTGGAAAGGCCAAATAATAGAAGTCTAGGTGTTTGAACATGTCAGTCAGATGAAGCTAATGTAGACAAAATTCACTGACATGTCTGGACGCTTAGGATACCGCAGAGAGCAACATCCAGCAGATAGGTCATAATCTATTGGAAATTTTCAATGTTTTTGCGCTGCGAGATGCAGTTTGAACAACAGCTCACCAGTGTTTCAGCCCTGGGCCACACGAGATTCAACTTGAAGCTAGACAGAGATTGGAGATATACTGACATCTGGAGAACAGCCGTTGGGACTGCAGGAGGTAGAGCATTGACAGGTACAGCGGGCATCGTGGCGAGGAATTCGAAGTCGGAGAGCGCTGTCCCGGTGCAGGGTTGTAACAGCACGGGCGGAGTATAACAGCAGGGCTAATTCAACAGGCGGCCAGCAGATTTTGACATCCTATATGCATTATCGGTCAGCTCGGCCGAGTTCGGCCCTCATAGATCACTACAAAAATGAATCAATGAAGGGCGCTCAAGGACGAATATATTAGTACGGGGATAAGGAGACGGCGCGAAGATTGAGTTGAGTTCATTCCCCGCACCTCAATGATTGGGTAGCCACAAAGATACAGCCATGGAACGAAAGCAACTGGAAGAATCAGATGTGTTCCATGTTGTCATGAAATGACCCCAGGCAACAACCCGACGGGTTGTAACCCGATCAACCATCAAACCATCAATACCCTAATCAGTGATCATCATTGATCGGGCGGGTCTTGTCTCAACCCCTGCTTGGTACTCCACTCTCCCCTGCATTTAAACCCCTACCGGTCTCGATCGCCCCTGCTCCTACCCCCTACCTCCTCGTACCTAATTCGATCATGTAGTATATATACCCGTCTACAGTCTCAGTACTGTAGACGAATCTAGTCTATTCTCCCTACGGCTTGCTCTACCTCTTGAGTCTCGTCTGCTGCTCTTCGCTCGGTCGCCTCGTTCGTTGCCGACTAGAACCCGACTTAGCCCTAGGTGCTGACAAAAGATTTGTCTCCCCTTTACTCGAACACTCGACCGAACAAAACGATGGACCCTACTGCACTGGGTATACCGAACCGAGATGTGTTCCAGTCGACGGACGCCATCCACTATCAAGGATTGGATCAAACGGCACGCGAAGCCCACATATTCGATCGCGCGGAAGCGCTGAGCGCCGCAACTCGCGGGCTATTGACGGAAATCTGGGGACCAGACGGGAACCCGGAGGCGGGGTTGCAAGCCGGAGTCTTGCACCTACAGAACGATCTCCAGGATGCATTCCAACGCATCTCGATGATGGAGGACCATATTGCGAAGACCAACAGCGTCATGTTGGATATACTGAAGAACCAGTTGGACGCGAAACAGGGGGGTGGCGATAAATCCCGCAGAGCGCGGGTTGCTGCCCCCGCCGACTTTTCCGGGGCTGCCGAGACCGTGGACGGGTTCTTGGCGGGTTGCTACCTTAACTTCCAGGACAACCCCGTATACGAAAAGGACTCCGCCAAGATCAATTTCACCCTGTCTTACATGAAAGGGGGGTCTGCGGCGATCTGGGCCGAAAACGTAGTAAAGGCCATGCGCAACGGCAGCGGCACTGGCGCCTATACCACCTACGCGGCGTTCGAGGCCGACATTATCTCCAGCTTCAAAGGAGGAGCCCAGGTGGAGGAAGCCCAAGCCAAGATGGAACACCTTCGACAGGCGAATGGTACGGCCACGAGCTACTTCACCATTCTCGACTCGTATAACAGAACGGCGGGATACGACGATACTACGCTTATCCGCCTCCTCAAGACAGGTCTCAGCCAAGAGGTGGTGGAATCGATTTACGAAGGAGTTAACGGAGAACTCCCCAAGACCTACGCAGGGTGGAAAGAAGAAGCCATCAAACGTGATGGGCTCAAGAGACAGTTCCGCGTCCTGAAGAATACTCTCCTGACAGGAGATAAGGCGGGATTCGGGAAAGCGGGGAACCCCAACTCGGGGTCGTACGGAGGCGGGGGACGGAACCCGATGCAGAACCCGAAACGACTTGAAGGGTTCAATCGTACGGAAGGGTTCAACCGATTCGGCACCCAGCGCACGAACACGAACACGAACGCTTCAGGAAGCAGTACCAGCAACCCCACCATACGTACCAGCATCGCTACAACCGCGAGCAACGTCCCGGCCCCCATGGACATCGATCGCACGAATACGGGCCGTCGTCAACCTAGCAACGAAGTTCACTGCTATGGCTGCGGGCTCAAAGGGCACATCCGCCGTAACTGCCCAACCCATGCGCACGTTACCACGCAGTTCCGTGCCATGGTGGAAGAACCCGACACCAAGGAGAACTCGGACGAAGAGTCCCCAGAGGATTTTTCCAACGACCGGGATTGAAAGCCACGTCCTCCCGGTCTCCCTCGATACCCCATGTACACAAGTCGTTCACTAATCAATTTCATACTCTATTGAACGATAAAGATTCTCAAATCGTGGCAAACGAACAAGAAAACGACACTCCTGCCCCCGAGTGGAGGAGTAAGAAGCCGATACCCCAAAAGAAGGTTACAGTCGTACCTCCTACACCAAAGGCGTCGTGGAAGGGGCTACCACCCAACAGTGCCGAGCGACTGCTGGACCGAATGTACGCCCAGCGCCCGCACGCAGTAGAGATGCTGCAGAATTGGACGTACAAAACCCGACGCACCGAAATTACCGAAGGATACGTGGAGGAGCTACTGGGTCTCTATCGACCCGACGCTCTTACAGCCATCGAAGAACTGCAAAATCCGCCTTCCTTCATTCGCGCTATGGGTGGGGTGTCAGTGATGGTCCCTATGGTGGTGCAGGACTTGGCTAGCCTCCGTGGGTATACGGTGGTGGGGCTTTTGGACACTGGGGCTACCGCGGAAGGATTCATGAACCAGTCGTTCGCCGAGAGGCATGGGCTCGACGTGGAGGATCTTCCGATGCCGGTACCTGTCTACAACGCGGATAACACCCCCAACGCGGGGGGCAAGATTCGACAAGTGGTCAGAATGCGCACTACGGTGGAGGATCATGAGGAAGTAATGACCTTCGCCCTGACCAATACCGGGAAGACGGATGTCATTCTGGGGTACAAGTGGTTGAAACGACACAATCCCGAGATTGACTGGAGTAACGGAAAGTTGTCTTTTACTCGCTGCCCGCCTGCGTGCCGCACCGAACGCCTCTGGAAGCAATGGGAGGCCGAAGACGAAGATGGGTTGGAACCCGACAATCGGGTATTCGTCACCCGAATTTACGAGGAAGAGGACGCCCAACACGCGGAGCATATCCGAGCTATGGGTTCGGTTGCGACAAAACTAGCAGCGGCAGCCCATAACGCGAAGGGCGACCAGGCAATGGAGGATATTGTCCCGGCCCATTACCTCGATGAGTTTCGCAGTGTCTTCGACAAAAAGGATTTCGACAAACTACCGGAACGGAAGTGTTGGGACCACGCTATCGAACTGAAGGACGGGGCGGAACCCGCCCGGGGTCGGGTTATTCCCCTGTCAATCCCAGAACAGAAGGAGTTGGACGAGTTCATTGCGGAACACTTGAAGACTGGGCGGATACGCCCCTCGAAGTCTCCGTTTGCGTCTCCTTTCTTTTTCGTGAAGAAGAAAGACGGGAAACTTCGACCAGTACAAGATTACCGAAGGTTGAACGCGATTACGATCAAGAACCGGTACCCGATTCCCCTGATCTCCGAAATAATGCACAACCTCCGGAACGCGACGTGGTTCACCAAGTTGGACGTACGATGGGGTTATAACAACATTCGGATAAAGGAAGGAGACGAGGAGAAGGCGGCATTCATCACCAATCGAGGGCTGTTTGAACCCTTGGTGATGTTCTTCGGGTTGACAAACTCGCCGGCGACCTTCCAGTGCATGATGAACGACATCTTTGCCCGACAGATCGCCGAGGGTCGGGTTATTGTCTACTTGGACGACATTTTGATTTATTCCTCCAACAAGGAGGAGCACCAGAGGACAGTGCGCGAGGTGCTGCAGATCCTACAGGAGAATGACTTGTACTTGAAACCCGAAAAGTGCGAGTTTGAGAAGCGGGAGGTCGAATACCTTGGGGTGATTATCGGGGATGGAAAGATTCGGATGGATCCCGTGAAAGTTGCGGGAGTACGCGAGTGGGCAGAACCCAAAACGGTCAAAGAGGTTCAGAGCTTCCTTGGGTTCCTCAACTTCTACCGTCGGTTTATTGCCGGGTTCGGGATCCACTCCAAACCCCTAACACGGCTGACGAGGAAAGATTACCGGTGGCGATGGGGAGGTGAAGAAAGGAGAGCGTTTGAAACGCTGAAGGACTTGGTCACCGCCGAACCGGTGCTGCATTTTTCGACTGACCATGGCGAATGGCGGATGGAAGCCGACTCTTCGGATTTCGCGACCGGGGCGGTGCTTTCTCAACTCCAGAACGGAGTCTGGGTTCCGATCGGGTTCTTGTCCAAATCTCTTAACGACACGGAGCGAAATTACGACATTCACGACAAGGAGATGCTGGCGATTATGCGCGGTTTGTACGAATGGAGGCATTTCCTTCAAGGCAGCAACAAAACCTTCGAGATTTGGACGGACCACAAGAATTTGGCTTACTTTATGACGACAAAGAAGCTGAACCGGAGGCAGGCACGCTGGTCGCTGGAGTTGAGTGAATACGACTTTTTGCTGATCCACAAGCCCGGTAAAACGCATAACAAAACGGATGCCCTTTCGAGGCGAAATGGCCATGAAAAGGGGGCAAAGGATAACAGCGATATCACGTTGCTACCAGCGGACAAATTTCAACAGATACCGAAGGAGGAATTTCTGCGAGCAATCCCAGACCAGGAGGGAGGGGACCAATTTTTGCAACGCATCAAGGACGCCCACGACAAGTGGGAGGATGCGGCCAAAGAGGGTTTGGCCAAGAGCAAGGATGAAGAAGCCGAGGAGGAGAACCCGACCTGGCAGGAACACGACGGGTTCTTGACTAGGCATGGATCGGTATACGTCCCTTCCGACAAGGAGCTACGCCATCACATAACCCGAGCTCACCATGATACGTATATGGCCGGTCATCCTGGACAGTATCGAACGGCGGAATTAGTAGCGCGAAACTACTACTGGCCGTCCATGACCCGGGACATCAAGCGGTACGTAGCCGCTTGTTCGACGTGCCAGAAGACGAAGACGTTTCCATCCAAACCCCGCGGACCCTTATCACCGAACGCAGTGCCCGAACGAGTGTGGCAGAACGTCTCGATTGACCTAATCACGAAGTTACCTGAGTCCAAGGGGTACGACAGTATCGTGGTGATTGTGGATAGACTGGGTAAGGGAATTCGGGTTGTGCCCTGTCGGGAACAGATTACCGGTGAAGGGATTGCCCGGGTTTATCGGGACAATGTGTGGAAGGATTACGGGTTACCGGAGGTGGTAATCAGCGACCGTGGAACACAATTCGTGGGCCACTTTATGCGCGACTTGATGAAACTTCTGGGAATGAAGTCGAATGCGTCGACAGCATATCATCCGCAAACCGACGGTCAAACGGAACGGGTCAACCAAGAGGTGGAGCAGTATCTCCGGATCTTTACGAACTTCATGCAAGACGACTGGGCAGAATGGTTGACCTTGGCCGAATTCTCCTACAACGACAAGGTCCACGCAACGACGGGATTCAGCCCCTTCTTTATGACTCTCGGGTTCCACCCGCGCAAAGGGATTGAACCACTACGAGAGGTTCCGACGGAGAAGGCGATGGAATTTGCGCAGAGAATGGAGAAGGTACGGGCAGAAGCCGCAGCGGCAATGCGCCACGCACAAGAAGTTATGAAGAAATACTACGATCGCAGTCGACAACCCGACCCGGGGTACAAAGTAGGCGACAAGGTGTGGCTAGAAGGGAAGAATCTGCAGACGCACCGACCCACCAAGAAATTCGAAGACCGACGGTATGGTCCTTTCCCGGTGGTGCGCAAGGTTGGATCCCTCTCGTACGAAATCAAGACGCCTGCATCTTGGAAAGTTCACCCGGTTTTCAATATGGTCTATCTTCGACCTTGGGTACCACCAGTGGCCGAGCATCAGAAAGCGGTGGATCCGCCACCCCCGGACGTGGTTGACGGTCATTATGAGTATGAGGTGGAGGAGATCCTGAAAGTCAAGAGAGGCGGCGGGAATCAGCGCAACACGTTGCGCTACTTCGTCAAATGGAAGGACTATCCCCCGGCTGAATGGACTTGGGAAAAGCGCGCTTTGTTGGATGGAGCAGAGGAATGCATAGAGGAGTTCTATGAGAAGAACCCGACTGCACTCCGTGAAGAACGGGTTAACGGCCGATGGAAGATCGTGCCCTGAGCGCTTCGGGACGCAGCGCTTGAACGGAGGGGATAATGTCATGAAATGACCCCAGGCAACAACCCGACGGGTTGTAACCCGATCAACCATCAAACCATCAATACCCTAATCAGTGATCATCATTGATCGGGCGGGTCTTGTCTCAACCCCTGCTTGGTACTCCACTCTCCCCTGCATTTAAACCCCTACCGGTCTCGATCGCCCCTGCTCCTACCCCCTACCTCCTCGTACCTAATTCGATCATGTAGTATATATACCCGTCTACAGTCTCAGTACTGTAGACGAATCTAGTCTATTCTCCCTACGGCTTGCTCTACCTCTTGAGTCTCGTCTGCTGCTCTTCGCTCGGTCGCCTCGTTCGTTGCCGACTAGAACCCGACTTAGCCCTAGGTGCTGACACATGTGAAGACGGCGATTCGTAGCGGAGGTTACGGAGCGACAGTCGAGTATTATGGTTGGTATTTAAATGCCGGTCCATGCGGACCCTTCGTAGACCCGAACTGGTATGCACCAGAGTTCAAACGTTCACTGCGAGTTGTGTTGATCGGGGTTTTGTCTAGTAAAAGTTAAACACCACCAGGTGAGATCGCTGTGACCGTAATGAGTGGCCAGAAAGACGCAGTAAGGGAAAGGACTTGATACTTAGGTCCGATGGCGCTTCAATATCGCCAATCTAAGAGCAACTGGAAGAAAAACGCGGATTCATGCGGACCCTTTGTCAGACCCAAACTGTACCCGAACTGGTATGTAAGTACATGATATATGTATGCACACGGCGGTGTTGCCGTCGATCTGACATCGATTAGAGCTCGAGCAGCGAGTTGATGAACTCAATCTGCGGAATTGAGTCGAGTTGAGCTTGAGTTGAGCTGAGTTCACTTCAAGTTCGAGTTGTGTTGATCGGGGTTTTGTCTAGTAAAACACCAACAGGTGAGATCGCTGTGACCGTAATGAGTGGGCAGGAAAGACGCAGTGAGCCAATGGCGCTTCATTATCGCCAATCTAAGAACGAAAGGGTGGATGTTCAGTCGAGGGAGAGGATATGTACTAGAGGACGGTACTTACCTCGGCGACGAGCGTCAGATGCTAGTGGCAAGACTAGTGTAGGCAGTCTAAGATGTGTGTTGATGGAAGATGAAGCATTGTGAAAACTAGCTGTGGAAAGGAACTTCTGCGGCATTGACACCAACGGACGGCGGATGGGGTTGATGTGGAAGGACTTCAAGAAGGCAAACGGATCATCGATCATCTCCGAGTCTGATAACCAAGTGTGGCTAAGGCTTGATGGGACAGCTTGTTCTTGACCTTGTCCCACTTTTGCATTTCCGCAGTTGATATCAAATGTGATCTGGAGAAATTGATCCCGGCGCACGCGGCAGCTCTTGATCTCAATCAAGGGTGCCGACAAGAGCCGTCAAGCGAAACAACGGACAACAATGTCATTCCTTTCCTCTCCCTCACACCGACCACCACACTCGCTGCACGCCGTCTATCATCGATGTCAGCCGTCTTTCTGCCTTCTAAGTTCTCAGTGGCACCGATCTCAAAAGCGTCGGTACTCGCCCGCCATGATCAAGCTTGGCATGGACCCGCGGCCCTTGACCTCGCAATGTATGCAATTGGTGATGCTAGGTGCGGCATTCATGCCTTTCTCAATGCTCGCCCATTAATACCCTGCCCGTAATAGCGCCTCCATGCGAACAATGCCAATTTTACGCGTTGGAAGGGCACATGAGCTGAGGCTGGGACCGCTGGTAGAGGTGCGACGGTGAGTGCTCCCCTCACCTCTTCTGTCTCAGGCCGCACTGGTTGCTGGCGCTGAGCCACCCCATTTGCCACCCCTTCGGCTCACTTCCCCGCTGCACACGCCGTGGCCCGTAGCCGAGGCGAACGCGTCTTAGTGTCCGTGTCTTCTCGCCCTATGAGCCCCGGGCCCCCATGGAGTGAGTCGCACGGATACGGCCGCAGCGGGGCGTTGTTGGCTAGTGGTCTGGGTCCATCGAGGCTGCTCATCGCCGTCCGGCGTCGAGTCCCGAAGCATATCCGTCCCTACCATTTCATCTGCCTCTCTCTGCTTGTATGTACCTCCCAACCGGATTGTGTAGCGTAGAGAATGTAATGGAATACTCGCCCAATGGGATTTGTCTGTCTGCAGTCCAGGAACGCTGCTCCTTTGACTTGGAATGTTTTCGCTGAGCGGCACATTTCGGCACTAGTTGTTGTGATCAAAGGTTGCCGTGCACCGCCGCCATCAAATTTGATAGGATTCTGTGATATCAACTGCGGAATCGCTACAACTACCTTGTCCATCAACTTGAGCTCCTTCCAATCCCGCTCTGTCTTGACGCCTACTCTCCTCCATTCCGATTCCGCTCTCTTCCGTCGTACGGCTGTGTATCCCTGCCGAAGAGCGACGGCCTGAAAGAAAGACGACTTGCCCTGAATGGTTTGCGGATGCAACATACTCCTTCCCAACTCCGTCCACGGATAAGTCTGCCTACCTGCTTCCTAAGCATACGCATCCGACTCTGGGTGGGACGTACTGCCTCGAGTCAAGGGAGAGGCCGACCGACGTCTGCGGTAACTCCGTCTTGTGCGCCGGGCTCTTCTTCTCTCGAATTCTTCAACTTTCAAGTCTTCCGACTCTCAATGCGGCCATCTCAGGCCTCTCGACGCTGCGCTACTTTCCATCAATCTCCGATAGTGGCCAAGTTTCCGGCCCCGCGATGTTTAACCGACTGTCTGCCCTCCAGTTGAGTATGCGAAAGATGTCGACATACGGGCAGCTACAATGGACCTACACGCTTGTGTTCACATTCACTCTTCTTTCCGTCCGTCCGAGTCCTTACCGACGCCTTTCTTTCATCCTCCCGTCGCTCACCCTTTCCGCTACTGGCGCGCAAAACAGGGCACGCACGTTCAGGCGTATTATTCGGGACCCTGCGTTGCGGCATGTTACCATGAGCGTTTGGCACGGTACGGCATGGAGTAATGCGAGCTGGCTGCCAATTACGATTGATGAGCTCGGGGAGGGTGGGCAAAGGACGGGAGGTTGTTTGTGGATTGGGCCGAAGAGGATGGCTAGAGTTGTTCTCTTCGTGCATGGTATGGAGGCTCGACCTTGTTGATCCTTGCATCAGGATTCAGGTGGAGCGTTTTTGCTGCCGGGGTTGGAGAAACGGCATCTCCACGTCCGGTTTGCGATGCTCAATTACAGTGAGCACCTCATCATCTTAAGCTTTACTTTCCGACCACATACTAACGCGTTTTCTATAGCCCTCATCCCAAACGGACACTTCCCGATTCCGCTCAGACAAACGAGGCTGGCTTTAAAGTCGAGTCACGAAACCGAATTCCAACCTCGTAGGCGACTCGGCTGGCGGGGAACCAAAATCATCATTCAAGCCGTCCATCCGCTTTATAACGTTCCAGTCGCACCTCCCCGCGCCCCTTGCTGGCATTATGTTGATTTCCCCTGGACGAATATGGTCGGCCCACACGGCGAGTCCTAGACGTGCGTTTGCTCGGTTCTCAAATGAGGAGAGCTCGATTACTAAATGCCACCGGTGCGCGCGGTTCGCTGTTGCGAGGACGCGGAGTGCTTACGGGACGATGTACTTGCTTTTGGTGAGAATTGTATTTCTCGATTTCTTTGTCAAGGAGAGAAGGCTGGGGGTCATTGCATATCGGCTGGGCGCCAGTAACTATAGAGTTGCTCAAAGCGGAACTGTTGGTTGGCCAATTCCCCATGCGGCGGCCTTAGAAGGCACGCGTGACGCGACTACCAATTCATTACTTTCCCTTCTCACTCTCACTTACTCTCATGCTCCGCATTTCGCATCTATCAGCGCCGCTGCCAGGCCTATATAAACGTTACTCTCGCAATGGATTAGGATTCTGAAGCAAAATGTCTCGCCCAGCGATTCCGAGAAAGTACGCCGAGGTAGGCTTGGGCGACAAGTTGAGCTTTGTCGGCACGATCTTGTGTCTCCGTACGTGCTTCTCCTCCTCCCCTTGCTTCCCTCTCATTCATTTCTCACACTGATTAACATTGTGAATGGCTAGCGGCTGCGATAGCATGGGGCCTACTCACCACCACCCACCTCCCACACAACAAATCCCGGAGCCTCAAACGCATCCTCGGGGACGTCACCCTCAAATTTCTGGTGAGGAATACGAGTGTGGAGCAGCTGCAGTGGTCGACGCCGTCCACGATGGACATGTACGATAAGTGGAACAAGGCGAATGGGTTGCCGGGGACTGTGGATGAGATCGGTGAGGATGCGAGGTTGTTGTGGATTGGGGAGAAGAGGCTGGATAAGGTTATTCTGTTCGCGCATGGTGAGTGGCCTCTTAGCGCGCTGAATCGCGATACTAAGAGTCGTCAAAGGTGGAGGGTTCGTACTCCCCGCGTCGGATTATTCGGTCTCATTCTGGCGCTACGTACAGCTGGAATTAGAGAAGAAGGGTATTCACGTCGGCATCGCCCTCCTCAACTACACCATCGTCCCCAACGCGAACTTCCCAACTCCACTCAAACAACTCTGTCGGGCGGTCGAATTCCTGCTCGACGCCGGGGTGAAACCAGAGAACCTCCAACTTACGGGTGATTCCGCCGGCGGGAACCTCATCCTCCAGCTCGTATCTCAGATACTCCACCCACTGCCCAACGTGCCCCTCGTGCCGACACTGTCAGCGCCGCTCCGCGGGATCCTGCTCATCTCCCCGTGGACGAACCTCTCCGCCGACAGCCCCTCGCACTCGCAAAACGGGTCCTTCGACTCCGTCGGGCCGACTACGCTGAGCGATTGGGGCTCCCGCACCAAGAGCGCTATGACAGATCCGGAACGTGAAGCGCCCTTCGTGGAAGCCGTGCGAGCGCCCGAGGGGTGGTTTGCTGGTATCGACAAGCTGGTCGAGCGGGTGCTCGTTACGGCGGGTGGGGTGGAGAGTTTGCGGGATGATGTGGTGCTTGTTGGGGAGATGCTCAAGAAGGAGATACCGGGGACGGAGGTGGTTGTGCAGCCTGGGGGGATGCATGAGGATATGTATTTGGATTTTAGTGCCAAGGAGGATTTGGGCAGGTTGGGGACGTTGACGCCGTTGATTGTCGAGTGGGTGGCTGCTGGGTTCCATGATTGAATATAATTTATTGAGTATGTAGTATGGAATGAGTACATATGCTAACGCTTATAGGATAACGAAATCTTCTACTCCATCTTCTTTGGGATCTGAAAGCGGGAGGAGGTTAGGCGATGGAAGTGGCGTGCAAAAGGGCGTCGTCACCTCATCGTCTTCCTCCTCGTCCGCGGAGAGTTCCGGGGTGGTGACCATCGTAGAAACCTCTTGTTCTTCTTCCCCCTCCTTTTGCTTCAGCTGATGAGCCGCCCACACTCCACGCCAGAATGATTCAATGCGCGCCGCTTCGGCTTCCACCTCCCTCACGACGGCGCGTCTCCGCTCACGGACACGGGCGTCCCCACGGCTCTCCACCGCGTCGAGAGAGACGAGCAGTCGGGAGAGGAGCTCGGTGTATGTGTGCAGCGGGACGTTGGTTGGTGTATACGCGAGCTTGGCCTCTGCCGTCTCTGTCTCCACTGGTGGGAGGGTACGGGGAACTGGGACGGAGACGACACCAGCACCAGAAGGAGATTTGTAGTCGATCGTGGTGGGGACTTTGAAATCCGCCTTTACGGCGTGGAATTTGTTTTGGAGTTGGGAGATGGCGTGGAGGGCGCGGTGGGCGCGGTAGTGGGTTTGGATGGTGGTGGCGGCGGCGTCGAGTTGCTCGGGGGTGTGGGTATGTTCCGTGAATGGAGGAGGAGGAGGAGGAGTGGAGGTGGAGGCATGAGGGGAGGGCTCGCGAGACCGGGACTGCGAGTGGGTCTGAGGACGACTCGGAGTAGTCTGCTGCGTGGTCGCGTCAGCTACTGCGGATTCTGACGCGAGTTGTGCTGCTGCAGCTGGACTCACGATTTCTTCCTCGGCCTGCGGTTGTTGCTGCTGTTGATGTTGCTGTTTCAAAGCAGCTGCGGCTCGCTGCGTCGCCTCGCGCTTACGTTGCTCGAGAGCCTCTTGCCGGCGCTGGGCCTCGACGAGAGCGCGTTGGCGTGGGCTGACATAGTTCTCTTCCTCGGGCTCGTAGCGAGCATAGCCATCGGGGGCGTAGCGCTCATAGCCGTCGGGCAAGTACCGGGAGCGGGCAGCGCGCTGCTGCTGTGCGCGCAGATTCAGAAGCCGCTCTTGTTCGGCCTGTTGCTGTGCGCGGGCCCGGGCCTGTTGTTGAGCTAGGGCGCGGGCGTAGGGAGAGGGCTGTTGGTAGAATGGAGAGTAGGACGATTGAGGATAGTATGAGTTGAACATTGCCACAGATTAGATTTAGATGGGGAGGAATATTGGGTGTGGGTTATATATGTTCATTGCGCCAGTGGTAGAAGACGAGAGAAGAGCCGGGAGTGGGGCGGAAAGGGCACGAATATTCGAGAAAGATGACGTCAGGCGTCGGGGAGGCGATGTCGTCGGCGTCGGGCATGTCAAATCCAGTCACCTCTTACATAAGAAAGAAGCGCAGCTTTCTGATCCGGAACACTTGTGGCTGCGACCTGCGGAATCAATTGCTGCGCAATGCGCAGACACTCTGTATATAAGCCCAGCTCCGGCGCTTGACCCACTCAAACCCACTTGCCTCTACACTAATATCAAATGCTTGCCTTTGCCAACGCCAACGAACACCACCACCGCGATATGGCTGCCGCTGCAGGCCCTTCCTCCTCCCCACTACCATCTCCCCTCTCTTCGCCAACCTACGAACAACGAGAGTTCGAGCGGAGAGGATCTTTTGACGAGGATGAAGAAGAGGAGAACGAGCGTGCGCTGGCGAAGCAGAGGGAATGCGCAAGGAGGGTCGCTGCTTGGATAACGCAGTCCGCAGTCCCCATCACTACTGTGCGTCTGGCTTGCTTTCTTCCTCACCAATTGACTCACTCGATAATGCAGATTACCACTGCCTACGTTGCATCGACTGCTTCGTTTGACTTGCTGGATTTGGATTTGGATTTGGACCTGGAGGACGATGGGGAGCCTTACATCCTCTACTCGACATCGACGAAACCCGCACCGGTGATACACGCACCGGTTCCTAGACGATCATCCCGCTCGTCGCGCCGCCGGCATGGGCACCCAAGGCCGAGGGTTCCTTCGCCGTTGTATGTGATTCCCGAGGAGGATTCGGAATGAAATCTTGCATGGGACAACAGCATTTGCATGGTCTGACTCGCTATACCCTCATTAATATTGTATTGCTGTATCAAAAGTATCTTGTACTCATACACGTCTTTCTGGAATTGGGCGGTGCTTTGGACGCGATTCGCGATCCTGTGCGGCTTTAGTTGGACGTTTGATGCGCGATTCAGATTTACCCTTCTCCCCTTCTCCCACCCACACAATATCCTTCTTCCTCCTCCTTCTCCCTTCCCTTACCCTGATGCCCACCTCGAAAATCCCCTCCCTAAAACCAGGCGTATTCACAGTCTCCGACTCGATCCTCATCGACGCGCCGATTGAGAAGGTGTGGGAGGTGTTGATGGATTTTGGGAGGTATCATGAGTGGTGAGTCTCCTTCCCCAATAATGCACCTCTCATGATCATATAGGAATGCTTTCGTGTACGCCCCTCTCCTCACCCCGTAAATCGAAACTGAAATAATGCGCACAAAGACGTGGCCAGACCCTGATAACCCCAACCGGCACCCCACTTCCCAGCCAGACTCCGACCGCGGGCCTACGGATGCGGGTATCTCCCGTCCATCTCCCGCCGACGATGGGCGAGCCCGGGTGGGGTCAATCACATAGCACCGTCGTCCGGATAACCACCGTGGATGAGGAGGGGTACAGAGCGTCGTGGGTTACTGAGGGCAGTGATATGTTTAGGTGGATGTTGGATTGCGAGCGGTGGCAGGTTCTCACTACCGAGGAGGTTGAAGGGAGGACGAGGACGAAGTATGAGAGCGTGGAGGTTTTCAGAGGCCCTGTTGCGTATGTCGTGTGGATGTTTACGGGTGGGAATTTGAGGAAGGGGGTTAGTGCTATGGCGGAGGGGTTGAAGAGGCATGCAGAGGGTCTCGTGGCATAACTATAGTACATTTCGGACGCTGAATCAACGCGTTGACGCGTCTAATTGGTTCTGATGTTGTTTGTTTACCAAACACGCCACAACGCGTCTTTCTTCTGACCACCACCACCATGGTCCGCACGGTCACCACCTCTGACGAGGACGCCAGTCCCAGACCTCGCAAAACCAACACCAAGATCAAGGCCGAAAAGGGCAAAGCCAAGGCTCGCGAACCTGAAGATGGGGGATCACCCAAGGGCGCCAAACGCTCGCGCGTCAACGAGGAAGGCGACTCTATCTCGCGTGACGAAGAGGAAGCAGAAGGCCAAGACGAGGAGCAGGGCGAACAAGCAGAGCCCGTCACACGAATCAAGACTCTACCCCGGGGCAAGGATGGGTACGCGTCGCGTCTGTCTTATCTCATGACTCGTCTTTGACAATTTGGCAGATACATCCCGGGCTCGATCGTACGAATCCATTTGCGCGACTTTGTCACCTACGACGAGGTCGAGTTCCGCCCTGGGCCGTATCTCAATATGATCATTGGCCCGAACGGGACGGGCAAATCCTCCATCGCCTGTGCCATCTGTCTGGGCCTCAACTTCCCTCCTGCTACCCTCGGACGTGCCACGGAGATTTCAGCATTCGTCAAGAACACGGCGAAGACTGCGCACATTGAGATCGAGCTCAAGGGTGCCGAGGGCGAGAAGAACCTTGTTATTAGGCGCAACTTGACCGCGGGCAGCCGTACCTCGACCTTTACCCTCAATGGCCAGCAGGCGAGCGGAAAGGAGGTCAGCGCGCGCGTCGCCAAGCTCAATGTGCAAGTCGGCAATCTGTGCAGCTTCTTGCCCCAAGATAAGGTAATGCTTCTCTTGTTTCTGGAGATTGTTCTGACATTCAATGCATAGGTTAGCGCGTTCGCGGCGATGACGCCGATAGAGTTGTTGCGCGAGACGCAGCGTGCCGCGGGTGACGAGCGGCTCGAGTCGTGGCACCAGACGCTCATCACCGACGGCAAGGAGCTCAGAGTCCTCAAATTGAAGATCGACACCGACGAGGCGACTGTTCGCCAACTCCGGGAGCGGAACGAGAACATTGAGCGCGACGTCCAGCGGTACCATGACCGCAAGAGGATCGAGCATGAGGTATGCCACTTCTGTCCTCTGCATTCTTACTCTTACCGTCTTCAGATTGCGTTCCTCAACGTGCTCATCCCGCTCCAAGCGTACCGCGAGATTCGCACCGAGTATCAAGACGCCAAGGCCCTTCAGCGAGTCCATCATAACAGAGTCACCAGGCTGCAGCAGAAGAACAAGCCGGCGCATGCTTTCCTGCAGTATGTCCCTTCTTGACTGTCTTTCGTCGTTTTCCTCATTTCGTCCCAGGAAGCTCGAGCGTCAGTTTGGTGATCTGCACAACGAGCGCGAGACGGCCAAGAAGGCGCTCCGCGCGGCTATCAAGCAGGTCGAGACCAAGACCGCTTCGAGCGACAAGCTGGTGAGTTCTCTGCCTTCCGTGTATCCCAGCGACTTGATCTCTCTCAGGAAAACGACGCAGAAGAGGTCCAGTCCAAGCTCGCGAATCTCAAGAAGGTGGAGAAGGCACGTCAAGCTGCGATCAAGAATCACGAGGCGGATATTGTGAAGTTCACGGAACAGATAGAGAAGGCCTCGGAGGTGGGATGCGTCCGTCTGATATCGTACTGCGTGACTTACACTTTGGACAGGTCAAGATGGAGAAGGAGGCTGATGTTCAGGCGGAGAGGAACAAGTTGATTGCGGAATACAATGCGGGGTCCAATGATGGCGATATGCGGAGGTGCGAGCAAAGCATGAACGATGTCAAGCACCGCAAAAGCCAGAATCAGAGGAGAGAAGAGGCGGCGCAGCGGGAGTACGTTTGTGTTTTTCTTTATTACGATTTACGCTCACGTCCCGCAGGCTGAAATCCCTTGACGATGCCGGCGCGGTGAAGCTCCAGAACCTCATCCGGTGGGATCGGGATGTCGGCGAGGCGGTGCGTTGGCTCCGGAACAACAAGGCCAAGTTCAAGATGGAGGTGTTTGAGCCGCCGGTGCTGTCCGTGACTGTGCCGAACAAGGCCTTTGCCACTCTTGTTGAGAATTGTTTTGGCGGGAATCAAATGAAGGTGCGTTGTTGCTCACTCTTGTTGGGTTCGTGACTGAATCGTTCGGTAGATGTTCGTTTGCCAGTGCCAGGAGGACTACAACACGCTGAATCATCATATCAACGATAATCCTGGGTTGGGGCGCAAGGCGCACATTCCGACGTGGTGTCGCCCGGGTAGTGAAGCCGACTTGGCGCCGCCGCCTATGAATCGTGAGGAGCTCAAGGCCCGCGGGTTTGACGGATACGCGCTCGACTTTGTCGAGTGCCCCGACGGACTCAAGTGGTACCTCCAAAAGGATCTCAATATGCATCGGACGGTGCGTCTTCTTCATCTTGTCTGTTTGTTTTGCAAATCTGATGTTTTTTGTCAAAGGCGATCTCCCTCAAAGGGATCAAGGACGTGCAAGGGGCCATCGAGGCTGTATCGCGCGGTTCGACGGGTGCCAACTTTATGGAGTATCAGACGATCCATCAGGTTCAGCGGTCCAAGTATGGGCGCAAGGAGGTTATGAGTACGACGAATCGGGTGAGGCCTGGCCGGAATTTCTCGGGAAATACGCAAGGTTTGTCGTTCTTTCCCTTGGGTGACGCGTTGCTGACGTGATTTCACAAAGTGAATACGCAGGATAAGCAGCGGATTGACGGGGAGGTGGCAATGTGCAAGCAGGAGATGCGGGAGCTTGTGGAGACGGACAGAGAACTTGGGGAGGAGTATTCGCGGCTTAAAGAGATCAAGAAGCAACACGAGACTGCCAAGGTGCGCGATTTGATTATTATTTTTCCTTGTGGAATATGACTGACGCAGGTTGTGTGCGCAGGAAGCGTTCACCGAACGTCTGAAAAAGATTCAAAACTTTGTTTCCCAGAAGAGGAGTATCGAGAGGAGATTGGGTATGTTTTTTTGTCGTTATTTTTTTGCGTGCCTGAAGCTTATTCTTTTTCAGAGTCGGCGAAGCAGAAATTGGAGGAGGCGAAGAGCAAGGGTGATACTGTGCAGCAGGCGGCCCATTACCGCGCCAAGATCTTGGATTTTGCCAAGAAACGAGTCATATACGTTACCGAGGCTGTCGTGAGTGCTCCTTGGATTCTACGGAATGAATGTCCCTGATGAGGTGGTGCAGGAACTTGCGCGGCAGGTTATTGACGAGCAGGTGAAGGTGACCAATTTGGGGCTGCAGTATTTGCAGATTGGGGCCAAGAAGGCGGCGCTCAAGGAGCTGGTCGATCAGAGAGATCAGAAGCATTTGGCTGCGGTGGCAGAATATAACAAGGGTACGTCTGAATGTGCTTTCGCTCTTGACGTACTGACCGACAACTCGGACAGCCAACGAGAAGTTTGCGAAGCTCAAGGAAAGGTCGAAGGAGATAATGGCTGAGAGTAAGGAGGTGCTAGCAAACTTGCCGGCAGAGATGAGCGAGGAGTATCAGCGGATGGAGGCTGCGAGAGGGGAGCACGAGACGGCTGTCAAAGAGGCAGTTAAGGCGGGACGTGAGCCACCTCAGCCGGGCGACGATGTGGACATGCGCACGACGGTGCAGCTGCAAGCGGAGCTGGAGAAGCAGCAGGCGGATTTGGAGATGAATATGAATACGAATCCGGGGGTTGTGGAGCAGTATGAGAAGCGGACGCGGGATGTGAGTGGTTTTTTTGCTTCCCATTTCTCTTGCGTTGCTGACTCGCTGGTAGATTGAGCAGCATGAAAAGTCGATCGAGGGCATGCAGAACAGCGCCAACAAGATTGAGCGCAAGATCAAGATTGCTCGGGTGCGTCAATTGCTTACAGCCCCTTCTCGTCATCTCACACTGCTTTAGGACAACTGGGAGCCCGCGCTGCAGGCACTCGTCAAGAGTATCGGCGAGAAGTTCTCCCAAGCATTCGATCGTGCGTCGCGCTCCTCCATCGACGGTCCAAGAGACTGACTGACATGTGCCTAGGTATCGGCTGCGCGGGTGAGATTCGGATCAGGCCAGAGGAGGCTTATGAGAATTGGGCCATCGACATTCTCGTCAAGTTCCGCGACACCGAGAAGCTGCAGCTGCTTACCGGTCAACGGCAGTCCGGTGGTGTATGTCACCTCTTGGCCTTTTTCTTGTTCGCGTGCTCAATTCTCTCTAGGAACGGTCCTTGACGACGATCCTCTACCTGATGAGTCTGACGGAGGAGGCCCGTGCGCCCTTCTCGCTCGTGGACGAAATCAATCAGGGCATGGACCAACGCGCGGAGCGGATGGTGCATAATTCGATGGTGAACGTGACTTGCAAGGACGACAGCGCGCAATACTTCCTCATCACGCCCAAACTGCTCCCGGACCTCACCTATCACCGTCGCATGAAAGTCTTGTGCATCAACAACGGCGAGTGGCTCCCTGACGAGGGCGGGCTGGGGAACATGATGAATATGATTGATGCCTATGTCGCCAAGAATCCGAGACGGCAGCAGTGATGATTTGCGACTTTTTATTTCTTGACTTAGTGCACAGTACTACTTTCTAACCGTACATAAACCGCGGCTGCTGGAGAAGCAAGCAGCTTTATTCCTATCATATATGTTGTGTGTAGTACCTAAAGATACCACGCCCAGGAAATTCATGCCTTTGGATAACTTTTTTCGGGTCAAGTACATCATAGGCGAAAGTAGGAAATCGGGGAGGCATTGAAAGGAAACCCTGCTAAGTATTTGAATGCAAGACCAGGCATTGTCGAACTGCCCAAAAACATACCGGAGGATCTATTCATCTGCGCGTTTGGAAGCTTTGCGAGGGCGTTCCGAGTGAAATGGACTCGATTCTTCCTCGAACTCACGTTTCTGCGACGGCTTGTGGGGGATGGGCCGAAGCCAAAGATGCGTGGACATCGACGCATAGTAGGGGTTTGAATCGTCCACTGGGTGATAACCGGTAGGGAGGGTGCAGCTCTGAGACTCGGGTGTGAATGCAAGGTTTGAAACACCGTCGCCGCATGAGATGGGAGAGGGGTCGGTGAAGTCGGTTAGATTCGAGTCCCAGTCGAGGCCTGCATTGAAAGTGACGTCCGGAGGCAGCTGGAGCATGGGCGGCAGCAACATCGAAACTTCGGTGGCCAGAGAAGACTCCTCGGCTTCAGCATTGGCCTTGGGGAGCGGCTCCGATGTGAACGAAGATCCTAAGGATGGATTTAGATCATGCACGCCAAATTCAACGCTGGAGAACGTACCCAGGGTCTTCGTGTTCGCTGTACAATTGAAATTCGCGGTGGATGTGGTTGCCGTTCGGGAGTCCCCGGCGGAACGACGTGCAGTGGACTTTGTCTTGATGTTTTGGCGAGTTTCCGACTTGGGCGCCTTGAGTCGGAGGACCGTTTGTTGGACTACCCGTTCGTCAAGTTGGGGCACACTGTAAAATTATATTGGACGCTGAATGATTCAAATGTGGAACGGTGTCTATAGTGCTCACCGTTCAATGGCTTCGACGAGCATTAATTGCTCGTCATTCTGCTGCCTTGATTCTTCCGGTGAAAGGAGCACAATCTAGTCCTTCCAGTTCTCGATGAGGAACTTCACCACTCGTTTATCGAGATCATGAGTCGCTGTGAGTTCTGCAGAATGACGGAATAATGCGGGTCGGAAGATTGCAGCAAGTTCTGTTCAATATACAGTGAGTCACGGTGAATGTGGAACAACAGTGCAAAAAGAGTGAACCAACCGCTCGCTGAGTCACGAGCAAAGCCAGAGAGCAAATCGAGGACGTAAATGAGCAGATGTGAATTTTCACGAGGCATAGCTCGAATCAACGCCTTGTATGCTGCAATAATTTCGTCTCGATTGTTGAGAGTGCCGTCTTTATATGTAGTTGTAAGGAAGATGAGTTACACAGGAGAAAACGGGCTCACCCATCATGTTCCGCATCTGTTCATGGATCAGTATCGTGTTGAATGACGAAAGAGCGACTCACAGGAAGATACATGTTGGAAGGAATAACTGTGTGTCAGCCGAGTCCGAAAAAAAGAAGTATCTGAATCTCACAGGCAACTCGATGAGAAACAGAAGAAAGAGACTGGCTATATCGTGTGCCGTATACGACGTGTTTTCCCAGTCCAACGATTTGCCATACTGCAGAGTGTTGTGAATGGTAATTTTGAGAAGAAAAGGATTCAACACACTTGCGGAGGTCGATCAAAGTAGTATTCAAGTTTCAAGAGCAGTGTAGTCGTGTACCCCAAGTCGTCGGCATGGAAGGTGGAGGGATCTCCCGGCGTGCCTGAAATTTTTATTGGAGACGGTGATTCTTGCTCGGAGTGAAAACTTACCCTGCTTCTTGAGGTATAGGCCACTACATCGAAATGAACTGAAATGCGCACGATGACTGGAGCGGACGCACCATTTGGCCACGACGACCGGGACGAAACCCCATTCATGCAACGCTCTCTGCGCATGAGTTTCAAAGCTACATTTTGGCCTTGATAGCGGGCGCAGTAGACGTCTGCGAATCCACCACCGAAGCTCGCGTATGTCTCCCGATCGACCATCTTCGTGATGAAGAGTGAGGAAGGGAGATTGTCGCACGCTTCGGAAAGCTTTCGGACAATGCATTATGCGACGACCCGTTCGAGCGTGCTCTTGGTCAATTAGAGCTCCACTATCCAAAGCCTGGAGGAGGTGATCAGAGGGAGTGAGGTACTTACTTGAGAGTCATATGCACGTCTTGAACAACATCGAGGAATCTCTGGGCCGAATCCCCTTCTAAAGCACACGACCTCCTGCAGAGATGTGGAGATGAAAATCGACACAATGCGGGCCACTATAATCTCTTCGTCTGCACGGAGACAGCCTCTCAAATGAGGATCGGCGGCCAACCCGAGTTGAGAGGAAAACTGGTAAGTTAGAGCAGTATGCACCCAGGATGGTGTATCTGTACTTACGTCCAACAACGTCCTCTTGTTCTCCAGGCTGTGAGTGAGTGCTTGGACTATGTTGTCTGAGGCCATCGAAACTGAATATCGTTCCAAAAGAAGTTGGATATCAGTGACATCCTTGCGGTCCATGGTGGATCTGTAAGTAAGAAACAGCAATTGTGAGATTTGTCCAGTCGAGATTATTCATGAACGCACCTTCTAGACGCATCCTGAAGGACGGCTATCATGCTCTTCGTGTAAAACTATCACGATCGGCCCAGATGCAACTAGAGGAATTGCATACCTGGTACAGGAGAATCTTTGTAGGGGCAGCCGTCCGACTGGGAGCTGCTGGTGGCCGAGGAACGGCACAAGGTGAAGTCTGTTGCCGAATCATAAAGCTAAGCCTCAGAAGCACCTCGACCTGGACCTGGGTGGATATAACGTCCAGCGCCCGCAGACCGCGGTGGTGGGAACTGAGAATAGGTCACCGGTGAAAACGGGCCGGAAAACTAGCTGCTGCGTTAACGTGAAGATATTTTCGGTTCCGGTTGGGGATTGACTGCAACAGTGGCTGGGAAAGGATCAAGAGGCGTCGTAATCCGTTAGCTTCCAGGAAATATGCGCCAGTCAGACTGAGCCGTTCTCTTGCTCGTTTGCGCCGAACATTTGCTTCCCGTACCTTCAAAATAAATCTGCTGGAATCGTCGTGCAAAACTCTTGCCTGATTGAAGAGATTCACGTCTGGAAGTCGCGGGTATCGAAGGGAGATGCTGACCCAGGGACGCTGTGCGATGATACAAAGAGTTGCGACTTGGCTGCGACAGAGCAGTTTTGACAGCTGAGCAAACAAGACAAACAATACTCGTCCACAGTCCGAATTTGGAAGGTGATCCAAACGTGGACAGATATTACATGCCACACGGCGTCATTCATTTCAACCGGAGCTTCCTGAGTCTTGCCGGACTGCTCTTTTTCATCCCGAAAGATCCCAAGGGCTCTGAAATCGCAAATTGAACAAAGGTCTTGGACAGCCTCGACGCTCCGCAAGCTCTGTGGACGGTATTGAACGCAAATGACTTGGGAACGGGTGTCGGCGCCGCCTGCCACTGGTGCTCATATCCCGATTCCCGAGTTAGTTCGTAGCTATGGAGAGGATGGGCATCCGTAGCATACGTGTAGACGTCACATGTGTGTAGTTACGGGCCCCTGCTGTTCCGATGCGGGACCGCGCAGGTTAATCCTTCCTTCCTTCCTTCCGTCCTTCCGTCTTCCGTCCGTCCTTCCTTCCTTCCGATTCCCGATTGATCGGGAATCGGGATATCTCTCAGCCAGATTACAAATACAGTCCACGCATCGGGATATCTGCAAGTTGAAAGACATCGAACCGGAGTATTTAAATATTGGCCAGCGCAGTCGATGTACACAACATACCTCTCTCGAAATGACGATTACCGACGCAACATCTGCTCCACTCGTGGCCGTGGTGGGCGCTACAGGTATACAGGGCGGTAGCGTCGTCAAAGCACTCGAAGAATCCGACAAGGCGTATCGCATCCGCGCGTTTACCAGGGATGGTTCGAAACCCACCGCCCAGGCGCTTGCGAGCCGCGGCGTCGAGGTCGTGAACGTCTCGTTGGTGCTCGAAAACAAGGACAAGGTGTTTGAAGCGTTCCAAGGCGCGAAGATGGCTTTCGTACGTAGCGAAATATTTGCCAAGTTGGTGCTTACTAACTTGACTCTCCAGCTCGTTACCAATTTTTGGGAGCACGCAGATCCGGGCAGAGTGAGTGGTTCCTTGGTTGTATCTGGATTATACTCAGTACCAACAGGAAACCGCAGAAGCAAAGCAGCTCATCGACGCCGCCATCGCAGGCGGCGCCGAGCGCATCGTCTGGTCCGGCCTGCCCTCCTACGATAAGCTTAGTGGCGGAAAATACCCTCACGTGTACCACTTTGACAGCAAAGCTGCCGCGTCCGATTACGCGCGCCAGATAGGCGCGTCGGTCGTCGACATCCAGGCGGCTGGTTATGGGCTCAACAACCCAATGCTGCGCCCCGCAAAGCTCGCGGACGGGTCGCTTGCGCTGCAGTGGTGCGTAGCCCCGACGGCGTTGTTCCCCGTCATCGACGCGGCCAACGACTACGGGTTGTATGTGCGCCAGGTGTTCGAGCTCCCGGTCTTCCCCAGCGGATCCGAGGTCCGCACCGCAGGAGAGCTCATTACCGTCGAGGATCTTGCACGCCAGATTGGCGAAAGTGCGTCGGGTGTCCGTGCTTGGATTCAGGACTAAAACCTTTACAGTCACTGGAAAGCAAGTCGCCTTCAAGCAGATAACCGGCGAAGAGTTCGGTGGGAGGATTCAAGCTCTCGGTGTGCCGTCCCACCTCGCAGAGGACCTGAAGGAATGCTTCCTCAGCGTCGCCGAATATGGATGTAAGTCGCTCCGATTTCAGGCTCCGATTATACACTGACGGCAATAAGATTACGGTGCCAAGGAGATTTCGAGTCACGAAGGTCTTGCTAGAAAGCCAAGGACGTGAAGGAGATTGTCGAGACTTCGGATTGGAGCTGGATGGATGAGTAGATGGCGACTAATCGGTCCAGTGTCCGAGGTGATACATAGAAATTCCACAATAACGAATGCGCTCTGTTTTTTCTCTGAAAATGAACAGTCTGAAATCGCACATTGATCAAAGCGAGGCCAGAAGAAGTCTCTCACCATCCTCATCCTCGATGCATTCTAGGCTCCGATAACTCGAGTTGGTTGCTGGGCTTGAGGCTTGAGGCTTGAGCTGAATGTCAGAGATGACGGCCGCGTGTAAGCCGTGCCACAGTCGACAGCTGTGCTTGTTTCGAATTTTTGAAGGAGGCATACTGATTTTGGGGGCGGTATGTAGCACTCGGAGGCATTCCGGCGGTCAAGATAAAGACGGAGAAAGAGAAAACCGAATCAATCAGCTCCCGGGGTTGTGATCCGCTACACCGCCACACAGTGGCACACATTCCCGGCGCGATCATGTGACGACTTCTGATCTTCAGCGATCATTCGCGCCATATGCACCGGTCGCCGTCTTCTACTTTCTATGTCATGAATCTTCTTTCAAGTACCTACCATCGACAAAATCCAACATTGAATTTGTAGTGATAATAACACCACGGAGAATGAGTACTCAGTACAGGGTCAGCGTCTGTAAGTACATCAGAGCTGAGAGACTAGACCCTTCTCGGAACAGCTCAACTACTTGCGCTTAGAAGGACGACTTCTTGTACCTGTGTGGACTTGAATAAGTATTGACTA